>PVIW01001112.1:0-247412 GCA_004026585.1 Noctilio leporinus
GGAAAGGGGTTGGGGGGAGGGGGGAGGCAGAGGCAAAGAAGGGGAGCAGCTTAGACAAGAACCTAGTATAAAGGAACCATGGACATGGACAACAGGTGGGATTGACTTTGGGGGGAAAGGGTGGGCGGGGAGGGGGACAGAGGGGAGCAAAAAAGGGATGCATGTAATACAACAACAATAAAATTAAAAGAAAAAAAAAGTCTTCTTAATTTTAGTCATTCTGGGAGATGTATAATGATATGCAATTTTGGTTTTACTTACATTTCTTGATGACTGGTGATGTTGAGCATATTTTCACATACTTTATGGACATTTATATACCTTTCTAAAATGTCAGTTCAGCCCTGGCTGTTGTGGCTCAGTAGATTGAGCACTGGCCTTCGAACCAAAGAATCACCAGTTCAATTCCCGGTCAGGGCACAAGGCTGGGTTATGGGCCAGGTCCCCAGTTGGGGGTGAGCAAGAGACAACCAGATATTGACATTTCTCTCCCTCTCTCTCTCCCTCCCTTTCCCTCTCTCTAAAATTAAGTAAAATCTTAAAGTAAAATGTCAGTTCAAATATGTTGCTTTTTAAAATATTGATTTATCTTCCTATTATTGATTTGTAAGAGTTCTTTTTATATTTTAGAGACAAGTTCTTCGTCACAGGTATGCATTTTCAATGAATATCATCAATGAATCTTTGGTTTACCTTTTCATATCTTCACAGTGAGTTTCAAAATTCCCCTTGGAAAAATACAATTTATCATGTTTCCTATTATAATTAGTGCATTTTGTGTTCTAAGAAATCTTTGCTTACTTCAAGACTGCCAAGATTTTTCCCTATGTTTTCTTTAGGAAATAGTTTGCATTTTAATGCAGAGATTTGGATCCATTTTGTATTAATTTTGTATATGATACAATGTAAAGACCAAGGTTCAATATTCCCCATGTCAATATCCAATTGTTCCTCCATAGGCTGTTGAAAAGACTATTTCCCCCCATGGAATACATATACCTTGGCATAGATGTGGTTTATTTTTAATGCTATATTCTGTTTCAGAGAATTATATATTTATTCTTATATTAACATCACACTGTCTTGATTGCTATAGCCTTATGATAAGTGTTGAAATCAGCCCGTGTATGTATGTCTTCCAACTCCTTTTTCCAAATTGCTTTTGAAATTGTTTTCTGCATTTCTATGTAAATTTTAAATCATCTTACTAATCTACTTTTAAAGGATTTTGATTGGAATTTCATTGACTATTATAATCAACTGGGAAGGAATTTATATCATCATCGTTATCATCATCAAATAATAATAATATAGAATCTTCTGATGCTGAGATGGTATATCTCTCCTTTCTATAGGTCTTATGTAATTAATCTCAGCAACATCTTAAAGGTCTAAGTAAAGATCTTGAAAATATTTTGTTAATACTATCCTTAATTATTTCATGTATAAGATCATTTTAATTGCTCTATAATATTCCATTGAATTAAAGTGCTGATATTACATTATTCTATTTTCTACTGCATAGGTTGTTTACAGTTTTTATTCTAGTATAATTATGGAGTGAAGAATATTTGTACATAACTTTTTAAAATTTAAAACTAGTTTCTTGACATAAATTTCCAGAAGGAAAGTTATTGGGTCAAATGACATGAAAAATTTTCAGGTTCTTGATACATATAGTAAGTAGCTCTTATTTTTCTCTTAAAGATGAATTACAAAAGTTTCTTTAGATATTTCACTTTTTTTTTCTGCAGTCAAGGTGAACAGAGTCATTTTTATAAAATAATCTCCAAGGAAGATAGAAAAATTGAAAAAAAAAAGTGTTTACATTTCTGTGTAAAGAGAAAAGAACACATCATTTTTCTATCACCTTGCTATATACAGTTGAATATCAGATCAAGCCAGGTTGTTGCAGATGATGCCTTTATATATTAAAATGGATGGATTTTTTTCCTAATAAGTAACTCTTCCTCATACACAAAGAAGATTGTTAGAAGTGTCATGTTTTTCAAACCCTGCTCTGAAAGACTCCTGGTTTTGGAGGAGAGGGTTCTGTGATAAGGATTTGGGTTGGCTGCTGTGGGACCCCCTGCATCTCTCCATGTAGAAAAGCTCTCTACTGCCAGTTTTATATGATGTGATTCTCTTTTAGATTTGTTTTAAAATTAGGCCCCCACTAATAAAAACAATTTGTTAACCCACTGAACTAGGTGCACTCTAAGGTAGTTTTCAGTGGTATTTTATTTGAAGCTATAACATCTTCCTGCAGGGTTGTCTATGGAATAAATGTGGATTACATAATGACAAATACGTCACAAAATGCCCCTGAGTGTACCTTCAGTTCACAGGACACAACTAGTTCTGGGCCAATCCCAGAAGAGACTTGAGTCAGAATTCAGATTCAAATTCAGAATTTGAATCATCGGCTTCTATGAACCAGATGCACTGACTGCATTCTCACCTACATTATCCAATCCACACAAGGAATCCATGTTATTGCTACCATTTTGCAAATGAGGAAATTAGAGATCAGTTTAGCAAGTGGTACAGTTAACACTTGAATTCAGATCACCTGACTCTGGTCATCCACCATATACCAGATTTGTGAACAGAGAGCTTGGTTATAGATGGGACACCAGGCATACATCATTTAAAAGGTCAAGGAATAAAAATAGGTGAGAAGGTCAGAGACTCACAGAAGAATCTAGGACTGGTACACACTTTCATGTCTACTCTCCCCAAGAAAATCAAACCTAGAGCAGACCTTTGGAAACTCAATTCTGCTTTTTCTTAGCTTGGTGATCTTAGGACAATTCCTTAACTTCTCCGAGACTCAGTTTCCTTGTACATAAAGTGAGAGCAATGAACCTTATAGGGTTTCTGTGAGGATTAAATGAGATGATGAATATGAAAAAGTTACTTTAAAGGCTATGTATAGAAGGTACACATACCCAAAGAGCCACATGGTGGACCATAGATGCATCTTCAGTACAGCAGGTCTGAACCAGGCCCTCAATAGAGCAGAAGAGAAAAGAGTGAGGGCCAGGCAAATAAGATTATTATTGTTCCTAGGCAACCACAGAAAACGAATAATAAAGGGGCATTTCTCATAAGGGTCTACACTGGTTACCTCACAGAAAGACTTCCTGTCAGGTTTTAAAAGTAGGCAACAACTATCAATGACTATAAATGGCCTTTGAATAATTTACAATTATTCAAAATTCTTCCCAACCATTCTCTCTCTGCCTCTTTCTATCTCTTTATCTTACTCTTTCCTTTTCCCTCTCCCTCCCCCCTCACTTTTTTCCCCCTGCCCCCTCCCAATTCTCAGAGTAGTCAGTGAGGAAGATAGAAAAGATGTTTTCATTTCAGTTTTATAAATAGTCAAGTTGAGGCTCTGCAAAAACTGAGAAAATTATACAACTGTTGCCCACTTTAGGCTCAAAGCATTCCCCCACCCAAGGCTGTAGTCTCCTTGAGGCCAGGATCTATACCTTGTTTTACTTATATAATCATCTCAAAATAGCCTCAAAAAGTTAACTGTTGAGTGAAATGGATTGGGCTAAATCTCTTGTTCATTCAGGAGACTCAGCCATTTTGCTCAGAAGCAGAATCTCCGATTAAATTTCAAGGTCACAGATACCATGGAGAGCTTCTTCAGTTGGTATATACCCGTTTAGGAATAACTTATTTGAAACATTTCACTACGTTGCCATGTCCCACTGCTAATCCATTCTTTGTTTTCTAATTTTTGAATAATGCATTTTTTTTTTTTTAAGAAACAGCACAGAAAAAATAAACCACTGATTGAGGATAAATTTTCATTTTGAAGAAGAACCTTAATGTTACCTCATCCTTCTGATTGGCTTTAAGTTGCAAGTATAATTGATTGACCTTGGATATGAAATGTTTTAACACCAGAATGAGTGAAATTTTACTAGGGGCATATTTAGCTTAAGTTGAAATGCAACTTGCAGTCTCAGAATATTATCTCAGTCTACTATTATCTCTGATTGAAGACAGGAAGTGTTGTCCTACCTATTAAAAATATACTTCATTTGGACCCAAAATAAAAATATGACAAGTGTAAGGAGACCCATATCTGAAACTTGACTCCCCCGATTTACAATGTTCCATCATGAATAGCACTAAAGCTGCTCTCTGTCTCCAGATGAAAGAACCACTTTCCCTCCTTGCCCAGCTTATAAACACTAAGATAATGTTGCAAAGTAGTGGCTTCCCCAAAAGAAAGGGTTTGCCATGCTGAGATGCCCCTGGATTTCTAGCACCCCCCCTCCCAGTTCCTCACTACCAAAGTCATAAAAATAGGACAGAGAAGACATGTTTTGCTTCTGACAATTTGAGGATTGGATTTTCCAACCACCTTTGAACCTTTTGATGTTCAAATTCCTCACTGGCAAGCATTCCAAAGCCTTGCAGGGCTCCTGAAATCTGAGAATCTCCCCACCAGAGACTTTGAGCTGAGCTGAAGGCTCACAGATGTGGTAGGAGCCTGGCTCCTGGAAGGGAATGGGGAGAACCACAGTGGATTGTTTAGATGATGCTCCCTCTCTGCAGGCTCTCCCCATCCCAAGGCCTCCTTCTATTCAAACCCCCCCTCTTTTTCTTCCTGGGGAGAAGGTTTGGCAACCAAGAGAATCCTCTCACCTCCAGCTCTTTCTAACGAAGGCTACATTTTCCCAACCCCCCGCCGCAGCCCCACCTTGGGGTGGCCTATTGACAGCCTTTCTTAGACTGTCACTCACAGCTGCTCATTCTTCTCCATGAGGCTGTGAGAAGAATGGCCAATACAATGCTACAAGTCTAGTTTGCTCAGTGAACCAGAGAGACAGGGAGATTACAAAGAGCCGATTTAAATACCTAAATCCCCTCAGCTCTCTCCTCCTAAGTCATAGACTTACTCATAAAATTTCAACGGATGTATCTACACATGGTGACCTTGGGGATATGATTGGCTAATCCAAAAATATAACCTCAGGAGATGACCCAGGCAGTGGAAATAAAGCCCTGGATGTGTTTCGAAGAGGCTGCCTCTCCACTGTAATTGCCCGACCGCCAGTTGTTCTACCCCATGGAAAGCAAGCCCCGGGACAAATGAGACTGAGATTAGCAGGACATTACTGGAGCACCGACAGGTGCAAGATGACAAATACTCATTTGCTAAGATGCTGAACTCCTGGTGCAGACCCCTGGCTGGCAACAAGCCCCTCTCTCCAAGAACTTGAAGGTATTTCTGGGGTGGAAGCTCATTTTACACAAGTCAGAAGTCTTTGTTGGGCTTTTTGTGTTGTTCCCCACATTCACTGTGCATTCCAGGAGTTAGTCTGTCTCTAAGGCAACTGGTCACTAATCTGGGCCTCTGATAGACAGTCTGGGAATAAGGGTACAAGTTACCTCTTCTGTGCCCACAGCCTTGTGGCTCCAGCATGCAGGAAATCGCTTTCAGTAAGATGCTCTTACTGTACATCCTGGTCACAATACTTGGCACATGTCTTATAACTGATTCCCTTGCTACCAGCCTGTTCCTCTTCTATTCATGTTCTTTCCACCCTGGCATCAGAGTGATGGTTTCAAGCTTAGACATAACAGTGTTACTATCTGGCTTAAACACACTGGATGGCTCCCAATCAACTCCAGGATGAGTCCAATTCTTTGGTGGGCCCCACAGAGGGGCTGCTCCATCAGCCTGGGTCCTGGTATGAAAAGATTATGAAGCCACAGCCAACCCATGAAGGATGTGTAAAGGCAGGGAGCAGGAGATGAACTGTTTTTATTGTAAACCACAGGACGTTGTGTAAGTACTTCAGCCAAACTTAGCCTAAACTGGGTGAAACTGGGGGGTTTCTCTGAAGTCACCATCTTTGAGACACAAAATGACATTAGTACTATTAAGGACCAAAATTGTGTCTTTAATAAGAAATGTTTTTAAACAGTGCACTCCTAAGTTCAAGCCAATTCTATGCCTTCACAGAACTAGTAATTAGAGTAATTAAGCATGGAAATCTGACTCCCTCATCACAATTCAAAACACTTTAGTTTGAGAATGAGAATCCCCCTATTTCTCAAAGAAATTATTTTACAACCTGAAAAACAATCCAGTTAACCAACAATTATGTTTCCATAATCCCAATGTATGACATGGTTTCCAGGGCAAGGAAAGAGACCTACCTCTTAAAATTTTCTATATAAGTGTGTGTGTGTGTATATATATATATATATATATATATATATATATATATATATATCCTCAAAACCTAGAATTTATTTATAAAAATTGTGTATTTATTCTTACATGTTTAAACTTCAGTCACTTTCAAAGTACTCCCCAGCTGATGCAATACACTTATTGAGATGTTTTTTTCCACTGTTCGAAACAGTTTTTGAACTCATTGATTTTGATGCCTTTTAGTGCTTCTGCCATTTTGTTTCACCTCTGCCATATTGGCAAGATATTTCCCTTTGAGGGCTTTTTCATTTGGGGAAACAAAAAGTAGTTGCTCTGGGTAAAATCTGGTGAGAGAGGGAGGGTGGGGCATGGGGGTCATGCCACTTTTGGTCAACAACTGCTGAACCCTGAGCGTGGTGTGGGCAGGTGCACTTGTAAATCACCTACCATGAGATGGGCAAACACGCTGAAAGAGTCTTAAAAAAAAATTCACAAAAGCCAAAAACAGCCTCTTACAATACCAGCTGGTGCACTGACACAGATGGGTTCCTAGAACACTCACCTAACCAGGGAAGCCCTCCAGGAGATAATTCCATTTTGGGGGGTATACATATTATATATATATTCATATATATGTATATAGGAGGTCTCAGCATGTGCCTAAATGCAGACTCAAACATGTCCACATATGTAGATATGTCTAACAAATATGGGGCAGGTCACCCAGGTGCCTTTCTGCACAGGGATATGGGATATTTCCTGGGAGAGAACTCAGGGAAGAAGGGGCCAGCCCTCAGGAAGGCAGGTGTAATGACAGCTGGATTTGTCTCCAAGTACAGGCCCTCCCAGATTCATCCTAAGTCCTGTGGAATGAGGAGGCTAACGTACACATCTCATGGACAGCTCTCATGAAGGTCTGTGAACCATCAAGGCTCACACAGCCTGCAAAGGGACTCCTGTAATAGAATGTGACATAAAGAAGGAAAAGGGCTTTCTTCTCTGTTAGCCGTAGAATGTGTCAAAGGCTCCAGGCCCTGCTCAGCTTTAGGAATTGTTTACCTGTCTCTGGTGGCACTCAGCAAATGCCCTGCTGGAGACAGGGTAGCAAATATGGCATTAGAAAGGAGATATACTCTTAGAAATTGGCATAACCACTTGAAAAGTAATTGCCAGGAGATGAGGTCATGTGTGTCCGAGAGGCCCGATGCTGTAGAACCAGCATTACTATTGCTGATGTAAACCCACTGATATCCATCCAATCAACAATTGTTTCCAGCCCTTAGTCTATGCAAATCACTTTGTTACATGCTTAGCAATGTTGTGAGAATTAATCCTTGACCTTAAGAGGCTCATCACTAGTCCTCCATCAGCTGACAATGCTGGAAGGAACTCCATCTAATTGTATATTATTTCATTTCACCATCACAGTAACTCCATGGGGTAGATTTTATTTTCCTTTCAAAAGAAGGGACCCTGGCTGGTGTGGTTCACCCTGACTGGTGTGTCTCAATGGATAGGCACTGGCCTGTAAACCCAAGTGTCGCCAGTTCAATTCCCAGCCAGGACACATAACCAGGTTGCAAGCCAGGTCTCCAGCCAGGTCCCCAGCTGAAGGCAGGTGAAAGGCAACCTTACATTGGTATTTCTCTCCCTTTCTCCCTCCCTCCCTGCCCTTCTCTCTAAAAATAATAAAACATTAAAAAAAAAAAAAAAAGAATCAACCCCCAAAAATAATGTTTAAAAAAAGAAGGGGCCCTGGCTGGTAGCACAGTGGATAAGGTGCCGGCCTGCAAACCCAAAGGTCACTGGTTCGATTCCCAGCCAGGGCACATAACCAGGTTGCAATCCAAGTCTCCAGCCACCTCCATAGCTGGAGGCAGGTGAAAGGCAACCATACATTGATGTTTCTCTCCCTCTCTGCCTCTCTTCCTTCCTTTCTCTCTAAAAATAATAAATAAAATATTAAAAAAAAAAGAAGAAGAAGAAGAAGAAGGGAAACTGCAGCTCCAAGAGGTTAAGGAACTTGGCTAAGGTAACAGAGCCTGGAAGCAGTAGAGACAAACATGACAAGTCAGGTAAGATGACATGAACAACCAAAGCGCAATGTCAGGCGGCACTCCTGCTTATCACACGCAAAACAAAGACATGAACAAACAAACCAAAGCAGCTCCGCAGATCCATCTCCTGTGACTGTGTGGTGGAGCTATGTCACCAATCCTTACACCCACTGGGAGAACAGGGCCATCAGGGCCTGCCCACCTTGCTGCGCCTCTCGCTCACTCTCCAGTACCTCCTGCAAATTCCCCTGCCGAGACGAACGCTCCAGGAGTAATCAAATCAGTAACTGATATTCAGAAAGTAGGTATAGGCTTAGCTGAAGTGGATTTTGTATGTTAATTAAGTACTTTATGGAACCTCTGAGATCTCAGATGACACTTGGTAAATATTCCTCACTGAATCCACAGATCTGCGAGCGGGTTCTGTATAATAAAGCAATTTCAATGTCCTGACAGATGGGCCATAGAAATTGACTGTGTGGCAATGACTCCAACGGATTATATACAATGAAAAATCTGGACCATAAGTGCTTTCTCTGACTGTTGCCTATGTATTTGGTTACTTCTAGAAGGGAAGAACTCAACGGTTTTCAGTTTGAATTCTAGGGGGTTCTGAGATGTGCAGTTTTTTTGTCTTGGCATTAAGTAAAAAAAAAAAAAAAAAAAAAGAATAAAAGAAAGAAAAGAAAGAAAAGGACCTTCCAGTTTTACTCCCTGGTTCTTGAGTGAACTATTCAACCCACAGAAAGCCATTTGTAAAGCATCTATCAAAAGGACAGAAATGACAGATTCCCCCACCTCCTCTTGAGTTCAGAGAGCCCTCTTTTCCCTTATGATCTCTCTGTAGAAAGACTGATCTAGGTTCTGTTGCACCTTCAGCTTTTTCACGGCAGGAGTGCTAATCTACAGAATGAGTTCATGTATATGAGCCTTCCACATATGCATTGCACACACATACAAATACACACACACTCGCTCTAGAATTTGCTCTAAGCTTGTGATGTTAAACATGTTCATTTAGGTAAATACAAAGCAAAGTAGTTTTAAAACATCTGCCTAGAGACCTTTGCAAATTTGATCAGAACAAATTCGAAGCTTTTCATCTGCAATTTTTGTGTTCCTTGGACAACTACTATTGAGAGCAAAATTTCAAAATTGCCTCAGTCAGTCACTGAAAGATTAAATCCTGTGATTCCACTTCTATCAGATACTTAAGAGTAATCAAAATCATAGGGACAGGAAGTAGAATGGTGGTTGCCAGCGACTGCAGGGAGGGGGAAAAGGGGAGCTATTGTTAAATGGAATAGAGCTTCAGCTTTTCAAGATGAAAAGACTTACGGAGATGGACGGTGGTGATGGCTGCACATTATAAATGTATTTAATACAACTGAACTGTACTTCTTAAGGCTGTAAACTTTCAGTTATATGAAACAAAAAATTTTTTGAATTTCCTTTTTTTTGTTTTCTCACCTACATCAAAAGTCATTATTCCCTGCCTACAGGGGCTGGTGTATGCCCAAATGATGAAGGAAATCTTGTTCAGCCCCACAATTAGATAAAGGCAAAATTGCCTATGAAAATGACCGAACCCTTAATTAGCTAATAGCAGGTGCAGTTGGCCCCTTGCACCATCAGATGAAGGGCAAGTGGTTAAGTGAGCCCACAAGTGACCTACTCAATCGGAAGCCACAAATGGCTCATCAGATGAGAACCCAGCCAACACGTATCTGCAAACAACAGCACGTGCAAATATTGCAGAAAACAGAAGCTGTAGTCAACGGGCCATCTAAAAATGAACCCCACAAAACTAGAGACAATTGGGAAAATGATCACAGTAAGGAAAATGCAAGAATCAGCCATGATCCCAAGGGACGTGAGGGAGACAGGGGATGCAAGTGACTTGGGGTTTCATAGACCACAGGTAAGGGAAAGAGCACCTGCTTGGAGTCATCCTTATTCATTTTCCTACAAAACTTCCAGAACACTTGTCATTTTCTCCCATTTTACATTCTTACTCTAAGAGGATATTATCCAGAGAGCTCAGCACAAAATCTTGCACACAGTAAGGACTTGGGAAGTATCAGCAAATGAATGAGTGGAAGACATTATCTCCATATGGAGAACCAACAGCACAAGCAAAGCCACTTCTGCAAACTTTTAGTGCTAAAAACTGATAGTATTGAGTCTCCCTGATACTGAACATGTTTGTAGGGGGAAATATTAATGATTACCAGGTCATTTATGTAAGCATTAATGATAGTTTATAATCAGCAGTTCAATCCAGCTCTGTGCTGGGCTAGGAACCCCCAATGGCCGAAAACAACAAAAGTTCTAGGATATTTCTCCTTCCTACCCATAAAAATTCTCTCATCCTGTGATTCAACCATCCCAACAAAAGCCTCTACCTTTACCGCTCAAGAAGACAAGAAGAGCAGAGAACTGCAATGCGGGAAAAGTTTTCATTGCCTCAGCTTAGATGTGACACAGGGCACTTCTGCCCATATTTCTTTGGCCAGAATTAGATCTGTGGTCCAATCTAACTACAGAGGTTGGCAGTACAGGCCCATCTTTCAGCCCAGAATAGAGAAGAGCTGAAATAGGGTTGGGTGAATCTGTGGCATATAGACATTTTTTCTATCAGAGACTTTAAAAACAAAGAAGTATAAAGAATATATGTATTTCCAATTCATTTGGAAATTTAAGAATATCCTTGATATAATGCTACATTATAGATATAATCAAAATTAAATGTACAAACAACTTACAAATTAATAAAAAGAGTCTTTTGTGATAAAACATGTAAGCCTAAGTGGTATTCACAGGGAAATGCTAGGCCAATCAACTCTTCCTAAGAAGAAAAGTAGATTGAAAGTGAGTCAGACCTTCACTCAAGAATCTTAAAGGAAACAAAATAACACAAAAGAGATGTGATCTAGGACTTATTAAAGATTTAAATAGTGATGAAATAAAATACATTTTAAAAGCAGGTCATATTAATAAGAATTTTAAATGTGCTTTTTGTAAACACTAATGATTTGCCCATAAGACTACAAAGAATAAAGTATGGATTCCCATGAACAATATAAGAAACATAAATATAGATAGATACTGAGGAGCTAGCCAATGTTATAAGAGAACATAATAATTTCAACCTATAAATTTGAAAATCTAGAAAACTGATGAAGACTTAGGAAAATGGTAATTATTAAACCTAAATTTTGTTTTCCTTCCTTATTTTTTTTCTTTAGTTTTCTTCTTTAAAACCTGAATCACTGGTCCAGAGTATGAACTGTGCTGTGCAGTATCAGTCAAGGTTCAAATTCTGACTCCACCCTCCCAGCTATGCCATGTTGTCCAAGTTACTTTACATCTCTGAAATTCCATTTTTTAATCTGTAGCTGTTCACAAGAATATCGTCAGGCTCGGTATGTAGTAAGCTATCAACGCACTTTGTTATTGTTCTTTAACTGAGACTCCAAGCACATGATTTTTAAGTGGATTGAGAAAAATGTTAAAAAAGAACAATAGGTAATCCATATTTGCATTAGTCATTTCAGAGCCCAGAAAATATTCTATGAAAGCATGGTAATTTAAGGAAAGTGATGTGGGAACAGGAAGAGACATACAGATCGATGGATCACAAATTCAGATGCTTTAAAAACTATGCAAAAATAGAAATGAGAAAACAGTCCTTGGGTAAGAAAGACCTTGCATGAT
Organism: Noctilio leporinus; assembly: GCA_004026585.1. Lineage (NCBI taxonomy): Eukaryota > Metazoa > Chordata > Mammalia > Chiroptera > Noctilionidae > Noctilio > Noctilio leporinus. Next base: position 11,962 of record PVIW01001112.1, read on the forward strand.
TTTTTTTTTTTTGGTCCATCTTTAATAGTGTGTTTTCATAGAAACACTGGATCAAGAAACAGTTCTCTCCCATTAGAGAAACAAATGGGCAATCATGGTTAAATCTATATCTAGCATGAGATAATTAAAGTGTGCTCAAGATTCCAAAGTTGGATCGAGTCTATTACTGTAGCAAATGGAGACTTCTTTGAACAATTTAACGAATAATGACTATGTTTATGTATTTACATATAAGAACAAATTTATTTCAAAATTTGACTCTTTTGTGATATGTTATTTATTTTACTAAAATTTTGCTAATTGGTTGCATGCACCCTGGACATATTAAAAATTGTGCTGAATTCCTACTTTACAGCACAAAAAAGCTAAATATCAGATAGCAGAAATAAATAAGTTAAACTTATAAATAAAATAACATTTTTATAGTCATGAACTAAGACAGCTTTTCTAAGCAAGGCACAAAAAAGGAAAAGATGAGCATAATGACCTACATAAAATTAAAAATATTTGTATTAATACAGACACTAATAGTCATACGAGGCAAGTAACAGTCTTGGAGAAACATATGTGAAGCATACAAAGATTAGTATCTAGAATAGCATTATTAGGACTTTCTCTAAGGAGGGAAATGCTAACAATTTGGTATATATTTTTCTAGGTATTTCTCTCTATCTTTATGTGCCTATTCAGGTAGGTATATACAAGTATGTAGTAATGATAATATTATCATTTCTCATGTGCCTTGTACTGTTCTAAAGGATTTTTTGATATTAGTTTATTCCATCCTCTTACCAACTCTATGAACTAGGCACTATCATTATACCCACTTACAGGTGAGGAAGCAGATACACACGTGGACTTAGTCACTTCTCCAAGAGCATAGAGCTAGGATGTGTCAGAAACACAATTCAATTTTTAGCAGTCTGGTTCCAGATTCTATGTTCTTATACTTTATATTGAATTTCTTTGCAGATCATTCTGTTTTTTTTCATTGTTTTAAGTTTTGTTGTTTTATTAAACATCAGTGAGATTTTATTACACATACAGTTCCACAAATGGTATTTTTTACTAACAGCCTAGCTGGCATATGGACTCACTGGGACAATGTCTCTATGTTATTCTTTTTCCTGGCTGCGCAATAGTTCATAGTGTACATGAGATGTACCGTAACTAATTAACCACTTGAGCATTGTTAGACATTTCAGAGTTTCCAGAGAGTATCATTCAGAGGGCACTTTCATACAAACTACAAGATGAATGGGGTTGTGTTATGTCTTGCCCATGTGATCCCATATTTAAGAAGTTTCCACTTTTTTTCAATAATACAACTGGTGAGCAATAAACTTTCTTGTCCATCTCTGCCAGAATTTTAATACCCAGAACTGGAATTGCAAAGCAAAGGGAATGGGTTAAATGGTGATAGATACTGCCACATTGACTCTGAAGGACCCTGTCATTATTCTCCCACAAAGACAGCCTGAAAGAACTCATTTTCTTCCATCCTCATGAAAACATGTATCACTAATCCTTGTGTTTCTTGTCAATCTAAAGTGTGAAAATGATACCTGATACCTGATTTTTGTTTGTTTCAGCATCTTTAGATATGTTTATCAATATTTTACATTTATTCCTTTATTGATTGTTTTGCATTATTAATTCATAAAAGCATGTATAGTCTACATCTATACTGTTCAATATAGTAAGACACTAGTCACCTGTGGCTTGAACATAAATTTGAAAAAAAAAAAAAGTGAAACAAGTTCCTTATTCCCACTAGCCACATTTCAAATGTGCGTGTTCTCTGATAAAAAGAAAGCAGTGGAAAATAAAAAGAAAAGGCAGTAAGGAGATAATTAGAAACTAGAGGGGAAAATGGAGAAAGTAATATAATTACAGAAAATAGCCAAATACATAGAAAGCTAGGACTGAAAGGAAACTTGGAAATGATCTGATCCTGTGTTTCAAATTCTATTTTGTGAAGTCTTAGAATCCTGTACAGATGTTCAAATCTATATACTTTAAAGTATAATAAACACATCTTAGATGCATTTTAAGTGTTATAAGCAAAATGCACAGGTTCAAATTTCAACTTATTGTGGGTCTTTGGAATATAAATTGTTTCACCACTTTAACTTGTTTTGAGGCAGACCTTGAATTTTTTGTGCTGTGTGTGTGTGTGTGTGTGTGTTACATGTATGTGTGTGAGAGAATCTATGGTAAATATGTCATGGGTAGGAAGGTTATAGCTCTGCCTTGAAGTTTTTTTCTTTCAAGTTCAAGACTGTATATGTCAACTCTCATAAATTTGAACAGAAGTAAGCATGCTACCTCAACTCAGGCACATGGTGCCCATGCAAGGCAGGACTCTGACATCTGCTTGGCACATGCTCCCATCCTCATTCAATAGCCAATAGTGCAATAAGAATGGAATGCAAAAATACATGGAGTCAAAATAATGGTATAGATAGTGCTAGTGCTCATTTAAAATTTTGGAGGCTCCTGGTTTGACTTTTTTATGATAAAGTTGTTGTAAATGTTGAGTTACCCTTGTTTCATTTTTGTATTTCTCAATGTTCTTTTTCTTTTTCATCAGGAAATGTAAAAAAAAGACCCTTAAAACAAAACAAAAAAATACCGTATCTGGAGAGAGAATTAAAAGGGCAAATTTGATATGGCATATTAGCATCTATTGATGCTTCAATAATGTCAACCCATTGAGACTAACATACGGAATGAAGGCAAGTGCTGACAACTCTCACAAACTCACTTAAAACCAAGAAACTATAATGATGGATGGAAAACTGGAGGAATACATGTTTATGATCATAAAATTGCCCAAGTCTGCAGTATGTCTTAATGCAACAACTACTTCAAGATAGTGTTATGTATGATTCTTGACAGGTTAGTCGTATCTAAAGAAAGATGGTAAGCAATAATATAATTCTACTGCTTTTTTCAATACTAACTGAGCAGTTGTAATGTTATGCAGTTGAGGCAAATTGCATGTTGGTGGACAGTCACTTCCTCCAACATACAGAATCAAATTCTATGGATGGAAAAATTTTAAACCCAGTACTTTTTAACACTGAATTCAAATATAAGAGTGTGAGACTGTTACATGTATACACACCTAGTTCTGTTTTCTGATGATACATCCACAGAAGAGTGAAAAAAATTTTAATAGATTTTGTTGTAATTTGTTTTACATATTTTTAAAAAGATTTTATTTATTATTTTTAGAGAGAGGGGCAGGGAGGGAGGCAGAGAGGGAGAGAAACATCAATATATGGTTGCCTTTCACCTGCCTCCAGCTATGGACCTGGCTGGGAGACCTGGTTTGCAACTTGGTTATGTGCCCTGGCTTCAAATCGAACCAGCGACCTTTGGGTTCATAGGCCAATGCCTTATCCACTGTGCCACCAGCCAAGGCTGAGGAGTGAAAATTTTTTAACATCCCAAATACATGACCTGTTAAAGAAAGTAGCCAGCATTAGGACCTATTTGATGAACTTGACTATTAACACTGTGGTTTTCAACATGTTTCTTTCTTTTTTTTTTTTTTTTTTTTCTATGCTGGGTTCATACAGATGAAAAGAAAAGGGATATTTTTAACTTAAATTGGCCAAAGTGAAGTAATATCTACACAGATGATGGGAAAATAATATCTGGGAAAAGCAGAGAAGGAATGGCTCACTTTAGAGCTATCAGCACAATGTGCTTAAGCAGACTAAAGACTCTAATAGTATTTAGGTGTTAACTTCTTATAAACATGCAAACATCTCTCTAAGTAGGGTTGAGCCATATAAGTAATCAATTATATTAAGGTTCGGACTTGAAACTGCAGTTTTCCAGAGTTGCTGGTAATTACGCAGGAAAGTTATATGATGAACTGAAGGCAAGATGCTAGTGCAAAGAATTTTATAATTGCAAATCAAGAGCCAACAAAGAAACTGAAACTTCAGATTTCTACAGAATGGAAAACAAAGTAGATTTTTACAGCCTTGAGACATGACAGTTGGAGGTGGGCTACAACATCTGAGATTCTTTAAAATGACATCACTGAGAAATCTTATATTGTTGTCAGATGTAGTTGAAAAGTATGTCCTGACAATGACATTTCATTCAACCAGCTAGATAGGAGTCAGTTTATTAACTCTCCCCAAATGAAACACTTAGCAAGTAATGAAAGTGAACAGCTATTAGATCATGTTAGTGATTCAATCCTGAAAAAAAAAATCTTATTGCTACTCTTTCACTCTTTTCTAATTGTTAATGGAAGGATAAGCTGACTCATTAAAAAACTATCTTTTGTTAAAAAAAAAAAGACTTCTGTATGTGAATCAGTATTTTTGTATCATGAAACTGAAACAAGTCACTAGAATAATAGGATCCTGACATCAATTATAATCCATAACCCCTGATTTCAAAATGATGCTTATTAACACATCACTTTGAAATATTTCAGTTGCCTTTATAATAAGGCATTAAAGAAATATATGTAAATATACATAAATAAATACACATTGAAACTCAAAAAATACACTGTAAACATTAATTTTTCTCTTTACATAGTTGGGTTCTTTGTATCCTATTGTTTGAAAAATATAGAGTTGACCCATGAACAACATGGTTTTGAACTTCACAGGTCTACTTATATGCAGATTTAAAAAATAAATACTGTAAATGTACTTTCTCTTTGTTACGATTTTCTTAATAATATTTTATTTTCTCTACCTTACTTTATGGTAAGAACAGAGTATAAAATATATACATAACATACAAAATATGTGTTAGCTGACATTTTATGTTATTGGTAAAACTTCTGGTGAACAGTAAGCTATTAATAGTTAAGTTTTGGTGAGTCAAAGGTTGCAGGTGGATTTTACACTATGCAGGGGTTGATGTCCTAACTTTATGTTGTTCAAGGGTCAAGTCTGCTGCTAGAAATGTAACAAAGCTGAATGTCCCAACTTCATTTTATGCTTCAGAACGTAGTCTTTAGGTTCTCATAGATTTGAGGTTAAATCTTGATTCCATTACTTACTGCCTCCGTGCCACTGGCTATATTTCTTAAATTCTTACCAAGTTTCAGTTTCATTATTTGTTTGATGAAAGTATTAGTAGTATCTATCTCAAGGGTTGTTATTATGATTAAAATAGATGCAGTAAGTTCTCTTTAAAAACAACAACAAGATGAAAAATGCCTTGCCTTGGAAAGTGACCCAGTCTCACCCTCAAGTCAAGTACATCCTGGATGACAAGTGAATTGTCCTAGTGGTAGTGTTCCTTGCTTCATACTAGTCTGCCACAAAGCCAGTGGGAAGGTTCACCGTGGGATGAAGATGGATTTGACTTCTTATCCAAGCAGGGGAACAGACCGGGATCCAGGGTGGGTGAGGAAGAAGACATGCTGTGATGAAATATGGACAACAGCCAGAAAATAGACTGTCATTTTTTTTTAGTGGGAATTAGTGTTTCTGTTGAAAATTTGAGGTTTTGAGTGGCATGGAAAAATGGTGAGAAAAGCCTTTGTAGGTGAAGAGAATCGATTAAAAATGAGAATAATACAGTTTATAAAGCTAAAGTTTCAGATAAATTTACAGACTGCAAAAATATGAAGCTTTGAGTGCGACAAATTCAAGCTTTGCTTCCTAGTAACTGTGTGGTTTTGGCAAGTCTCTCCATACTTCTCTGGTGAGGTTACTGTAGTGACTACATTAGATACATTAGATGAAGTTCAAGTTGGTTGCTGAGGTCCCTCAGGCCCAGAGGCAGACTCAGGGCCCAGATCCTCCTAGACCACGAGCTCCTTGGGACCAGGGAGTGTCACATTCACATCTGTTGAGTGTTGAACAAACCCTGAAGCCTCATTTCCTATACTGTTTGATCTGAATATTTGACCCTTTGTTCTGCCGGTGGTGACCCAATTCATTAACACCTCCTACTTCACCTCTTGGTCTATTTTATTGTATTATGATCAGCCTCTGTTTCCTGGTAGTAAAATGTGAATGATAACCACTTTACCCAGGTTTTATGAGACTTCGCAATAATGCATGTACAGTTGTCAGCACAGTCCCTGCACCGAGATGCAAACTCAAGTTTCAGTAGCTATTATTTTTAAAGCATCCTCCCAGTGAAATGGGATAATAATGCAGTTTTCCTGAAGCCTAAATAAAGTCTTTTAAATGTGAAAAGATTTTTTCAGATTATAAAGTGCTAAATAAATTGTTGATTAACATCTTCAGTAGAGAAGAAAATCTCCAATAAAATATAAAACAGAAACATTAAGTGGGAGAACTTGAAGTTTTCTCAGTTAAGTTCTCAAACTGAATGAAGAATATTCTTCCTATTAATTTTTTTGGGTTAAATAAGGTTCTTCCACCTGCACTCTGAAACCATTCCCTCTGCCCTTCCCAGGAAAGCTGAAGTTGTTCTTTAAGTCAATGAACTGCCACTTCTAGAAGATCAAACTGCAACAAGTAACATACACAGTTAAATAAATACAGAAAAGAAAAAAAAAAAAAAAAAAAAAAAAAACCTGGCTAGATGGCTCCGTTTTCCAATGATGCTATAGCAGAACCTCTGATGGGTGGAAGACAGGACTAAAGAGATAGGAATGTTGAGCTGGAAAAGATTTATGTTCCAGTTCCTTACCACAGCCAGTAAGTATTTATCTACTTTCTGTTCAAGCACTTGTAGCCTTTCGATTTTCAGGATGCCTTCATATTTAAAAAGATCTTTATGTTGCAATAAAATCTACCTCCACTTGGCTCACATTCCCTCCTCTGGAGCCATCAAAATCAGCCTCTTCCATCGACAGTGGGAGCCTGTGTCAAATAGTTAGAGATAGAGATCAAGCCTCTCATTGTCTGAGCGTATTATTTGTTATCACCCAAGGGGGCTGGAGGAAAAGGTGGTTGGTGGGTCTCAGGAGCATTTCACGCAGGGTTTAACCACAGCCTGTAGCTTGACGGGCCACATCAGGCCCAAAGAAGCCACAGGGCATCACTAAGCTACCCAAATCTGCCCCCTCTCTTGAAATTCTCTTGATCCTCCCTCATACTTAGGAATCCCTCTCATTTTCTGTGGAGTATTAAGTAACACTTCGGTAAGACTTGCTTTTTGTGTGAAAAAAAAAAAAGCTCTCACATATTGAATAGCTACAGGGATTATGATTCCATCTCCTCTTTTCCCTCTCAACTCAAGTGCCCTTTTGTCAATTCCTTCATGTTCCCCATTTTCTCACTAATATCTTTCTTCCTTTCTAATAAGCTATTTCATCGCCTCCTTGAATAGGGTGAGAAAATGGCATGAAACACACACACAAATAGTCAAGATGGTCTCATGGCAGGAAGAAAACCCTAACGGGGCAGTAGAGCCTCCCAGCTTTGGTGACTCTTGGTGATGGGAGGCTAGGGTTAGGTCCTGGAGTGAACCCCACTCGTGTTGTCTGGCGACAGGTACTTCTAATGAACCACCACTAAAAAGTGGACTATGGTTTCCTGTTACATTGAAGCCAGTTCATCTAGTCTCCTATGTTGTCACCTCACTCTTAGTTTAGTTGCTCAGGTATAAAATATCCACCATTCCCATTCCTGTAAGTTTCTGCAAACCTATCTCCCGATGCTCAGGGAAATATAACCTAGTCTCTAGGGATTTCTCCTTGGTGTGTGTAAACTGGTAACAACATACTTCATGGGAATTGGTTTTTAGCCAATGTTTAAAACACATGACAGAGGGCTTTGCAACACTCCATCATTTATGCAGAGCAGATATTATTGTCATTCTGCAGGTGGAAGACCTTCGGGTCTGGATGATTATGTGTTCCTCGGAGATTGCACATTGAAGGGAAGATTCCAATGTGGGTCTAATGTTGTTGTTTACCCCACTCACATTGTATTACTTGGAATATTCATTCCCCTCCAAAAAAAACAAACAGAAGAATCCATGGGAATTATTACTCTCTAAATACAAAGAGTTTTTCCGAAATTCTTCAACTTTGGCTTTTAAAAAAGTAACATCATGAAATATCTCTGGAATTCTTTACACTGAAGCTCGCTCTCTTTCTATATCCAAGTAGAATGTGTTGTATACTTTCACCTTGATTTTAACTCATATTCCTTCATTCAATACATTTTTTAGTATCTTCCTTATAGCAAAGTGCCAAATATTGAGGATTTAAAGTTGAGTAAGATACAGTCCTTGCTTTTGAAGATTTTACTGTGTAGTGCAGGGCATAGGAATTTTTTAAATGGTATAGAATAATGTTATAATCATAATTATTGATATTTATTGAGTACTTATTATGTGCCAAGAACCATAATAATCACTTGCACCATAATTCAAATAGAAAAATTTGCAGAATGTGTTAGGATTTTTATTTTCTTGTGAATCCATATTACCTTCCCAACTGAATTATAAGGTCATTGGGAACAAGAGCCTTCCTTCTCAGTGTTTTGCTAAATGTATGTATATCCTCAATTAAACCTAAATGAACCAGTTTATGGTAGTAACCTGGGGATTGTAAATAAGCTAAATTGGGGTACGATTTTTTAAATTTTCTATTTGTTTTAATGACAACTGTTGCCAAGGGACACATATATTATTAGAAATCATTTCGACTAGGTTGTGTTGGGACCATAAAAGGATAATTTCAATAGCATTTGAACTAATGATAGCTTTTTAAAAATATAGCTTTCTTAATATTTATTTTTCAATTATGGTTGATATACAACATTACATTAGTTTCAGATGTATAATACTATAGTGATTAGACATTTCATACCTTATAAAGTGATCACCCTGATAAATCTAGTATAGCTTTAAATACAAAGACGTGAAACAATTAGAACATAAAACAATGTTTCACAGCAAAAGTATGTACTGAGAATTTACCTTACATGAGAACGAGTAAAAGATGAAAACAAGGTCCTGGAGTATGTGCCCACCTTAGCAAGGTTACACTACAGTAATGAACAAAACTCAATGGCTTGCAACGGCGGTTCTCAACCAGGAGCAATTTCCCCATGGAGGGATATTTGATAATAATGGCTGGACACAATTTTGGTTGTTACAGTTGGGGGAGGGGTGCTACTGACATCTAGTAAGTAGGGTTATTGCTCAGTGCCCCACTCTGCACCCTCAAACAAATTACTCAGCCCCAATATCAGCAGCACCAAGACTGAAAAACTCTAGATTCAAGTAATATACTCATACAACATGATCACTGTAGAGAAGCTCAGAGCTTTGCTTTAGAATCGTTGTCATCCTCAGTCCAGGCAGGATTTAAGCTAAAAGAATAACATGGCTGAGGGGAGGGAAAGCTTTGGAGTCTCAGAGTGGCAATTAAATGATCCAGCTATTAAGTGACATCAATCCTTTTCCCTCAAACTCATTGGCCAGGACTAGTCACAAGGCTCCACCCAAGCAAAAGGAGCTAGAAAGTGCAGTTCTGCCATGTACCACCAGACAGGGGAGAAATGGTATGTGCTGATGAATAGCACAGATGAATAGATTAAGGGATGGAGAGCAGGAAATAAGAATAATACTGAGAAGAATTACTGCTGTTCTAATAACATTCCAAAGTTCCAATTTCTACTTTCAGAAAATCTTTACACAGAAGGAAGTATATTTACAACAATTGTGATTCAGGGACTTTTCAAGCTGGAAATGGTTAAAAATAATGCCTATCTCACAGTGCTATTAATATGCAAAAGCAACTGGTTACAGTTCTTAATTTCTAAAAAGAAATCGTTTTTAAATAATTTACCCCTACCTTGTAGAATGGACAAAAGAGCAACAGTATAACTGACAAATAAGGTCATCAAAAATGAGCTACTATGTTTGCATTAGGTAAGAGAATAAAACATAAGCTTACATATGATATATGACACCCAGGACATTGTCTCTTCCTTGCCAGAACTGCATCAGCCACCTTATGCATTCCATAGCTCCACCATCTCTCCTTTCCTCTCCTTTCCCCAAACTACTGTGAGGCTGGGCTTTCAAAACTGGAAATCAGTTCGTATTGTTTCTGTAATGAAAACCCTTCAATGCCTTCTCATGCCCCTCACTATGAAACTCTAATTTTTTTACCATGGAATCCTCACTTGAATGTTTTTGTCTGCTCAACTCTCCATCCTCATCTTTCTGCCTGTTGCCCAACCACTTGTATTTTCCCAAATATAATGTTGCTCTCCAATTCTCCATGCCTTCTTGCAAGCTGACTTCCTTTACCCATTGGCCTAGCAAACCATACTTTAACCTTGAAAAAGTCAGCAATCACTCTCCTTAGGTGTGTGTCTATTTAATTGTCTAGCTCCTCTATTTTACGTAAACTGCTTCTATCAGGGGCTACCTCTCATGCCTGTATTCACAGAATTCAGCACAGGGCCTGCCATAGAATGGGATTCATTCTATGATTTATTTAAGTGTTTTTAAATATACATTTCATTTCACTATGTCTTCATAATGATAATTTTAACAAGTGTGTATTATTTAACCAAGATGTCCAACATAAAAAATGAAAACAACATACCTTTCTCCTTTAAGAAACTAGGGAAAAATAGTTGTATAAAAAAAGAAAAATGTCAAACACACAGATGTTTTCTACAGCATTATATAAAAGCAAAACATTGCCTTCCTTTCTCAGAAATAGCTTTCAGGAAGGGACTGAACTAAGCTGTACATGATAAATAGGCAAGAAAGAGGTTTTTGCCTCTTTTTGTTCCTAGGAATTGCCAACTTTTTCACCAGAAAACTCTATTTTATTATTATTTGTCCTAGAATGGTCAGACCTGAACTTGGTTCTCAAGTTTGCCAGGATTATTATCTCTGAAGACTCTATTAAGGAACAAGGGGTTTAAGCAAAGCACCATTAGTTTAGTTCAAATTTGTCATTTTATACAACCCTATAAAATGGCTCCTACTATAATCCCATTCTAGAGATGATGAAATGCAGGCACCGGAAGGCTGAATAAAACCAGCTAGTATGTCAGGTTTGTGCCCAGGAAGTCTGATTCAGATTCTATAATTTCTCCTATAACAAAACATATGTATTTTAATAGCTTGAAAAGCTTTATTCCTGAAAGAATGGCTCTCATAAAATGAGTTTGAAAATGTAATTGGGAAAGTAGAAGCGCTTCAGTGGACATTCGTCTATTATTTTGTTCCCTTTCCATCTGAGCCCTCATCTTTATTTGGAGAATTCCTCATCTTAAGAAACTTGGTGGGAGGCAAAAATTGCCTTCCGCAATAATGAAAATAGTTCCCTTTTCTTTCTAGGGCAGATGGAGGGCATAAAATGGAACAAGGTTTACCCTGGAAAAATGATCTGTATAATTTTCCAGGGATTTAAGCTTTCTGATTTTTATATACAGAGAGAAAAGGCAGTAAGTCAACTGAGGTCATTCCTTTACAAACATGACTCATATGCCATCCAACCATAAGTTATGAAATTGAAATCTAAGAGGAAGTGGCCAGTTTGTTAGCTCCACCTGAAGAACTTCTCAGTGGGAACCCTCCTTATGTGTTTGTTGTTGAAGTGAGTCTACTCTAAGGATGTAGCCTCTTCCAAAGAAACAGATGTAGGAAGGCTTGTTATCTAAGCATGGTAGTGGCATCGACAGAGAATTCTCCCAGAGCACCCTTTCTTTCCTCATCACACTGGTAGTAGGTATTTGCTAGTAAACTAGCTGGTCCTGCGGGAAAAGAAAGAAAGAGAATAATCAAGAAAATTTTAGTGCCCTGCTTGGTGTGGCTCAGTGGATTGGGCACCAACCTGTGAACCAAAGGGTCACCAGTTCGATTCCCAGTCAGGGCACATGCCTGAGTTGCAGGCCAGGTCCCCAGCTGAAGTGCACGAGAGGCAAGCAAACAGTGATGTTTCCTTCCCTCTCTTTCTACCTACCCCCCTCTCTAAAAATAAATACAAAATAAAAAAAAAAAATTTAGTTACGATTGTGTCAGTTCTTGCTCTGTGATCAGAATGGGGGAAGGACAGACATTTTGATGACTGCAGCAGTGAATCAGTGTCAGGAAAGTCAGAGCAAGACACAACTTCCTGGAGGGACCATTTGATTCAACAATTATTCTTACAGGACAGTATGCTTTATCTCAAGCAATTCTGAAAGTAGGCATAATAGAGAAGAGAAAAATTACCATGGATTTTTAAGATTTGTCACTTATTCAACAAATATTCACTGAGCATGGTGCTAAGTGTGCTGGTGTCCCAGTGATGGGCAGAAGAACTATGTCCCCAATCTCAGGAAATCTAGAACCTAGTGAAGGGGGTGGAGAGTTTAGTCACAAAAGATGGGATAAGTGCTCTGAAGAAAAGCAACATGGTTCTTAATACATTGTTGACTGGCCACTAAAACACTCGTGTTTCCAAGGCCAAGCGTTGTTGGCCAATAATGAGCTTACTCATGTTTGCACTGGTATTAGCTTCTGTATATAATTGCTGGTCAAAAATGTGTTAAAAATGTCTGAACAGAGAGAAAAGAGGAGTAATTTGAAGGATAAGAATAGCTAAGAAGATGAAAGGCAGGGAGTAGGGGTGGCAGGGCAGTGGGTGAAGAGGGAAAAGCACGAGCCAAGGCTCTGAGGTGGGTGGGGATTAGGACACACTGGAGAGATGGAATGAAGGCCAGTGAGGCTGAAGCTCACAGGGTAAGAGACAGGGTAGTGGGCCGGGCTACAGAGGTTGCTGGAGATAGACAGCGTAGTCCCGGGGGCACATCAGGTATAGAGAACAACAAAAATGAGCGTGTGTGCAGGCTATGATTTAGTTCATTTTTCGGTCCTTTCAGGAGAAGAGGCACCTTCTCCTCAGATATTGGGGGGTATGTGGATAGAAAATGTGAAGCACTGGTTTGTTCTATGTCTTGCAAGGTCAATTGTCCTACTCCTAATTTACAGATGAGGAAGCTGAGGCTCAGAGAGGTGACAGGAACAGGTGGTGTTAAGTTGTAATGACCAGACAGGATTTCCTTTTTGATCTATTGGACTCCATCTCTGTGGGAGATTTTAGAAGCCAACTTTGTATTCTCCACAATTTTGCCTATGATCGTTCAGGGCTATGTATATTGATTCTGTGGGCAATAGTTTCCATTTTTATGGCTTTTTAAATAGACCTCAGCATGTTTTCCTTTAGACATAGTTTCTTTGTGGATCTCCAATCCGAGATCAAAGCAAATTTGCATGGTGGCTTAAGATGATCTTCTGGTCACCCCCATCAGTCTCAGGTACATCCAGCATTCAAATGCAGTCAGCTTTTCCTTGGTTCATCTGGATGTGAACCATCTCTGGTCCACACCTGTCACAGTTTGCATAGTAAATGCATCGCTCTGTCCTCAACAGGTCCTTCTCACTTTACGGGGAACTCAGAATTTGTCATGAGTTCAAATGGACTCACTGCAACTTCTCACTGAAAGAGGTGTTATTAAAATAAATCTGTGATACATCCAAGGTCTTAGTGAGTCAGCACATTCACAAATACCACTCGAATATAATTTCTCCCAGAAAAAGAAATAATGAGAAACTGAAACATTTAAGTTGCACTTTGATAATTTACTTAATGCGCAGTATTTGCAGATAAGAGTGCTCAGCCAAAAAGGGAATCACAAATACCTTTTGCTTAGTGCTGTTCAGAGCATATGGTGATCATTTATGTCATCGAGCCGAGTGTGATACTCCATTCCTAATGAAGCCAAGGGTTCAGCTTTCTGGCAAGGGATGACCACTTCCTTAGGCTTGTTTTCTATTCCCTTTCACCGCCAGCTCTTGCAGTGGACATTCTTCTTTTGTAGAGTTTCCTCACAAAGATGGACAATTTATCATATTATAAAAATTGCTGATTTTTCCTGAAGGAGTACGAAACGGCAAAACTGATTAAAACACAAAAGATGGGTGGCTGGCTAGGTTCGTAGACTGAGTGGCTCGGTCAAAACACAAGCTTTGCAAACCCATGTGATTTAATGTGCTATTGCTGCAAAATGATAAATCACCCCATATCCGTGGCTTGCAAGATCTCCTGTGAATAGTTGAATTCATGGATACTAAATTCACAAATGCTAATGGTCTACTTTGTTCCCCTAACTTCCCATGTAACTTGCTTTTTGCTTTTTCTGAAATAATATCCAAAGCTCTAAGTCCTTTGTGTATACTCTGTTCTCGGCTGGGGCTGTTTTTGGGTCTCTCTTTGAGCTGCCCTTGACTGTGAACTTGCCACATGACTTCGATTAATTTATCATTGACAATGACCTTAAACAGTGCCCCAAAAGATCCAGTAGCCATTTCTGATTATTCTGCTCATCTGTTCTACCAAACAAGTTTTATCTGACCAACAGCGACCTAGATTATCTAAGGACTGACTCTGAGTGAAACAAAATGTATGTTTTTTTTTCCCAAGTGACTACCTTAGGAAGTCAATAAGCTATTATATATTCATGGAAATGATGAATAAATCGTGATATAAATGATTATGATGTAGTATTAAGTGAGAAAACAAGGTATAAAATTGCAAGTACTGTGAGATTTCAATGGTATTAAAAAAAGCGTACTAAAAATACAATAACTCAACATGCCAACAAATTAATAGCAATCATAGCTGGCATTATGAAAATAATTTTATTTTTCCTCTTACAGCATTTTGGATTTCCAATTTTTAAAATAGTCCATCAAAAAGATTCTTCAAATGCTCAGTAGCACCTATGAAGTACCTTTGTCTTCGGAAAATTGGAGAGCGGTTCCTGAAATCACCACCCAAATTCCTCCAGTTTCAGAGGCTAAAACTCAAGGTTAGTAACTTGAGGAATTTAATAAAGATCCAGAAATGAATCCCAACTTCAATTCCCCTGCAAATATGACAGGATTTTAAAATGTGCCTGGAAAACTGCATCTGGGGTTTTGCCAATCCCGTAACTTTGGGGACGCGTGCTGAACCCAAAGCACAGCCGGGCCCACCCATCCATAATTAAAGCCCTCCCCCAAATGAATTCATTGCTTTGTGGCACCATCTGTCTCACTCCCTTATTTACATAATAGGGAACCCTGCTCCGACTGCAGCAAATGAGAAGTGACAAAAGAATGGCGAATGAAGAAAGATGAAATGTATACATGTATACATCAGATTATGTATAATATGGTCAAATCCCTCCAATTTAAAATTAAAAATTTTTTTTTCAAAGCCCATCACAATTTCACCTGGGCTTCGTTCCAGCTCTCAAAACCTCCTTCCTCCTTCTGTTGCATCTGCAGCCCTCACTAATATGGCTTGTTTCGCTCAAAGAGTTCATTTGTCACATTTTATTTTATTAAATATTTTATATTCCTCTTGTGGACCCATTAGGATGCCAGTTAGGGAAAGTAATGTAAATCAATTGTGTTTGGTAGTCACTAAGGATGCGGAGGAGAAATAAGCAGTTTCATATTAACTTGAAATTTAAAAAGAAAAAAAAATATGTTCCCAATAGGAAGCTTCCTTGAATCTTTCCCATTCTCCTCTTGTCTGTCTCCTGGGAAGTTTCTGTCCCGATAATGGGAACATGAACAGTGGATCTGTTCAAAGGCAGACAAAGGGCTGGTTTTTTAATACGCAGCAGTCACTCTAATCCCATGTTTTGTGACCCTTTCTACAGCTTTCCTGTGCCCAGAGCAGTTGCAGGCTGGAGTAGGCTGAGCATAGTCTAAAACGTCAGTGACATGGATTCCTATTTAGGTTCTGCCACTCTGTGACCTTGGGCAAGTCCACTTCTAAGAACTTCAAGTTCCCAATCAGTGCTCTGCTGACCCATAAGTGCCTGCTTGGAAGCCTAGATGGCGCTCTTCTCTCTGGGTCTAGATCCCCCATTTCCATGTCTACAGACACACAGACTCAAGAGGGTGGGGGGTTGGGGTGCTTGAACTCCTTCAATTCACCATTGAAGGGGCTCACCATTCACCAGGACTGAGGACACTCAGGCCGGACATGGGGGGAGGAAGCCAAGGCTCAGAAGCATTTATTATCTTCTGCATTAAGCTGGGATTATTTATAGCCAGAGGTCAAGAGGGAACATCCTCAGCCCAGGGCTGACAGCCAAGGTGATAGTCACATCTCAGGTTGAAATGGTTAGAGATGTCCCAATGCTGAGAACAGTGGGTTAACGAGTGCACTGCAGAGAGCTATGGAATCAGGATGGTCTGCAATGAACAGATCCCTCAGCCACCACTCAGGTCTCTCAATCAGAATCCCTGGGGGTGGAACCAAGAAATCAGCATATTTATTACGTTCTCAGGTAATTTTGATTCATAGCCGAAGTTTGGGACTACTGGTTGCCATAACTCTTGCAGTGATAAAAGGAAGTAGTACATCTTTAGGAGAAACAATTTCTTAGTTCTAAGCTCCAAAAAGAAATGGCCACGTACGTGTCCTTATTCAGGTGTTATTGATCAACAGAGTAGCTAAAACCAGTAAAGCTTTTCTTTAGATGCAGAAATGTTCATGCGAACACATACTATCCCCACCTGCAATCAATATAAAGCCAGAACCCTGAGCATGTATCTGGTAAGCACACTTTTTCTGGGGCTACCTTTATGAGATTCGGGCTGGGCTTATAATCTATGCCTAGGAATGCATAAAGGGCAATAGCAGCCCCCCCAAAGACAGGCTAAAACCCCTCCCCATAATCTCATCTAGTAGCTAAAACCCCCTTTGGGGGAAAAAAATGAGTTCATGATGATAGTATTTTTTAATATAGATGACTCAGGTTTTCTCAATCTTATACAAGTATGAAATAAAATAGCTTCAGAAAACATTGCAGTTTTTAATGATGTTTTTTAAAATCCAAACAAAACCTCTGTTCTTTCCTTACAAATACAGCTGGAAGGCAAGTTAGCTAGACCACTTTTCCAACCAGATGCCCTCTGCCAGGCCCTTCCTGTCCACATGGAAGAAGCTCTTGCTGCTGTTGCAAAAAATAAAGAAGTGCATTAGCAAAAGTGGGTAGCAGTGGTGACACCTGGCTGGACCTCCAGGCTTGCCCTCTACCCTACTGCACAACCTTGAAACATTAGGTGAACCTGAGCATCAGTAAAATGGGATAATAGTGACCTGACATGATTGGAGGCTCCATGAGACAAAGGACATGAAAGATCTAACTAAGCAGTAAAAACAGAGTGTATATAATATGATACTGTGCTCCCCTGAGCTCACAGATGAGTAGAGAAAATGGAAAAAAATAGGAAATAAGTGAAATTCAAGTCACTGTGGAAGCCCAAAGGGAGAAGGGATTTGTCCTGCCTAACGAAGTCATGAGTCACTTTCTTTTGGAAAAAAAGATGCAAACTAAATCTTTGGGGTGGTATAGAAGTCTTCCAAAAGAACAAATGGAGATGGTATAGGTGGAAATAACAGAAGGATGCTGATTTCAGGAACAAGGTGTGCAAATGGATGCGACTGGTTCATAAGATCTATTTTCGGGGCTAGAAACTGTAATTACAGAAGTGGGGGTGCGAGGAGGCTGGTAGTGAAGGATTCTGTTAATCTGAAAAATAAAGCCTTTCCATTGAATACATTGAAGGACCAATGGAGGATTTGGAAAGGAGAATGACATGATCAGATTTGGATACAGAAAGGTCACCATGGAAATAGTGATTAAGATGGGCTGGAGCAGAGTGAGACCGGAAGCAGAAAGGCCACAGTGAGATATGGTGTTGTAGGAAACTTGGTAAGGAAGAACAAAGGCTCTAGAGATGAGGTGGACACTACTTATCTGAAAGATGGTAGGTAAGAAGGAAACAAAAGCAATGATGGCAGGACTCAGTGACTGAATAGAGCAGGTAACGGAGAATGAGGAATCAAGGCTTGTCTCTCAGGTACAATGCAAGTGAATAAATAGGTAAATGACCAAGAGAGGATTTAAAAAACAAGTAAAAATTGAGCCCTGGCTGGTGGCTCAGTGAATAGGTGCCAGCCTGCGAACCCAAAGGTCTCTGTTTCGATATCTTGCCAGGGCACATACCCAGGTCTCCAGCCAGGTCCCCAGCTGGAGGCAGGTGAAAGGCAATCATACACTGATGTTTCTCTCTCCCTCTCTGCCCCCTCCTTTTCCCTCTCTCTAAAATAATAAGTAAAATCTTTTTTAAAAATGAGCAAATTTAGGAGTAAGTAAATGTGAAAGATAGTGGGTTTGGCTTGAGACACGTGAGTTGAACAGTACCTGTGAAAATCCAGTAACTACATGTATGTATACAGTATGTGTCTCCAATTTGTTGGGGGGGAAATTCAGGGTAAAAGAATATCATTATGTGGAAGCTAAAGATAGTTACTTGATGTCAGGATGTTCTTAGAAGTTTGTTATTAGCAAACAATAGTTATTTTCAGCAATTGAACTGCTGTGAGGCCTGTGTTTCTTTCCTCATTAACTGAGTTCTACGTTCAGATCCAAACACCCAATGTGCTCAACCATGTTCTTGAGGCTCCAAACAAAACTCAAGGACAGATATGCCATGTCCAAGATGAGATGACTTTGGACATGGTGAACATTACAGACATAGTCAACTGACACAATGTACATGAAATTGTTTAGAAGTCCCTCAAGAAATAGAAGTTTCTTCTTCCTTTCCTGTTTCCTTACAGAGGAGCAGCCCACCCACAGCAATACAATTAAAAGTTGAGTGGCCCATAAGCAGTCAAGCCTAGCACGTTGACATACAGTAACTACGCAATGTTTAGTGAATAAATTATAGAATAAAGATATACCTAAGTTAAACAGAATAAACATCCCAACAAAGCTGGAGGCTGGGAGAACATCTTATCTCTAGGTATCAGTGATTTACAAAGGTGGGGCCTTCAGATATTAGTCAATGGTGGCATTTCAACCTGGCCACATCCCAAGGTACCATTAGGTAGGGTCTGCAGTGGAAAACTGAAATTTTCTTTCCTTCAACAAGGAAACTACATACTCAAGGAAGAGGTGAGTGGGTACGGCTTCATTGAAATAGTGCTGAAATGCTACATCAGGTCATAAACCTGTGTATAGTTCAGTGACGACGTTTAAATAGATGCTTCTCATTGCCTTCTGAGATCCAGGAAAGCTATAAAGATTCATGGCCTACTTGTGGCTGAGCGCTAATAAAGGCATAATCAGTGCTTTAAGCGAGGGGTGATGGGAGGTACAGTGGGAGATTTACAGGAGCAATAAGGGCTACAGAGAGAGAGTAGGTTTTTCATGTCAATTACACTGACAGACAACAGAGCAAGACTCTCCTGACACGCACTTGTAGTCCTATTCTGTTAAGTGACAAGATGGGGCCCTTAGTTCTTCGTTCTCCTGCACTTCCAGGAACCAAAGCCTTGGAGTTTCACTTGGGGCTCCTGTCACCAAAGTTAATAAAGCTTCAGCGAGGTTCCTGTAATAGATCACTTGGCACGGTGGAAAGAACTTGGAATTGGGATTAGAGAGAACTTCAGTTTTAATCCCAGTTCTGTCACTTACTAAGTGATTTTATTTTGCCCCTAATGATTTCTTCCCAAGGATGCATTCCTGGCCATTGTCATGGGACTTGAGGTGTCTCTCTGTGGAAGAAGCACACTCCAATCTCCTTGACTTCAAACTCAGCCATATGACTTGTTTTGGTCAATGACATGGGAGTTGAAATAATGTCTGTAACAATCTGGAAGCACTTTAAGAGCCTTTGACAGGTTGGTCGTTGCTCTTTTCTCTCTGTCATGAGAATAATGTACCCCAAAGAAGGAGTAGGTTCTAGAATAATGAAGCAGATGGAGCAGAGCCAGAGCTGACTTCAGACACTATCCGGTGAATAAAAATTAAAGTTTCATTGTTCTAAGACTCTAAGACATTGTGGGTATTTGTTACTCAATATAATTTAGTGAAAGCTGACTGATATACAGAGTGATTATCGAAAAAAGTGCTTAACCTGAGTCTTAGGTTCCCTGAAATGGTCACAATACACCCACTTGTATGACTATGTGGAGGTCAAATGAGATTCTAGCACTATGTATGACACACAGAAGTTGTTCGATTAATGGCGGACACATTATTCTAATTTGCTACTCAATTAGTGACAAAAGAGGTTATGTTATTTTTTTTTTTTCAACACGTGTGCTTCTGGTGAGCTATGTTTCAAGAACTCCATGCTGTGGAGTCCCTGGGCCAATGTGGCAATTGGTGACAAATTGGACATTTATGACACTCTTCTCCCAGGACCAGGGAGAAAGAGTCTCTCACATCTTTTCATTATAGCCTTCACAAGCTGTGAAAGAAATAGCAGCAGGTTCACTTTCACCCCATTACACATCCAGTCAATGGAACGCTGCCTTCTCCTTACCTGGGAGACAGGCATCTGAAAGTTGGCTCCTGTGGCCCTTTACACATGGCCACACTGCTATGAAAACAAGGGGACTGCGCTCACTGCAATCACAATAATAGTACCTCACCCAGGGCTGGCCATTCATAGTTCACAAAGCTTCCGTAGTTTTCATAACAGCTCTGTGAGGCTTTCATTCACTCACAAATGCCAGCTACATGGTTTCTGCCTTCATAGAGGCAGGTATTACTGTATTATTGCCAACTTATTGACTAATTGTTGTATTTCTTCATTGAACATATTTTCTCCTGTGTTCTGGGCACTGTACAAGTTAATGAAGATATCCAAATGAACAAAGCCTAGACCTGGCCCTTAAGGAGCTCACAGTTACTAAAAAGGATGCAGATAGGTAAATTGTCATGCCCTAAAGGTCAAAGTAAAACTAACAACACGGAGACTGAACAAGGTGTGTGGGGGCACAAAGGACAGAGACATGGAGTCTGGGTGGAGAATCAGGGAACCCTGCCCATAGGAAGGGTCATTTGGACTGGGTTCTGAGAAATGACTGGGAGTTTACTGGATGGATGGAAGTAGAAGAGGAGCAGCAGCAATTGAAACAATGTGTAGACTGGGAAGAACGTTTGTACAGGGCTAGAACACCAGGTCAGTTGGGGTAATAGGGAGAGATGGAATTCAAGAGGTAGGAAGATACGAGGTTGTAAAGAACCTTGAGGTGCAAAGGAGTTCATCCTTATTCTGTAGGTAATAGTGAAGCTCCCCATAATGTGGTCTAAATAGAGGACTATCATGGTCACATTTAAATAAAGAGATCACCCTGGCAACAATATAGTCTACTGGAAGTAAAACTAGAATAAAAGAAATGAGTTAGGAGGTTAATCCCAAAGAACAGAGTTCTAAATTAATGTGTGCTGACCCCAAAGTCATGTGGCTGTCACTGCAGCGGAGGATTTGAACTCAAAGAGAGACATTATTCCCATGTCATATCCATTGCCTCTGTCCTTCCTTTGGGAGAAGCGAATACTTAACAAATGACCTATCCATTTAGTTAATTATATTCTTTTATCTGAGGGAAGTCACTTACCAGAATTCTCAGAAACCCTCTGTGTATGGTGATCCCAAGGTCAAAATCACCAGGATAATCAGCCAGGGCTTGATTACCCATGGAAAACTAACATGTGTTTTGAGGACCAAGAAAACAGGGATTTAAAAAATTGTATGTGTAGATACATTTTTAAACCATCATAGAAAAATCAGTTTTGTTTGGGCTGCACATATTTTATAATTCCGTTTTTTTTAAATTGCATATAATGTGGAAAGAGGAAGTGGCGATGGAAGTAAGACACTATCATCTTTTTAGCACTTGTGTCTTCCTAGTCCTGGTCTAGGCCTGATCACACCCTCTTTGCTCTGGCTGCACTGCTGGCTGTCACAGCCATGTCCATCCTTGGAGCTCCTTTGTAGAGAGAGTTTCTAGACACCAGCAAGCTGGACAAGTGCAATGAGGCAAATTTATCATTCCCAACAATGCCAAAGGAAGACATCACCTGCCCTTGAAAAGGCTGCCCAAGGGGATATGGCTCTTGATGTTGAATTCAGGTCTAATTCAGTTTATTTGGTGAGAACCATAGTAGAGCAGACTCTGGTTGCACAACAGCAGTGTTAAATTGGAGTCCTCTGTACTTCCAGTGCTTGAAGGCATTGGCAATTATTATAGGGTAGGCTCCTTAGTTATAGGTAAACTACCTCCCACTAGAGCAATTCCAACACTTTTCTAAGGAGTCCGAATGGGAGGGAAAGTCAACTCCATGAGGGAGGCTCAAAGGAGTGAGAAATTCTGATAACAAGATAAGTTGCTGTTCCCCAGATCGTTCCCAAGTACCTGAACAACCCAGTAGTCTATACCTCACTACAGAATAGAAGTCTGAAAGGTCTATTCAGGGTCTCTAGGCCACATTAGATCAAAATCACATTTCAAGAGTTCTCTTCCAATTCAATCTTTACTCTTTGGACATAAGCCACAAGCTTTCTAACAGAATTCTCAGGATAATAAAAGTATGCATTGAGTATTTTCTACGTGCCAGGCATATGATAAGTGTTTCACATAAATCCTTTCATTTACTCTTAATATTTGTGAGGCATAAACAATGATTGTTACTCCTATTTAGCCGATGAGGAAGCCGAGACACGATGATCTTTGGTAATGAGGCCAAAGTCAATAGAGCAATTATGTTTTGGAGCCCAAGAAGCCAACCTCCAATGCAGAATCTCTCAACTACTTTGCTGGTCTGCTTTGTTCCACCCAGAAGCTTAACTTACTATTTTATTCCAATTTACAAGTACATGTAAACTTCAATCTCTCCCTCAATTTGTAGGTGAGAAAACAGGGGTGACAGAGACTAAGTGACTCCCCTCAGATCAGGTCACATAGCTCGTGGTGGCAAAGCTACAACCAGTATACAAAGCATGACCTCCTTGATGAGTTACTTAACTTAAAATCCTCCCTTTCACCTCAACAGAGCTCATTTCCTCCTCCCAAGATGAAAAAAGAGACACAAGAAGGAAGTACGCAGTATTGAGCTCTTTCTAGGTACCCAGTAATCTGCTGGGCACTTTATATCCAACATTCATTTATTCAAGCAGCTACCAGGTGAGACTGGCATTGTGGGTTCCAGTTACCAAATGAGAAAACAGAGGCTTAAAAAGATTGGAAAACCTGCCCAAGTTCATCCAGCCAGTAAGTGATGAAGCTGGAGCCCTGGACCACAGTGTGACTTGATGCCCATGATTCTCACATTGCACCGTGTTTCTCTGGCAAGATTTTAATAGTTGGGCCCGCCCCTGGCAGGTGGGAATTTTATTCTGTACCTGATTTTCCCAGGCCTGCAATAGGATTAAGGGGCGAAATGGGTCTTGAATCAACATAGGCAATCTTCCATCATCCTTTCATGAAATCCAGGCCACTGTGATTTAAATTGGACTTTTTAAGCAATTGCCCAAGACCCGGGACCAACCGGCTGGCATCTCTCTTGCCTGGCTCTTTTCAACTGGGCACATCCCTGAGAAGCCTCACAATTCATTTAGAGGTCACCCCACCAGGGACCACATCGTCTAGACCTTGGCATGAAATTGCTGGGCAATACGGGTCATATTTTAGGTATAATGAATGTGTTCAATTATTTCCTAAATATTTGGGGTTTAGCAAAACAGCAGAGGCCTCTCATCAGACATCTTCCTCCCCTGACTTTAAATATGTGTCATACAGCAGAGAATTCTTTTTTCTGGTTTTGATGCCCTTACACAAATTGTCGACATATTGTATCTTTTTTCACAGCTCTTTGATGTACTTGAAGGGGTTTTCTTCCTTGAACAAGAAGCCACGACTCCAAATGTGTTTAAAAACAGAAGCCCCTAAACATTTGAAGTTCGGTTCAGAATTCCTAAGCAGAAACTTGGCAAGAAGTCCCAACCTGCATTAGGAAAAAAAAAGAAAAACCCCTTCCCTCCACAAGGTATCAAATATATACTTCTCAATAGAAAACAGACTTTTCGCATCCATATCACGCTGGTTTACCATTTTATTCACTGCTTTTTCCCCCACAGAACTTAAGACTTTTGGGCTCATTTCCAAAGCACGGTAAAGACCATTTGGATGTATGGCTCTCATCTCAAATTCAACAAGACTGGGTCTTGACCTCTAAGCTTTTCTGCACCCAATGCCCTTGGCTTTCTTCTTCGTTTCTGCCAACAGCCTTAGTCACGTAGGCTGAAAACCTAGACAATGATTTCCTCAAGAGTGGGAAACATGCCTGAGCTTTATACGCTTAGTGCCAGGGCAGCACTGGAGCACAGGAGATGCTCAGTAAATATTTATTTAGTGAATAGGTTTAAAATGTTTCTTCTTCTCATGCATCTCCTTCACCTATGTGTCATTTCTCTTCAAAGCGCTTGCCATTTGTATTTTACATAGGAGTACCCAAGGACCAAATATAGCCCATTTGCAGCCTATGGAAGATTTTAAGGGGAAAAAAAAATACTTATAATCAGTCAGAAATAGAAACTAAGTGGCCAGTGGTTACAAATTAACTATGTGTCTGAGTGCAGATTAAGGTCATTCTAATAGAAGTAGACCAGGTATAATTGCCATTGAATCTAGTAACAATTTGATTCCATGCATATTAAATTCCTCTCTAAGATTAATATACCAAAGATTAAGTGCTCATCATATCATTAATATAAACTTAAGAGTAGAATTCATAAAGCCCCTTTTAAGTTCTTAACATGCTTTGTACATAGACGCTGCTTACTAAAGCTTCCACGTATACTTGAGTCTCATTTGAGCTAAACCTAAGCCATTAGCCTTCTTTTCAATTAAAATGTATTATTGACAAATTAAGAGTTTCATTCAGGGCCCTGGCTGGTGGCACAGTGGATAAGGCCCCAGCCTGGGAACTCAAAGGTCACTGGTTCAATTGCCAGCCCAGGGCACATAACCAGGTTGCAAGCCAGGTCTCCAGCCAGGTCCATAGCTGAAGGCAGGTGAAAGGCAACCGTACATTGCTGTCTCTCTCCTCTCTGCCTCTCTTCCTTCCCCTCTCTCTAAAATAATAAAACATTTTTTTAAGTTTCATTAAACTCTATTTTTCATTATGGAATCCTCTATTGAAAACATATTCTTTTTTTTTTTTTTTCCCTTGAGTTATTTATCCTTCCTTTTTCTTTTCCTGTGTATCATTAATTCTATGGTTACCACTGTCATTCAGACCTTCCTGTTCCACTATCAGAGGTGCCTAAACTGAGGTCAACAGTATTGCAGAGAGGCTGTGGACTTCCCACAGGAAGAGGTTAGAAAGCAGCATTGATTTCAAGTTGGCCTGAGCATAGAGAAGCCTTCGACACATTGATGAGCATAAGCAAACGCTGGACAAAAGCTTCCTGTACAGCAAGCATAGCTCTAGGCAATAAATAAATGCAGTGAATGAAGACCCTGCCCACCTGGGGCTTCCATTCTGGCGGGGGCTACAAGTGGCTAGCAAAAAAATAAATTCATATGATGTCAGATGGTCATGAGTGCTATGGAAAAGAATGGAAGAGATAAGTATAACAGGTTCTATAAAATTGTCCTGTTGTGGGTGGTCTGAGAAGGCATCACTGAGCAAAGATCTGATGGAACTGAGACAAAGTGATGTGCTGTTACCTGGAGAAGAGCATTCCAGGCGGGAAAACAGCTGCTGCAAAGGCCCTACGACAGGGAGAGACTTGGAACAGCTCCAGGAACAGAAAAAAGGCCAATGTGGTTGGAGCAGGAGGTAGGATGATCACACAGAGCCGTGTGCTGATGATAGAGCTAACACGTTCATTCTGCAGGAGCTTCCATTTAAAAATATCACTTGCCCGATTCCATTACAACAGCATAAACTGGTGGCCCACCTTGTTCCAAACACTCTGATAATCTCTGGGAGCACAAACATTATTAGGATCCAGTGTCTCTTCAAGAAGGAAACGTATGTAGACAATCTAAAGTGAGGTAGAAAGTGAGCAAGTGTTCTAGGGTAGGGAGCAAAGATCCCCCTCAGTTTGGGGGAGGAGACAATCTGGTATGATGTGTGGAGATAGTTCCCATGTGATGGGCCTTGAAGGATGGGTTGATTTGAATACAAGATCTCTAAGCTACAGAACTTTCTAAGAATGCAAGTCCAAAGATGGAGGTGCAGATGTGTTTGACATTTTCAGAGAATTGTGAGAACTGTCTGAAATGGGAAATGCATGTAGGTGAGTAATTGAAACTAGGTTTAGACAAGGAAATTGAAATGAGATGTTTGAGATAATGGATGCCAGACAAAATTAGCAAATCTTTATCAGCTCTAGGCTATAATATGCCTTCTGTATTATTTCCAGATTCGTATGTTTATATCCATATATGAAATAGTTCATAAGAGTGAAGTATAGTCAAGGAAACTAAAGGAATTAAATTTGTCCAAACAGTTAAGACAATTTAACTTGATAGGCTCTAAGAATTACCTATTATAATATGTCCCTCGCCCCCCTCCATTGCACCAACCAGGAAAGTGGGTCCTAAAGGTTTAATAAGCAATGAAAGGTCACTCTATTAATAAATAATGTATGAAGTATTGGACTAATGTTCCGTTATTTTCCTACCACAATTCTCTACCTCTCTTGACCATGCCTTTCCAATACTGCACCAAAGTGAGGTGAGGGTAACACACATGTGGTACTTTAGATCCATACATTTGGCTCTCTATTATAATATACACAAAGTATCAATGATTCAGCTAATATTTCTCACCCACCTGACCACCATCTACCTCTCCCCAGAATCCTAACACTGTCAATGGTTACTCAGTGTGTGGCTATACATGAGGGCTTCCAGAAACTCAACTACGGTATCTTCTATCACCCTTACTACTCTGCAGAACCAAAAAATGAAAGTCTCTTCACCAAGAGACATTTATACCCACCACAGCAGCAAAACTTTTATTTCCCTTTCATCTATTATCCAATGTTGGCTCAATATTCCATACAAGAAGATCCTGTCTTTTCCCTTTTGTAATAAGTAAACTTAGCAATGAGCTCAACTCACTTCTGGATTTTTCAAGTTTATTGCTCATGAAAAGCAAAGTTGATAAATAAAGAGCAAGAGGGGATGACCCAACTTTGCCACAAAAGTAAATGTTAGATCTTTGCTTCTACCTTTAAAGAAAGACTAGGGTGTCTGGAAAAATCCTTAAGTCTTGGAGCTTGACATTTCATCTGCATTCTGAAAATAACACACTAGCTTCAAGACTCAGACTATCTGCTGCCTCTTTCAGAAAGCCCAATGTGAACACACCAACCCCCAAATCTGTGCTTTCTGCAAATTCCATAGTGCCTTTAAAATCATACTAACCACACTGTGTTCTAATGTTTCTTTTTCCCTACCAGGTCCTCCGCACCAACCCAGGGAGGAAGGAAGAAAGCTACCAGAGATGGGAGAAAGGAAGGAAATGTTGGATCCACATGTTTCCCAAACTAACTCAGGACACTTGGTCTGGCAAAGAATTTCTTTGCTGCTGATTGGTTAAGAGTAAATTGAAGAGAAATAGGTTGGGTGTCAATATGTTCTAAATTGAGACTGAAAATCGAAGATGATCACTTATGACAGCGCACATTTCACCTCAAATCTGGACAGAGCTACAGCTTTTTAATAAAACCTCACACAGGCACATCTTGGTCTAGAAACATTTGTGATTTACATATTTGACATAATTTTACTTAGGCCTTTTAGTGAAATGATGCAGTAATGTAATATAACAATATGTGATGTGTAGTAAGTGCCATGGTAGGTGGGCACTGCATTAGGGGGTGCTAATTGCCAGTGAATGGCAATGCCCTGGTAGCTACCGTGTGTCCCCATTACTTCTCCACCGCCTGTCAAGTGAGATGGCAGTGGTGTATTTGTGCCTTTCTGCATTGCGGTGTCCTTTCTCGATATTAACTGCTTGTGATCCCACAGCTACACAGGGCAATGTGGAACAAACTTAACTGTTAATGATTTTTAATTTATTGAAGCATAAAAATAAAGCCCTAGGATGGGATCTGACCCACAGCCATCAACCCTGTGGCAGTATCAGGAAGCTGATTTATCATCTCCAGCTCTCTCTGTTCACCCCACCTCTCACCCTAACTACTTAATAATTAAGTCCAGCTTTAAGTAACTAGATTAAATAGAGATAATGATATTCCAAGAGTGGCTGAAATATCCTAAATCTCTTCCATCATACTATTATTCTATAGTAAAGTTGCTTTTAGTATATTTGGTTTTGGCTGGAACCCTTTTTTAAAAATTCAGCTCTCGCTGGTGGCACAGTGGATAAAGCACCAGCCTTCGAACCCAAAGGTTACTGGTTCGATTCACAGCCAGGACACACCAGGTTGCAAACCAGGTTGTAAGCCAGGTCCGTAGCTGGAGGCAGGTGAAAGGCAACCATACATTGATGTCTCTCTCCCTCTCTGCCTCTCTCCCTTCCCCTCTCTCTAAAAATAATAAATAAAATCATGAAAAAAATTCATTCACTGGTCATATCTAGGAATATCTGTACCCCTGAGTTTTTGACCTTCAATACAAAAGGACATTGGAATTGTATTTATATGTTACAGGGAACATTAATTGGTGATGAGCCTTACCTTGCCCAATGTCTTTAAGAATATTTGGTATAAAAAAATTACTAATGGAAGTTTGACTTAGGGGTACAAAGAAGGAATGTCCCAGGGCAGAAGGCAATATGAGGTACACAAGAAGCATCAGAACTTTAATGATTCAGAAACTCCATTCATGAATTTTTTGAGCACCTATTATATGAGGTCTATCCCAAAAGTACTGGCCACGCAAACTGTTTTAATCATATTGACATTGGCTCAATGCTTTTGGGACAGACTTCGTATGCCAGAACATGTATGTATATAAAAATCATATAGTAGCATGCATATATGTAGGATATAAATGAGTTCTTTTGGAGCAACTTAAAAGAAGGTGTTGGAAATCCAAAGGAATGCTTGACTACCTCTTTGAAGGCTGACCATCTTCCAAGAAACTTTTGGGTGGGGGAACAAGCAGCAGGGTCTTTTCTTACTGCCTGTTTTTACCCAAATCATCTTACTTTTCCATATACAAAGTATAGGTTTAACACTAAACCATATTTATATTCAAGTATCAGACTTTTCACTGTGCATGTTAAATTCCATTCAAATTTGTTGCAATTTCTTGATACAGAAAAATAAAAACTATTCATTATTCCTTCCAGTTTCATGTCATCTGCAATGTTAACAGAAAAAGTCTTCCCCTATCTCTTAGTTAAAAAACGAAACAAAAAACAAACAAAAACCCATGGCCAGGCAGGATCAAGGAACCTGAAGCTTCACCATTTCTTCAATGATCTCTCTCTCTCTCCTGATTTCTTTGGGTGCTATCAATTATACAGCCACCAGACTAAAAACCATTTAAGTAAGCTCTGTTTCATCTTTAAGGTTTAACAAAGGACCTGGTCCACAAACGCTACTATTGTGACTACAGGATTGTAGCAACAGCCATGTTTTTAATCTACAAAATAAAATGAAGGTGGTATGGCATCATTTATTCTTGGAGATTATTGCTGACTCCGAGGTATCACAGTATCTTTTTTAATTGCTCCAAATGTTGCTGTTAATTAATTTAAACACATGAAGCCTCTAAAATCAAGCCATTGGTTCCATCACCTCAAACCTCTTTTCCTTCCACGTTCCTCACATGTAGCTGCCAGCTTCTCCACAGTGTGTCTGCAGCCTCCCCACCCCACCCCACCACCTGCCGACTGGTATTGGCCTCCAGGCAAAGGGCCCCACCTCCTTTACAGAAAGATAATACTCCTTTGGATCCACTCACTTTCTCTAGGTCAGGCTTCCAGATCCTCCTCTTAGTATTTGTTCCTCTCTATCCTGCCTTGTTTTACTACCAATCTGGGGAGAGACCCTGAAAGAGGCATTTTGTAATTTACTCAGTTGACAACTGACACCTGGCTCCTTAATGAAAAACAGATGAGAGGATAAAGGACACCGAATGTAAAGTACCTAAGAATCAAAGGTGAGTCAACTAATCAAACCTGAAAAGAGACTTACACGAGTGAGAAAATGCAGAGGGAGGACATGTGTTGAGGGAGAGCACTTGGGTTTGCAGAGCATCCCCTCTGTGGCTGGTGGGTCTGGCAGTGTATGAGGGTGATGGTTAGCTCTGTCCCGATGATCTGAGGAGCGATGGGGAGCTAGCAGGTAGCTCCTGCCGTGGGAGAAGGCCTGCCGTCCACGCCTCTACCTCCCCTGAGCATCTGCCCTGTTCATCTGTCGGTTCAGCAGAAGCCCTGTCTGTGACGGCCAGAAGCCTGGCGTGAAGTCAATATGTTCCCCCTGAGACAAGGAAAATTCCGCAGGTCAGAGCTGCTAGGCAAGTAGGCTACAAAAAGTGCCGAGTGCATACAAATGCTGTAGTAAATTAAGATAATGATATTGGCTGTTTGCTGTAGATAAAACGTAAATCTGTAATAGAAGCATCTAGGAGATTCCAGCGCCCAGTGTATCAACATCAGAAAGAGCAGTTATGATTGTTGTCTAGGAAGAAAAAAAAAAAAAAAAATCCAGGGCCTGGCTAACATTTAGAGATATAAAGCTTTCATATCCTTCAGTCTTCTTCCCTTTGTGATTTCCACAGGATTTTCATTTCCAGAGATATTATACTACTTGCTTTCAAAGGAATTCAATATTTTCATTCAGAAAAGTAATTTCACAGGAAAGTAACACAGAATGATGTCCTGGGTATTCATTTTCAGAGCCAATCTTGCAAAGTCAATTTGTGTTGCAAGGAGCTGGGGTGACATGAAAAGGTGCAGATCCTGTGTATTTGGGCTTTGATGGTCTTCTTCTACCTTCCCGTTCCCCTCATGCAGGACGCCTTGGATGCCCCTTAAGCATCTGAAAAGAATTGCCTAGACTTAAAAACAAAACACACCACTGGCTCCCTTAATAACACCACCTGGGGTGACCCAAGGCCGTTGATCCCTAGCCCAGCCCAGGATTAGAATATGGCTTTGTCTCTTCAGCCTGTAGTAACAGTCATATCACCATAATCATCTCAATCATTGTTTTTTCTTCCTCTCCCCCTCATTGTTTGAGAAATTAGAGGAGAAACTAGCAAGTCAAAGGTGAAAGACAAGAAGATGAGTTCCTTGCTCTGGTACTTCTCTGCAGATGAAAAGCTAATCCTGATTTGAAAAAAAAGAAGAAGAAGAAAAGAAAAGAAACACAAGACAAGTCCTCCCAGCCCGCATAAAGTCAAGGTCAGACGACATCAGCCAATCAAGTGGAAAGCTAACGGAATTTCTGAACGGAGTCCAAGATCGACTGAGAGACGGAGGTAGATGGAGGAATAATGGCAGGGGAAGAGCTGAGAAAGAAGGAGAAAAGCCTCGGAGAGAGGTGAACAGATGGAAAAAAAAAAAAAAAAAAGTAGTTCCTTTTTCTATTCCTATTCCTTGACATATTTCAGGATCAAGAGGAATTAAAAAAAAAAAAAAATCTTCAAGATTTTCATCAGGCATTTGGGGTGATGGAAGCACCAGGTCCAGCTGCCAATGGGTGTTTTTCCTAGAGATTTTCCAACTCAGCCGCGGGCCCTAACCTTGAGGACATTGTTTATTCCTGGTGGAAAGATAAGCCAGCCGGCCGGTCCCCACTCCCCATCGTAGGGGAGTGGGCATTACCAGTGAACAAAGAAAGAGCGCTTCACAGCAACAAGCATTTGGTTTTGATTAGAGGATATTCAGAGACTGCGAGTTCTAGGAAAATAAGCACAAAACCATTTTAAAGGGCTTTTTCTTTTCTCTCTCTTCCCCCCACCCTCGGTTTATATTGTTAATCTTTCTTCCTGGACGGCTCCTCACAAATGCCTTTTGTTTTCTCATGTGATTCTACGTGCCAGGACTCTAAGAAGAGAGGACGAAGGTCCTGTTCTGGCATGCTTTCAAGTCTCTTCCATAGAAGATGAAGGCTTGTTGCTGTGCCTTCAAGGGTATAAATTTAGAGGTCGCCAAACCATCCGGAGGTAATTCAAATGCTGGTAAATGTTGGAATCCACCCTGGGCCCCTGCTCATGTGAATACCCTGGCACTTACCCCACTCAGAGGAAACGAAATCAATTTGGGAAAGCGAAGAGAGAATAAACATGCAATTAAAATGGTCATTTCTCCTGGTTTCTTCTTCTTCTTCTTCTTTTTTTTTTTTTAACACTGCACACCATTCTATAATGTGATGATGAAACAGGCTCAGTTAATTATAACAACATACAAAAGATCGTTGTCTTTTCCCCATCGTGGCTACACTAATTTTAAATGTATATATATATATATATTTGATGGGGTGGGGAGGGGGAAGCTAGCTTTGAATTTATTTTATTTTATATTTTTTATGAGGGAAGGGGTGGGGGTGGCAAGACATGGGGAGAGAGGTGGATAAGCTTCAACCGAAGCCATCATTTTGGAAGAGCCACTATTTTTATATTGTTTGCAAACCCTTCTCCAGAGCGAACATTACAGAAATGGCACTTTTCCTTTCGATTTATATACCTTTCTCCTTTACACATAGATAGACAAATAAAAATGAATCTTTCAAGAAGCAGCATGCATGCCACTTCTATATATTCTTCACATGGCTTATTTTTATTCCGCTTAAAGCGTAACCTATCATTTTTATTCAAGATTCCATCCAGTCTCTCTCTCCTCCTCTCCCTCTCTCTCCCTCTCTCTCCAAGCAAGTCTTCAGGAAGCCCTGCTGCCCTGCTTTGTTCCACAGAGTCTGCTAAAGGCCAAACCATGGAGATAGCACACCCATCTGGTTTGTTTTCACAGCCTAAGAGAAGGGGTTGAGAGAGCCCCCTCCAGTGGAAGGAACCAGGTGGATGGGAATAAGCATTGCCGCCTTCTTCTTTGTTTGTGTGTGATTAGCTTCTTGTGCTCATCTCAGAAACACTCTTAATATCCATGGGGGAAAAACCACCACTGAAGGAGGCTCACCCAGCACACAAGAGAATGTCTTGTCAGTGTCCTGAAATACTTACACATACAGATTCCATTTCAGTGTCCAAAAATAAACAAACAAACAAAAAACACCCCATAAGCATCTCACTTCTGTCTTCATCCCTTTCTGTCTTTGTTGTCCTTTCCCTCCTCGTCTACTTAATTCTAAACAGGGCGTGAATTTCATGTGCGTCACCCTTAAAGCATCTGCTAGAAAATAACAGCCAAACCTGTATGGGAAATAGGAATAGATGCCATGTCAGAACAAAATGAAGATCTTGATGCCTCGTTGTTTCCATAATGTTACTATCAGGCTCGGTGAATGAGTATCACAGGAATACCAAAGAGCGAGGGAGCAAAACTGAATATTGAAATTTATGAAATGGCCAGTGTCCAAAATAGTAATATTCACAGGGAAGTGTTTTGACATCTGAGATCACCTCCATTTTCCTGCCGCGCTGAACATGCTTCAATTTGATAGTGCTGATACGAACAAATACATTATCACCGTGAATTTCAAACCACTCTCCTCTTTCTTACCCCTCCAACATTTACAATTACTCATCACACGCGTTTTGGAATAAGAAGGGACTTTAAGCACAAAATTTGAAGTCAGGTGATTTGGAGCTAGAATCCCTGATCTGTTCTCCAAGTGTCTAGTTTTTAGGTACATTAATTAACCTTTCTGAGGTTCAGCTGCATCTGTCAAGTGGGGAAACCAACAGCCCCATCCTCACAAGGTGGTGGTAAGGATTAAGTAACAATTTATACTATACATGACATAAAAAGTAATGACAAAAAAAGTAATGATAATTATTATCGCTAATGTACTGTAGGCTTTAAAATGTATCAGGCATGGTTATGAGAGTTTTCCACGTATTAGCTGATTAACAATGAGGTTATTGGGAAGATTAAATGAGTTAATTCATGTAAATGAAGTAATACATTTATACCTAGCACGCAAGCTAAATACACTATAAATGGCTATTCGAATAATAATGTAATCATCACAGACACCTTCTGAAAATGGAATTGTTATTAGGCCTCTTACACAGACATGAAAACTGAGGCACAGAGATGTTAAGTGATTTACCCAGTACTGCAGGTTAGGAAATGGTGAAAAGATTCAAACAATCTGAGCCCAAAGCCTGCAATTTTAACCATTGTACAATATGTAAAAGTTCTTCAAAAAATACAAAATGTGATCTACCACATTATATATGTATGCATCTATGTATGTAGATGTATGTATGTATGTATGTATAGAAATATAAAAACATCCACATAGTTGAATTCCCATATGAAAATAATGAAGTATTCTGATTAAGTTTCTACCTCCCAGTCCAACTCCACGTAAGAAATGAAAGTTATGACTGGTGCCTGACCTGATTTATATTCTGAAATTACCATATTCTCTTCTCAGCACCCTTCCTGCCCATGGTTTCCTTTCTAGCTGTTGGGGCGTGTTCAGCTGGGCTTTATGTGAGTTACAAAGCAGCAACAATTACATGAGGGAGTCCAGGAGCATGTTAACCACACACAAGAAAAAACCAGTTGTCATAAACACTGTGCATCTTAACGCAGTGCTTCAGTCTTTACGTAAGATTAATGAAAGAGCAGATGTTCTGTCGTATCCTGTGTTAGGTATGGTTATCTTTGAGATTCCAGCTCCTCCGTTGGCTGGGTTTTAATTTGCATCATTATGCATTTGGGGCCTGGGGCATGAGTAGTCAAGTGGTAAACATTAGCTCTACTGCGCTGTACTTCCAAATGCACCTTCACTATTAGGCTGACTAATAGAATGCAATGCTATTTTCAGCTGAATCCCCTCAATTTTCATTTGCTTTTGACATGTTACATGGCAGGAGGAGAGAGCAAGGCAAAATGAAGGGGAGAGAGGCGACCACAGCCCCGTTTGTGCACAGGCCCCAAGTCCACAAGACAGCCCCCTTCTGTTGGGTTTAGAGCATGCACTCGGCCAGGCCCCCACCACTGTCTTCCTCATCTCACAGCCCTAAACCCCTCTCCCACCCTCTTCTTAGAGGTAGACACTACAGATAGGGTAAGGGTTTTCCCCTGTTGTTGTCAGGAACTGGAGGCACTCAAATGAATTCTGATTTTTGAAATGCAACTCCTGAAAACCGATGTCAAAAAATTCTTCAGGCCATGATCAAAGGCTGATATGAATTAATTTGTCATTATAACACAGCCCCACTTGCCAGGCATTTCAAGCTAGGGTTTGGGAAAGGCAGCCGATATCTGGGTTGACAATTTCATTTAAAGGACAGAGAGCTTTCTGCTTTCTTTTTATTGGTATCTTGATTTAATGAACACACAAACAGACCATCGCCATATGCTCCAAATACCAGCTTGCTGTTCTTCAAGAAGCAGCTTGGGAAAATGCCAAGGCAAGAAGCTTGGAAGAAACTTGAAAAGGCTTCAAGACATATCTTTGTAGCCTGGGATAGCAAATGCATCAGTGATTAATTACGCTGGGGTTGGACGTGAATAGGAATGCCAATAAGGTGTTGGTAGCCCAGCAATGGTGGGCACGTTGGCCTGATAATAGAATCCTTCCTCTTTTGATTTCCCAAGCTTCCTTTCTGTTGGTAGCACATTCACACGCCGGTCAGAGGCATACGATGGTGATGTCATGCTCCTTCTCATTATACAATCATTAGATCAGGTGTGGCCACCCTCAAAAAGGAGGTGTCCCTAAGGAAATAGAAACTCCAGAATTTGTGCCAGATAATTCTTGTCTGAAGAGAAATTCATGATTGTCTCTTCCTACCAAAATCCTCCACTGCTTCCCCCTTAGATACTAAAAGGCAGTTTCCAGAGCTGGCCACCCCACTGATAGACTCTTCACTAGGTGACTTTGAAAAATGATACCCCCCTCCCCTTTCAGAATCCAGAGCTGGAGTTTGCTGAGGTTCTTAGAATAAGAAAGGTCATCATCCTTTTTCTTTGAAGAAGGTGAAGGAGGAGCAGGAGAGGAAGAGAAAGAACAGGAACTTTTTTATCGAAAGCTTAATAAAGACTCACAATAGGAAAGAACTTGGCTTAATGGTGGAAATTTAAAGTGTCAGAATTCAGAAAAGCTCATGTGAAAATGGCCATTTTGACTCCAGTCTCAAGGCCTGTGTAATCTACCAAATTCCATTGTCAGGCCTTACCTATCCTGCATTTCCTGATCTGATGATGGTCAGCTCGTGAGAATGTGGAATGGTTTTCTGTCACCCCCAGGACATATTTTAGAATCTTTTGTCATACGTGGTTCTTTATAACCAGATCCTGCCTTACAGAGCCCGTCTCAGCTCCTGTCCTTGCCCACTACACCCTCCATTCCTCTTGTCATATTACTGTAGCAAGGTAAAGAGTATGGCCCTGTTCACCTGCAGGCTTTTGCACACGTGTTCCCTTCACCTGAAATGTACTTCTCCACTTTGTCTTTCTAAGAAAAATACAAGCTACATCCTAATCTCCTGGTTTGCCCCAGATTTCTCACTAATAGACCTGCCTCCTTCTTTGAATGACCCACCAACACCTCGAACCAAACACATTTAGAACTTAACTCATTTTTCCTTCTAAACATCCTCCAGTTTGTAATCCCCAATGCCTTTTGATGGTACCTGCAGACTGTAAGACCACTAACATTCAAAATACTGATTTTACATTTGACTAGTCCTTCCCTTCTAACTCCCTGATAACCAGTCACTGGATAATTCCTGATGAGTCTACCTCGAGAACCACTCTCCTATTCAAAATCTTTATATCCTGTCTGAATTGTCTCCCAGGTTTTCCCTTTTTATTGTCACTTCCCTGCTTCAGTTACTGGTTTTTATCTATGATGACCTATTGTGATAATCACCTAGTTGATCTCTTTTCTTTCCAGGCTTTCTCTATTTCTATCCATTTTACCTTGTGCCACAGGATTAAATTGTGATACTTAAGATATTCATTCATTCAGTCATTCATTTCACATACGTGAGCATATGTGCCAGGTATCACCAAGGATAACCCTTAAGAACAGAATTCCCATATCCATTTAAAGTATCAATCAGTGATTGATACTTGGTTATTTTAAATTAAATGAGTGTTAAGTAAATGACTGAATGAATAAATGAATGAGTAGGACTTATAGGTTAATTATAGAAAAGAGCTATATAATCACCAAAAGCTAAATATTAATGAAATGTTTCTATGAAATATTTTAGGATAATCTGTAATTGATTCCTAGATGAAGGATATTCGCATTCTGGACTGAGCTAATCAGAGAAACCCTCAGAGAATGTAAGGGAGAAGAAACAGAACTAAGGTTTAGTGAGCAAATATCACAAATCCAGCTCTCCATCAGGTGTCTTGCACATATTTTAAAAAATACTTACAATAACCCTGTAAAGTAAGCCCATTTTACAGATGACTCAACAGAGGCTCACAGAGGTTAAAGAGTTTCCATTAGAAAGGGATAGAATTGAAATTTGAAGCAAGGAGTATGTGGTTCACTACTTCTACTGGGCTAAGCTGGAAAAGAAAAGGTGGATGTGGAAACATTTCAAATAGGAATAGATAAGCTTTGGTTATTGGTCTGAAATGGAAGACCTCAGTAAAAGAGGAGTCAAATTTTACCCTTCAATTTTGAATTAAATATCTGGGAGGAACACAGAAAATGTGCCAAGGATGCCACTTTACATGAGAAAGCCATTCACTTAGTGATGTACTAAGCTAGTTTGATGAGAAACGTTTGCCTGGGTTCTACAGTGCCTTCAGGGTATCAGATAAAAGCAACTGTAAAAATAAAAAAAAAAAAAAAGACCCTTAGAGACACAAACTTATTTTCTAAGGCTTTTTTGGTACAACTGGTCAGCCTGTGGTCTGACGCGATGGGTTTGGTTTGTAAGAACAAGTCTGAGGAGGTAAAGGATGATC
This sequence comes from Noctilio leporinus, assembly GCA_004026585.1. Lineage (NCBI taxonomy): Eukaryota > Metazoa > Chordata > Mammalia > Chiroptera > Noctilionidae > Noctilio > Noctilio leporinus. The sequence continues at coordinate 49,812 of PVIW01001112.1, forward strand.
TAACAGGACCCTTAGAGCTGAGTGAGGACTTTCTGTTGCACCTGGACAGTGTTCCTTCCAGTGTCTGAATTTTGCCTCAAGTGCTTCAAATCTACTCATCTATAGTCTGCTCTCCACTTGCAGTAACAAGAACCCCATTCCATTGTGAGAATGATCTCATAGTTAGGAAACTGATTTGTTTTTTTGGAATCAAAATCTACCTTGTACATTCATCAATGAGTCCTATCTCGGCTAGTCCTTGGAAACATGATCTTCCCCTTCCTACATTTCATGACAGCCTTTGTATCTCCCTTCAGTCTTTTCTGCTCCAGGTGAAAACAATGGGGTTTGTTCACAGGGAGAGAGAACATATTACTTTTCATCCGCACAGTAAGTTCATCGTAGATGGTTATCTACCCAACTATCTCCACTTCGCAAAGGTGTGCACTGAATGTTAACCTGGGTCAGCAATAGGCCCAAAGTCACAAGGCTCATAGCAGAGGAGCAAGAATTTCAACTCCAGCCCATGTGATACCCAAACCACTATTCTTTCCATGACAAATTGCCCCTCTCAACTTTCTCTTGGCTATTTATTCACAGGTAATTTTGTTTCCCCTTCTACTTACATTTAAGATGACTCAAAGAATGTTGAAATAACTTGATATATATACGTGTGTGTGTGTGTGTGTGTGTGTGTGTGTGTGTGTGTATCAGACTATTTCTAAGGAAGGGAGATAATTATTTCTGAATCTGCTGCAAGAAAATAACTAAATTCTATTTAAGCATTGAATTTAGCTGTGAGCTTCCCGGCACTCAAAGCAAAAAGAGAAGTAAAACTAGTTTCAATGTTGTCACCAGAGGATACAAGAAAACTAGTAACCAGTTCATAAGAAGAGAGAATGCTTTCCTGCTACTGCATTAAAAAAAAAATTCAAAGAAGCATTTATCACATAGCTGTAAAAAGAGCTTATCACTTAGATGTTGAGTAAAACAACAGATGATGCCTTCCAAGTGGCTTTATAGGAGATAAAACAACAGTCTCCACACATTTAGTTTTTGTAGAGATTATTAAAACAAAGGGGAAAAAAAACCTACATTGCTCCTCTGTGAAGGCAATTCTAAAATGAGCAAAATCAATACAATCTCCAACCATGCACGTGAGAATGGAGACCAGAAAAATGGAGGAACGGGCTCCAGTTACAGACAAGTTAGAACCTTCTGGAGGCTAACTCTGCTTGGGGCAGGGTCTGCCTAAAAGAAATGTCCTCACATACATACTTAGATAATCTCATTTCCTTGTAGGCTCAATGTTTCCACTACGGGTCATTTTGCTTTGGATGTCCCAATGGTTACTTCCAGCTCCTTCTCTTTATTGTATTTTCCAAGTTCCCAATTTTAACTCTTGGCACTGCATTTCTCCCCAAAGACCCTTCACTTGATAAGCCCCAGGATCTTCCTTCTTCAGGTTCTGCTCCAGCCAACGACACAGCCCAGTATGCATGTGGTCAGCAAATCCCTTGAAGAATTTCTCAAAAAGCAATCAATTCAGCTATACACTGCAAGAACTAGAGCAATCAATTCCAGACTGAGCTTTCTGGCAGTACCAAGGGTGCAGTTTCTCTGTGTGGCTGAATGCAGCAAATTCCATCAGCTTTTGATATGAGACATTCCAGGGGCACAACAAACATTCTGTTAGGGTAATTGTGGATCTGACTTATACTTTCCAGGATGAAGGGGTGAGGTAGGCTATAAAAATGCTTATAGATATAATCAAAATTTCCTTTAAAATAAGCTTTAGATCTGCTTAAGAGCTCACGTAAATCTCTGGTTGACTTCAGAGCATAGGAGGGACATTTTTCCCTCCGATTGCCTTTGTTTTTTGTTGTCTTAGTCAAAAAACATTAAGACAATTTTCAATAAAATTAGAAATTTACCTACAGTCCACCATCCATCCATTCCCATCAAACTATCTTTTTTGCCATGTTCTTTTCTAGCCTCCACCCATGATACAGACATGAACTTTAAATTAAAGTTATTGCATAAGCATACTTTTATATTGTTTTTTTTTTCAATCTACTTCATAAATACTTTTCTTATTATGTGGTTACCACATGGTGTCCATAATGATCATTCTGATGGAGCTACACTTCCATTAAGCAAATACATTATGATTTAATTAAACATTTCACTACATAGATATTTAAATTGTTTGAGTTATTAACATAGGACAAGTTCAAAGGAATCAAAACATTTAAATATAATTCTTTATATATGGTCAAACTCATTTTTGCAATGAAAATTCCCATTTATACATTCATCAGCAACGTATATTCACCACAGCCTTGCCAATACTGAGGATTTGCATTATTGTCCTAATAATAGTTGCAATAGACAGTGATGTTGCCAATCAAATGTCCCTTCTTTCTTGCTAAAGAGCCTAGATTTTATCCAGGTTTCCGTCTCTCCTCCAAGCAATTCAGCAATAAGTACTGATTGATCAAGGATGATATTAAAAATCTTATTTCCTTGCCAGTGAGACTTGGGAAAAGGCCATCCCAGAAATCGTAGGAAGGGTTTCTTTGCTCCTAAATAAGACCAATGAAACAACCAAACATAAAGATACTCTATATTAAATTAATAACATAACCACATCATTATACTATACAACTACAAAGGAATCTAAAAAAGTTACTCTGTGGGGCTTTTTCCTTTTATTATAGTGATGTTGGTATTATAATGTTTAGTAATTTTATGTGTATTGTTTATATATATACCTAATTATTATTATTTTTATAAACCAAGATGCCAACTTTAAGGGAAAAATGCAAACAGTGTAAAATAAGAAAGTCTAATGTTATATTTGAATTGATATAGATTACATATGTATCTGTGAAATATACATCTCCTAGCTCTTTTCATTAAAAGAAGATGGAAGGAATGATAAATCACCATCAATAAACATACCCAACAACATATGTTGGCTTTTAAATGCCAATCCCTTACCTAAGGGAATAATACCTTCTTATAGAGGTGGATAATTTATGTCAGGAGCCAAAAAGCACAAGGCTAATCTTACATACCTTCTTGTGCCAAAAAATAAGGGAAGACTCAAAGACTAGAAGGGTAATGACAGAAGCATAGAGGAGACAAGTGAAGGAGTTTCAGCTGAAAAATTTAGGACAATTTAAGCATCAAAAGAGTAATCACTATAATGGATCATAATATATCAAATTAAAAATAAATGGACAAATCCATAGTAACATTTAAGTAACAAAAGTGTTTTATTTATAGAAAAAATACAAATTAATAAGTGTGAAAGAGATGATAGAATTAGATATTGCTTTTTTATACCTAATGTAATCATCAATTCAAGTAAGTAGCATCCATGGATACTAAAATCATTAGGTGAGGAAGGACATAATGGCAAAGTATCATCTCCTTTCCCCAGATTAGTTGCTGAACTCTTGAAGCAAAAACACCTTTGTAATAGAGAGATACAACTATCATCATCAAACCTAACACGTTTAGCAGTAGTATATCCTGACATTGTGCTTGATATGCTGCAATATGCAGTACATGGAATCACTCATGAAGTTATCTCAGCCAAAATAATGTATATCTACCCAAGGCACTGGTCATCATATCTGGATATACAGATAATAGAAAAAAAAATTAGATAACACTATAAGAGAACAATCAGATAAATCCAGGATGTGATATATTTCACCAGGCCTGAACTCTTCAAAGTATTAATGTCAAAAAAATAAAATAAAAATGGTAGGGAACTATTCTAGATTAAGTGGCCTAAGACTCATAAACAAATACAATGGGCATATAATATAATGTCTAGATTTAAAAATATAAAGAATATTTAGGGGCTTTTGGAGATTCGAATAAACTTAAATTTGAAGTAATATTATGGAATTATTTTAAATTTAAAGTCTGATACTTGTATGATCTTTATATAGTATATCATCCTTATCCTTAGGAGACAGAGGCATGCCGACGTGTTTAGAACAAAGGGTCATTATGTCTGCACTTAACTTCAACTGGTTTGGCCAAAAAGACTATTCTATGTCCCTATATGTTAACATTTTTCAAAATAAAAAGCTCATGAACTAAAGATGGATGAGGAAAAACAGTTCTTCTTCCACTAGATGTTATCATTTAGCTGTCATAACGAGGACTATGCGGATACCCTGAAAAGGGTACAGCAAAAAGAAGTAGTGGTGGGGGGCAGTGCGTGGAGGAAGAGAAGGAGAAGAGGGAGAAAAGAACCAGGTTCTAGATTTCTTGAGCCACTGAGTTAACTAATGTTAAAGCCATCTTGCCTAGTGTTTTCTTATTATACCAATTATAAATTATTCCTACATTTTAAACAGGTTGAAATTTTGTAACTTGCAGGCAAAAGTATTCTAACTATGATATAAATAGCAGGTAACAAAAGCTTACCATGTGGTAGCTACCATGATACGTAAGTACTTGGCATGTCCATTTAGGCCTTGGGTGGACTTTTAAAATTTATATTAACATGGCTTAAACAATAGTCTTGATTCCCTCTATAAAATATACATATATCTTAAACCAATTGCTCAAAATTCAATCCTACAGATATCTCTATTCCTTTATTTGTCACTCTACACAATGTCCAATCTATAAGCAAATCTATATTCCTCTACCTTCAAAATATACCCCAAATCTCTTTTCTTTTTTTTAATCCCAACTGCTACAATCTTGATTGCAGCTTCCACTATCTCTTACTTGTACAGCTGCAGTAAGCTCCTCATTGACCTCCATATATTTAATATTGCCCCTTGCATCCTCTCTCCATACAATAGCCAGAGTGACCTTTCCCTGCCATCAATGATCTGATCATTTCACTGCTGAGGTTAATGCCCCTAAGAAGTTACAGTTGAACTTCAAAGCCAAACTTACTATAGTAGTCAATAAGGCTATAGAATCTCTTCCTGTCTTCCTCTCCAACCTCACCTGGAGCCATTCTCCCTTAGGCTCACTACATCATAGCACAAATTTCTTCTTTCTCTTCCTCAAATACAGCTTGCTAATTATTACACCTAGAGTTTTGGCACTTGGTCTTCTCTTACATGTAATGCTCTGCCCCTCCCCACTCCCCCAGATATTTGCATTGCTGGATCCTTCAGACTTGGATTCAAGTCTTAGCTCAAGAGTCTCTTCAGAGAGGTCTTCTCCAATCGTTTAACACACTCCATGAAAAGTGCTCAGAATCGCTCTCAATTGTCTTTGTGAAAGTAAATAATATTCCCAATGATCTTGTCCATGCATTTCTTTAGCTGCTTTTTGTTATTCTTTTTCCCTCCCAAATAAGTATGTTAAATGAGAGTTGAAATATTATTTGTCTTATTCACCATTTTATCCTTTATTCCTACAATAGTATCTGGCACGTAGTATGATGTTCAATAAATGTTTGTAAATTGAATGAATGCATATAAGATTCAATGTCTCTTAACAACCACCCCTTACTATTTTTCCATAAAATCACATGCATCTACCATATCAATTCAGGTTGTGTTTCCTTGAAGGCACACACCCTAGGTCCTCTGTCTTTCTTATAATGTTGCAGTCAAGAATCAACAGAGAACAACAGTCTCTCCCACACTTTTTTTGATACACTCTACAGTCTGCTTTTTTCCCTTTTCCCTCTATTGCTTGGAAAATAAACACTCAATTTTGTTATACCAGTGGTTATTTTTACATTTCATAAAGGTGTTTTATTGATACTGCTCTAATCTTCAGCTTTAAGAATAAAATATACACCACACACATACACAGACATATGTACTCTATATGTGATTAGGAAATCAGCACAATATGACATCTTCTTACTCATCACTTATTGTTTTTTGGTAGGATTTATAAAATTTTTATCCTAGGCTACTATCACATTACTAGCATTATATTATTATTTTTACTCTGTGTATTTTCCCTTGCAAGAATCAGTTTAGATGTTTATCTTAAAGAGCTTTTATTTCCCCTATATGTCTAGTTATGAGTTAAGATACAATTTTATGGTTAAAATGTTTTAGTTTAAGCTACAAATCCATTTGTTCTATGACTTCTCTTTTAATATCTTTTTAGATTCACCTCAGATATCTGAAATACAGCTCCAAGTAACTTTTCAAGAAAGATAAAGGAGAAAAATATTTTCTGTATCCTTGCTGTTTGATAATGTCTTTCTAGAGCTTTTACACAAGTGTCATTACCTGACTAGGCTACAAACTTTTCTTCCCACATTACACAGATGTTTCTTTACTGTAGTAAGACAAAATATTGGGACACCTTGGAATTTATTCCTTTTTGGATGCCCTTAAGTCTTGCACACATATCTGTGGCAGTATTTTTTGTTTACTTAAAATTTTAAAACATTTTAAGAATGTGCCTACAATTATTTGTTTTTCATTTATTGCTTGATTATCATTAGTTTATTCTGACCTAGAGTAGATATAAGCAAATGTTTTCTGTAAAAGGCCAGGTAGTAAATATTTCAGGCTTTGAGGGTCATACGGTCTGTCCCAGTTCTTCACCTCTGCCATTCTAGAGCCCTTTCTCATACTGCCACTGTTTTCTGGCTGGGGTTGCTACAGGGACAAAGAAACTGGGGAGAAATCTATGGCAGTGAGACTTGGGGAGGGATTTTTTGTTATTTCAGCCTGCAGATAATGTTAAAATCTAGCAGCTGATAGCTAAACAGGAAACTGATGTCACTGAGTAAGGAAAGGGCATCCAAATGTGTTCAAAAATTGAAGTGCTACAAAAAGTTCCAGAGAGACTTAAAGCCCTGGCTGGGGGCACAGTGGATAAGGTGCTGGCCTGCGAACCCAAAGGTTGCTGGTTTGATTCCCAGCCAGGGCACATAATCAGGCTGCAAGCCAGGGCTCCATTCAGGTTGGTAGCTGGAGGCAGGTGAAAGGCAACCATACACTTATTTAAAAAAAAAAAACAAATTCAGAAAGAGACTTCAGAAAGACATGGATATGAAGAGAAAAAGCAATAAGTAAAATGAATTCATAATCAAGTGGCTCTAGAGGGGCAAGGGTGCTTGGATGAAGCTAATTTTTATTCAGTCACCCACAGGGGGATTATTTTTACTTGTTTCCCTCTTAAACGATGGAATTGGCATACACCATTAGTCCCCACTCAAAGGCCTTCATTAACTCCCCATAATTTAGAAGGTAAAGTTCAAATAACTCAGCAAGACATTAAGGTCCCAACCAATCTGGTCCCAACTACCTTGTTCGTAACTCAACATCTGTCTTTCTCCTCCTCTATGCACCATGTATTCCATTAAATAGCCCATTTCTTTAACATGTTGCACTCTTTTATAACACCCTGCCTTTTTTCTCTCAAAATATTATATCTTCTCCTCTGTTTTTGGAAAATAAATCAACATTCAACTTTAATGTCCAGCTGAATGAATCATGATTAAATTTTTTCTTTTCATTTTTTTTTTGCATAATAGAAGTTGTCTGTAACAACATCTGTAATTTTTATAATAGAATAAAGTGTTTTCAATGGCCTAGTAGACCAAGGATCACAATCTACAATATCTAAATTTCTCTTTTGGCAAGTCTCCATTGACCCACAGTACTTGGAAGTACTTGATTTCTCATAAAGGCTCCAGAACGTGTGTATATGTGAACATGCCTAGTCACTTAGGTTACCTCTGCAGCTCTCATTTCAGGGAGGTAGTCCTGGGTTGATGAGGTTACTGTCCTTGAGCCATGACTCCCTGACTTGAGTAAGGAATGAGAAGAGGAAGTTATTTTGGCTTTAGGTGTTCCTGTTGCCTGGATTCTTAGGGGTTTTTACTGAGGGAACCTCTTACCAGCAGCTGCTTCCATTTGCCTTCAAAATTTTGCTTAGATTAAGCAAATGCACTATATTATACCTCCCATGCAGCACTTCAGATTCTCTGTGACTCACCTCTATTTCTAGCAATTGCTTTATCAACCAGTTTCAATGGTTTCAACCAGCTTCCCCCACATGTAACCTGATAGCACCTTGCCTGTCATGTCCTGCCCCGCAGTGTTCTAGGACTCATGGAACCAACCTGGCATAAACCAGAACTCAACACCTCTCTGAATAACCCTCAACCAAAGGGAATGGGAATGATGGATAAGTGTTCCTCCCTTCCCTCCCCTGAGTAGATGGTTCTTGACAGACGCAGTAAGACTTCTCAGGAGAATGTGCAGCATCAAGCTTTTAGCCACTTAGGAGTAGTAGACAAAACAATCACGCATCCTACTATGGGCTTTCCCTTCATCCATGTTTCATGCTCTCTGTTCCTCATTACATTCATCTTTAGATTTTGGAGCTACTTTAGAATTTTCTCTCTACAAAATGGTATTATTTTCACATAAAGACAGTTTTATGCCTTTCTCTCAAGTCTGCATATCTTTTATTTCTCTAATCTTATTAAATTGACCAGGACCTTCAGTATAATGTTGAATAAAAGTAAAAGTAGACATCTTAGTATTCTTCCTGATCTAAAGTTTCACTGTTACGTTTGCTGTGAGTTTTTTACTGCGGCCCTTTCCCTCACCCTAAAAATTAATGAATTGGCCCTTTTCCTCATCCTAAAAATTAGTGAATTGTACACAAATTGTACTTCAATAAAGTTTTTTTTAAAGCAAAACCACTTAAAGAAATGCAGGTGAAATAAAGACAGTTTCAAATAAGCAAAAATTAAAGAGTTTTTGTTACCTAGAAAACTTCACCACAAGAAAACTAAAATAACTTCCTCTCACTGATGATAAATGACATCAGGTGAAAATTTCAGTGTAGAGAAAGAAATGGAGAACATCAGAAATGAAATGCTAAATATGTCACTAACCAGAAAATATTAGACTTTTTTCTTCTCTTAATTTCCATAAAAGACAACTAATGATTTAAAGCAATTTTTAACATTATGAAGTCTGTAACATGCTTAACTAAAATAAGTGACCAAAATAGCACAACCATGTAGCCATAAATAGTATTTTTAGAAATGGTTTTTATATATTATGGAGTGAAACTATATGAACTTTAAGTACACTATGATGTTAAGGATACATTATACCCCCTTGAATGACCACTAAAAGCATGGTACAAAGAGGTATGGCAAAAAAGCTATTCAAAGAACTGAAATGGTATGTTAGAAAAGTACAATTAACCAAAATGAGGCTGGAAAAGAAGAAAAGAAAAAGAGAAAAGAAACTACAAAACAAAGAGAGATCAAATTATAATGGATAGGCTTAAACAAACATTTCAGTAATTTCATTAACTATAAATGGATAAAACATTTCAACTAAAAGGCAGAGGCTATCAGATTGTATTTTTAAAAAGCAAGACATCAGTAAAAAGCTACTTTTACAAAGAAACAGATGGTTTTAAAATAAAAACATGAAAAATATGTGCATGCAAACACTATGCAAAATATTGGGTACTTGAATTTCTGACTTAGGCTCTGCTTCTTAAGGAACCTGACCTAAGGTAAGCCCCAAATTTGATACAGCATCTATAAATCATTAACAATGTTCTGATCTAATAATTGCACCAAAAACTCTTTTGAAAATGAACAGCTTGTTACAGTCATTCCAAGATCTCAGGTAGGATGTTCAAGAACTCAAATGGTTCCTGCAAGCTTGAAGCACTTTCCAAAATCATGAGCATCCTTGAACAGGCCTTTAACATAATGATGTAATCAGGTACTGTTATTAATTACACACCATGTCTCAGCACATCTGTGTTGTGAGATAGAACTCACAACTTACACAGGTCCTAAGCCTTCTTCCAAGTGTAACGAATTTCCAGACTGTATTCTAATCCTTTCACCACTTGATTTTGCTGCCTAACAAAAAGTTTAAAGCAGGTGCAACTGGCACATTGCCCTTTTAGACTTTCTAGTTATAAACAAACTGGGGCTCCAGAATGCTATCAAAGAAAATCCCCAGGTATCTTTGCAGGTTTAACTGTACCAAATCTTTTTCAGTTTTTCACAGGGAAGATCTCCACCAGAAAATTGTATGTAAAACAAAGACACATGACACATGCACAGTTGATTTTCCCTAGACAAGTTTGGATTTATGACATACTGTTTCTTTTCCCCATTTAGGAATATTGAAGAGCCATACAAGTCATCCAGCAAGGGGAAAAAGATAACCCTTTATATTTACCCATAAATTCAGCAGTTCTGATGTTCCCTCCTTCCTATAGACCCAAGTTTTCACCTGTTGTCATTCATCTTCAGTCTGAAGAAATTCTCTAAGCATTTCTTTTTGAACAAGCCTGTTGGCAACAAATCTCCTCAGCTGTTGTTTATCTGAAAATGCCTTTATTTCACTTTTACTTTGGGGGGGCTGGTTAATTTTAATCAACCTTATTGTGATATAATTAGATTTATGTGTTAGTCTCTCTAGTTGATACTGTATGGGGAAAAAAAAACCCTCAGAACATGTCTGGCATCTAGGAATCATTATGTAACTATTTGCTATTGTTATTATTGTTATTCTCATTAATCTCTGTATCCCCAGCAACTAATAGAATGTTCACAGTTTAGTAAATGCTTAGGATATATTGAATGAGGTCTTCCTAGATTATTTTTTTAAATGTCTGAATTGCAAAGTCAAAATTACTCGAACATTCTAAGATTAATCTTCTGCAATGTTCCCTCTGTCAGTGGCCTACCCGGGCTACTTTGGCCTTGCCGTGGCTCTGACCCCAATTACATTTCAGTTTGGCCTCACTGTCCTTCCCACTCCTTCATTAACCTTTCAAATCCAGACAAAGGCTCAGCCATTATATTCTCTATGAATCATTTCCAAATCACCAAGTAAGGTATGCTCTGTCCACCCATAGCTCTTGGAGTTTTTGTTTAATCCTCTTTTTAAGCACTTGCTATCCTTTATGACAGATTGTAGCTTTTTAAGATCTGGGTCATCTACTTGTATGTTGCACCATAGTCATGAAGGATACTAAGAGACCTTGACCGATGGACCGCTGGGCTGGAAACACAAGCACCCTGTTTGCTAATTCCCCCTTGTCTCATGCCTGAGGGCAGATCCTCAGGCTTCTGCTTGGGACTCCATATGTGAGTCCCTGGGTTAGTAATCAGCCTACCACCCCAATCCTCTGTCTACAACACCAAAACTGGGAATGGTCCCAGTCCCCAATCTGGATTGCGATTTTGGCAACCTGATAGCTGACTGCCTTACCCACCACTGGGCACCTCCCACTGGCCAAAACCTTTTAACCAGACTATTCCTTGAAATAGACATGTGATCATGAAAGTCACCTGTCCAGAAAGCTCCCATGTCTTCTCTCTGAGAGTAGTGCATCCATAACCTGGTACCAAGGTCCTTTTTGACTTTCCTACTACAACTCCTCCCACTCCCTTTCCACAGACCTTAAATGCCAGCCACTCTGAATTCCTTAGAGTTCTCCCCACAGGTTTTTGGAGAGACGGGAGGTGGAGAGAATGGAGGAGAGCCCACACCTTAGCACATGCAGTATTGTCTACCTATAATACCTTCACTCCCGTAACTTAACCAAGTTCCACTTATCCTTTAAAACCCTCACCAGCCATCTCTCTTGCATCACTAAGGACATGCCCAAGAGTTCAACTAATTCCTATGTTCCTATTGCAAATGTTTATTAGCTAGCAAGTTTGCAAGTAAAAGCCCCGTGCAAAGGGGAGGCTTAGTGATGAAGGATGGAGGAAAGCAGGTGTCCTCGGGCATGTCCAAAACAGCAAAGCATGGATCAGCTTTTCACTCCTTGTTCTCAAGGGCTGCCGTTTCTTCTTGCAGATCAATGGACTTTCTGTGGCAACAGACCTTTTCAGTGTTCTAGAACTGTGTGCCCATGACTGTTGGTCAGAATATATGCATATGCTACCACGTCCAGAATGAAACAAGCTACACCAGCAAAGAACGTAAAGAGCTATTACCCCAAAGTATAGCAGAACTAGGATGAAGTGATTGCCCGCAAGTCATGGCATAGCCAGCCCTGAGTAATACGTTTCCCTATTAAGCAAAGCTTTGAGTTGCTACAATGCATTATAAACCTTTATAAAATCTCTTTTCTTCAAATGTGCTCTGTTGCCAGATGCTACATTTGACAGTTCCTCCCTTTTTCAAGTCAGGGGCTTGAGAATTCCTCCATTCCTGGCCTCGGCTTCAGTGAGTATAAATGAGGCAAGCCTTTAAAAAGGCACCAAGGAATGATGGCTGTCTTCTCCTCCCTAACTGCATGCCCATATCCTGCTTCCATCATGATAATAAATAAGGCTTTTTGTGCCTGAGCACACCCAGTGCGAGATCAGTTAAAATAAAATCCCATGTTTCCATGGTGCCTGACACTTCAAAGTCAAGGATGGTTATCAATTGGTTAATACAGTCATTATTAGCTTGGGTTTGCTTCTTCTGAACTTACAGTTGGGAGAGAAATGACATTGACAGCCATCAAAAGGAGGCTGGGACTTCGCCTGATAAGATGAAGGAGCCAGGCAGGGGCAAAGGAAACTCGTGCTTTATCTATCGTTGGGCTGATGTGTTTACCTTACTCAGCTGGTTAAGTTCCCTGTCCTGCCCTTGGCCACTGTTATTAACCAGGTGTGACAGCACTTTGGAGCCACAGGTGCCCCTGTTCTCCCAGGTGTTGCCTTTGATTCATCAGCTGGTTCCTTACAGGCTGAAGGGTGCTGGTACTTGTGTAACCTGGAGCTTGGGATTACAGCACGGAATCAATGCCACCCAGGACTGTAGACAGTTCTGAGACCCAATTTCACTCTATTGTCAGTTCTGAGCAGTGTCCCATCAATGGGAACATTTCCTTTTTGGAAATTATTGGCAGGAGCTTAATAATGAAACCTCTTCCAAACACCTATTATAGAGTATTCGGGTGGGCACTTTCTAAACATATGAGGTCTGTCCAAAAAGTATCGAGCCAATGTCAATATAATTAAAACAGTTTGTGCAGCTGATACTTTCCGGACAGAACTTGTATAAGTCCCTTTGACCCTTCCAACAATCCTGTGAGGTCAATGGCACATATGGCCAGTCCCCACCTTGTCATCTCCATGGGTCCTTCACACTAGCTCCTTGACTAAACTCACCCCCACTCTTTCCCCTCTCCTCCTCCCCCTTAGTCACCATCATTCTGCTCCTTTTTTCCATGTTTCTGGTTCCTTTCTGCTCGTCTGTTTTGTTCATTAGTCTCCTGTATTAAGTGAGACCACATGGTATTTGGCTTTTGCCGCCTGACTTATTTTACTAAGCATGATACTCTCCAGTTCCATCCATGGTTCTCTGCTGCGTAGAACTCCATTGTGTAAATGTACCAAAGTTTTTTGATCCATTTATCCACTAAAGGGCACTTAGGCTGCCTTCTTATAACTTAATGCAGAGATGTTTAATACATTTGGATCTTGGAAACTTTAGAAAACTGTTACTGGGATGTTTTAGGTATGGAGGACCCAAGCTTTCCAGTTGTTGGCTTTCTGGTTGGTGGTACAAGTTATAAGAGAGTAAATGCGGCAGAAGCCAGAGTTTGAGAACACTTTTGAATGCCTCGGTTGTTTCAGGTCTTCGCCTAGATCACACCAACAACATCTGAGAAACACACAAAAAGGCACAGGAGTGATTAAAGTAGATTTGATCTCCTAAGAAATAACTACAGAATGTGTACAGTTACGGTGTAGCCTGAAGATTTAGGCATCATCCCCTTTTCCTTTCTGTAGAGAAAGTGTACTATCTATAGAAATTCTCCTTTCCTCATCCTTCCTCTTTTCTTGTTTCTTTTATCTTTCTTGAAATTTTATATTCTTTTTTCTGTTTTCTGCAACAGATTCATAATAAGCGGTACACACATATGCAAGTTTTCTGTTTACAGAGATGACTTATGCCCATCCAGACACTAACACTTGCCCTTGAGCAATAGACATGTACATAAAATATATAATACAGGATGAAAAGGATTACTTGCCTTAATGGAAGTTTGAGGGGGAAATGCTGTGGGTAAAATGAAGGGTCACGTGACATTTAATTGGAGGATGAAACTTAGAGGATAGATACAATGAATGGATAGGCTACAGACACATAAAAATAAAAGGAAAAGGAATCCAGGAAAGGTTTCCTTTCAAAGATGCCTACATCCTGTTAATGTCCCCAGACCTGTGAATATGTCTGGTTACATGGTAAGGAGGAATTAAGGTTCATGATGGAATCAGGGTTGCTAACCAAGTGACTTTAAAATGGGGAGATATTCTGGGCTATCTGTGTGGGACCAATAAGAGTCCTTACAGGTGGAAGAGGGAGGCAGAGGGGGAGAGAGAAGGAGATGTGATGTCAGAAGCAAGGCCAGAGAGAGGCTACATTTCTGGCTTTGAAGTTGAAGGGAGGTGACTATAACTCAAGGAATGAGGGTCGCCTGTAGAAACTATTAGAAGCAAGGAAATAGATTCTCTCCTAGAGCCTCTACAAGGTAACACAGCCCTGCCAACACCTTTATCTTAGCCAGGGGAGGCCTTTGTCAGACTCCTGACCTCCATAGCTGAAGGATAATAAATGTGTTGCTTTCAGTAGCAAGTGGAAGACTAATACAGGAGGAATCACATTGTGGGAGGGTGGAAGTTTATTTTTTAAGTTCACAAAGGAAAAAGCAGGAGATGAGATGAAGGAACCAGGCCATAAAGGACAATGGGGAGCCATTGATATTTTAAAAGAGAGTGACGTGATCAGATTTGCATTTAAGAATGATCATAGTGGCAGCTATATAAAGGAAAAAATAAAATGAGCAAGTCGAGGAAATCAGTTAGGAAGCTATTAGAACAGTTTCAGCAAGAAGTGATGAGGCCTCAGGGAAAGAAGAGGAGTCATTCATTCATTCATCTATTCAACAAATTATTTTTGAGTGTCTGCTGTGTTGCAGGTACTATGTATGATATGCGTGCAAAATATGGGCGATAACCTAGTCTTCCCTTCGGGACCTGTAGTCTAATGGGTATAGACAGGCAACAAGCAAATAAGTATGTAATGTGCTAGAGGTTGATAATGGTCTCTGAAGGGAACTAGAATTGGGAAAAAGCCTAAAGCGTGACAGGTGTGGGTAGGGGACTATTTCAATGGGACTTTGGGGAAGTCCTCCCTAAGAAGGTGGTATTTGCGTACAGACCTGAAAGAAGCCAAGATATCCCGGGGCAGGCCCTTCTAGCAAAGAACCAAAATAGAAGTGTATTCACAGCCAAGAAAGGAGGCTGGTGTGGCTGGAGGGAAAGGAACTGAGGATATGCACCACCTCAGCATCAATCCAATCCAGTTGGAGAACAACGTGGGTACTTTGCATGAAATAATTTCCATCTTGGTTTCCATGCTTTTTTCATGGGTCCAAGCCAGACGGGCCAGCACACCAAAAGAAAATGTGGGTCCCAAAGCAGTGCATATTTGCCTGGATGCAGACAAACCAAGCTTTCTATTCAACCTGCAGGTAGAAAATCTCCCACACTAGTGATGGATGTGGCACCCTGTGTCAACTTGAATGTCTCTTAATCTTTGTGGGTCTCAGTTTCCAAACTGAAGGTAGGAGAGTTATTTAGTTTCCAGGAGATCAGCTGATTTTTAAAAGGCTTTTGACTGTAAGATCTGGCTCTACCCCTGAAATGCAGGCCTCAAACTTATTCAATGAAAAGCCAGGCATACAGACACAGGCAGAGAAAGCAGGAGTCTTCATTCTTTGGGATTTATGTAGCCTGGTATTCTGATATCATAGGATAGGAAAAGTATCGCACTGTTGTCACAAGAGCACAGACCTGTGTTTTAACTTCAATTCCATCTCTTACTGGTCATGTGAACACCTTTAAATCCTGTTGTGGGATAACATAGGGTACAAATACACAAACACATAATAATTATGTGACTTTGAACTTGTGATTTCACCCCTGTCTCAGATTACTATCTATAAATTGGGGACATTAACACCTATTTTGTAGCATTTTTGTGAGAGTTAGGGAAATGACATATAGTAAATGCTAACCAGGTCCTCTACCATTTAGGTGTGTTAAAATGGAAGGAGATACTATTGCTGTGACTTTAAAGTTTGCAAAATAGAAGGAAATGCTACTACTGTTACTTTAAAAAGAAAGTTAAAAGTAAGAATTCCATTAAAAGTTGAAAATGTAATAATCCTGCTGAGGAACAGCATATTCAAGACACCAGCTCAGGGGGCAGGTGGTAGGGGTAAGATTAGTTTATGTTCACCAAGTTGCTCCTAATAAGCCAAAAGGTCTCAGATGCAAAATCTCCCAGCAGTTGCCCTCAGAATGGAGGGGGTATGCTTTCTCCTACTCAGACTTCCTATTATCTTACCAGGAGTTCCCTTAATCTCTCAAGGATTGTTCAAAGTAACACTGATTTAATCTATAGAATGTATACATCCCCCAACAATCTCTGTAGGGGGAGGGTTTAGAAAAGGGACAATGGCCTCTGCTCACCTTGATGCCAGACACTTAGTTCCTCCCTCTCTGCCACCAATGCTTTTCAAGCTGCTACCCCAGTGCTGGACCTCGGAGGGAGTAAGACTGAGTAGGTGAGTCCATGTGTGGGTTCTTTAAGAGGAACTGCTGAGGACTCCAGCAGTTTCTTCCACTAACTCAATCCCTGCTCGTTTTGTAGCCAGAAGTTGTGGGGATTGATCTTCCTGACACTGGAACCCTGGGTTCAGGGGCCTGGTGTGGGGCCAGGACTCCTTGCTCCCAAGATATCTCTCCAAAAATTTTAAACACTACACGCGGGTGTGGGACCAGATTATTCCACATCTGCACCCCCTTCTACCAGTCTGGATGGATGTGATTTCTTTAATTCCTCTAGTTGTCAGGCTTCCATTCAACTTTATTTCTGACAGTTCTGAGTGATGGTTGTATATTTCAGTTGTAATTTTGACGTGGTTGTGTGAAGAGGTGAGCCATGCCTACTTATGCTGACATCTTAACTGGAAGCCCCTAAAAAGTTCTTAAAAACTTGACAAGCTCTGGGGAGGGTTTGGGGGTGGTGGAGGAATTAAGCAAAAAAAAAAAAAAAAAAGGGGGGGGTGGTAAAAAGGAGAAAGAATGCATAGACATAACGGTGTGGTAATTTTGGGAGGGGTAGAGGTGAAAGGGCATATAGGAGAGATGAAAGGTGATGGAAAAAAAACATAACCAGCTTCTTCCTCATGAGATGGAACAAACTAGCTCCAGCACATCACAGCAACACAGTCCCCAAATGAACTCAAGGAGATCAACATATGCTTAAAATTCTCCAATAGTTTTCTCTGTTGCCTAGAGCCACAGAGGAAAATTCTTATCATTGTGTGGGATTCAAAGTCTATTTCCCAAAGAGATTCTATTTATTCGCCTGTTTATTTATGCCTTCCTTTTCTGAGAAAGGATTTAAGGTGGATTACCTAAATGCATTTAGTGTAAAAATAGATAAGACTGAATTTAAAATAAACAGATGAGTAAAGTAGAACAAAGAGAACATGAACGTTTTAATAGTAATAGAGAAAAAGTAAAATCAGGAATGAGGTTAGCCTATACAATACATGGTATCAGGCCTTCTGGGCCTTTCAGAGCACATGCTGAACAGGCTCAGTGGGAACAAACGGACATCCAATGATGAACCAGCGCCCAGCTTCCAGTGCCTCTGGGCATCTGCGCAGTTTGATGTGGCAACTGGACCCTAGTGAGTCAGTCTGGACAGTAGTGTTACACCCAGACTTCTACAGAAAGGTGGTGAATGGACCTAGTGTCCCCTGTTTGCTTGCAGAGGTACTTGGCTGTCTAATGAGCTCCCATTGCGCTGTCAATTTGTCAGGATTGCTGTTCTGGAGCAAACTCCAGTCTCCAGGAACAGGCTCGCTAGGGGCACACTCTGGATGGTAAATTCATCAAGTCCCCTCCAAGTCAGACTGGCAGCCTCTGAGAGCTGTGATCCAGCACTGCACAGACAGTGCCTGTCAAGCAGAATAGTGGCCCATGCTTTCTCCAGCTGTCAATAACCCAGAAAGGCCAGAAAATTAATTCTGGGGACATGGGCACGCAAGGAGGCCAGAAAGGAAGAGAATCATTCAAAATGGACATATATCTTGGCTCAATGGCCTATGGTCATTGAATGCCTAGGGTAGAAACTTTGGCAGACTTTTTACGTGCTTGTGATGAAGTTCCAATATTATCTACCACCTGGTTATCCCAGGTCCTGGGGAGACCCCCAAGTATCTCCTCCAGGCAGGGCCCCTTCCAGAACTGGCTCAGTCATCAAAGGTAAGTTTCTGCTGAATCAAATTTTAAAATATATACCTGGCTTAGAGCCTGGCATTGAGCAATGAGTTGAATGGAAGCCCCACATCTGACTCCGCCAGGCATCCCAGGCCACCCAAGGCTGTCAGTGGGATCTTTGCGGAAAGACCTTGCTCTTCCCAGGGGCCCTTTCTGGGTTAGAGCTCACTTCCCAGACATTTGGATTGTGGGACCCCTAAGTGTCTCTCATCCTCCTGCCCCACACTACTGTACTCAGCCAGGCCTGGTGCGGGTTGAAATTGCCAAACTCTCTGGGCTCTCTGCCTACCTGCTTGGCTGTATACCCACAACCAATCTCCATAGCCAGGATCATCTCCTCAACGGTCTTCGTCCCCTGCCAGACCCACCCCACATTCATGCCTTCTCTGTGTCTACACATGCAGATAAGACCCCTAGTGTGATGCGTTGGGGACACTACATTAATCAGGCATTGGCCCGTCAGCCTTTAGGGGATCCGTTCATGGCAGGGGAACAAATATGCAGACTCTGACAATTCTACATGCTGAGTATCGGTGGCAATTAGCAGAACTTGCTCAGTGGTGAATCCCAGCAGTCAGAGACTTGTCCTCTCCAGCCTCCATTCAGCCACATCCAGCCACAAGCTTCCTATAAGCATGTCAACCAAGCTACTCCTGACTCAGCTGTAGATTCTCTTTGGAGGCAGCTTTGGTGTTGAGAGAAGAACAGAGGTCTCAGAATCAGTAGAACTGAGTTCAAAAGATAATTCTTCTATTTATTAGATGCACTAACTCATACAAGATAGTTATGTCTGAATTTCAATTTGTAAAATGGGAATGGTAAAAATAGTAACTTGATGTGTAAAAACAGAAAACACACTAAAATGTTCATAAACTGAAAGCACAATACAATTTTATATATTACATTTATTTATAGCTAACTTCTCAAAATAAATTTAAGGAAGTTCCAGCTTCCAGTATTGGCAAAGTAGCTTTGCCAAGGTAACCCTGCTATAGATAATGATAAAATAGGTACAAAATAATTTTAAAGAATTGGAGTATACCACAAGCCAGCAGAAATTGGATGAGATATCAATCCTTAAAAAATGCAAAGTGCATTGGTGAGATTCCTGAGTTAGCAGACTTTAACCTGAGTGCCCATGCATATTCCAATCCCTATAACTTAGAGTGGCAGAAAAGTGACAAGTCTTATGGTCTTAAGGTATCAGAGAATCGAGTTCTGAGCTGGCCAAACTACTGAAAACTGTGTGTGTGTGTGCGTGTGTGTGTGCGTGTGTGTGTGTGTGTGTTGGTGAGGGTGAGTCCTGAAAGGGAGGGAACTGCAAAGGGAACAAGCGCAAAAGTCTACAAATAAACTCTGTTAAGTATAATGGTTGACTGCTCACTAAGAAAAATATATAGAAGGTGAATACTAAAATAATTGAGTATAAATGTTAATTATTTCCCTTCCAGGGAAGAAACAGTTTAGAGTTCAGGCTCAGTCAAGTTAATTAAACAAATATCCATACTCTTCAAAAGAAGACAACAAAATCCAAAGTTTCGACAGTATAACTTCCACAATGTCCACATATAATAAAGAAATTACTAAATATACAAAGTAACAAGAATATAATGACCTATACTTTGGAAAAAGCAATCTGTTCAAGAACTTCTAAGAAAATATGTCAGAATAAATGAAGAATGGAGAATATCAGAAAACAAATAACAACTATTAACAAAGCAAATTTTAGAACTGAAATCATGAAACAGAAATATTAAAAAATATCAATGGAAAGAAATAGTAAACTCAAGAATAGATACATATACATGGAAATTATCCAAACTAAAGAACAGAAAGACAAAAACTGAATAAAATTTTAAAACTTCAGTGACTTGTGTGATAATATCAAGCAGAGAAAGTATAATGATTAACATTTTCCTAATTTATCAAGAAAGTTCGATGTATAGATACAGGAAGTCCCATGAACTTCAAATAGAATAAATATAAGCAGTACCATATAACATCATGCCAAATGCTTAAATCCACATATAAAAACAGAAGGAAATTGTACCCATTGCAACAGCATGGATGGACCTGGAGAAGAACATTATGCTAAGTGAAATAAGCCAGTTAGAGAAAGACAAATACCACATGATTTCTAATGAACAAACTGAACAAACAAGCAAAACAGAGACAGACTCATAGACAGAGCAGGCTGATAGCTCTGGGGGTGGGAAGCAGGGTTGGAGGGTGGAGGGACGGAGCAAAAAGAAAATGGACAACAGTGCGGTGTCTGCAGGGGGAGTGGGGTGGGTGGAGGTGGAAGACGGTAGAAGGGGGATAAATGGTAATGGAAAAAATATAATAAAATAAACTTTTTTAAAAAGCAGCTAAAGAAAAATCATAATTATGCATAAAAGCATATGTTAGAAAACTGCTGACTTCTATCTAATCAGAAATAATGAAGGACATAATACAATGGATGACATCTTTAAAATGAGGCAAGGATAATACTGACAAGCAAGATTTCAACAGTCAGTAAAGCTATTATAAAAATATAAAGACAAAACAAAGACATTTTCAGAAAAACAAAAACTGAGAATTTGCACCCAGGATATTTACTGGGTAAAATATTCTGAAAGAAGTGCTTCTGGCTGAAGGGCAGTAACACCAAATAGAAATTCAGACATATCAACAAAAATAAATGAGAAGCACTAGCCATAATAAAAACTGCATAAATATGATGGTGAGCTTTTCCCTTTTTTATTTTCTTCAAAAGTATGACTTTATTCATAAACAACTGTAATATTTTGTGTGGTATTAATTGGTATGTATAAATTTTTCAAATGCCCAGCAGTGGGCAAGAGTAGTTTTACAGTTATGAGTACATAAAACACAGTTTATTTTTATATTATTATTTATTAATTATTGTATTATTTCCCACATGAACAACTGTAAACCTACTTTTATCCACCTGTGTGTACATGAAAAAAATTATATATGTATATAAATTATATTTATAATAACACAATGGATCATAACATCGGTGAAACCTTACTGTTGCAAGTTCCCTATACTTCATGTGAAACAGTAAAAAGTTAACTGTATAAAAAGTTAAAAGTACATATAGTAATCATAAGATAAATGCTGAACAAGCACCTAAATAAATGAAAAGAGATATAAACAGTCATTAATTGAAGTAAAACTGAAAATTAAAAATTGCCTAACTCAAAACAAGGCAAAAATGGTAGAATAGAAGAATGAAACAATAGCTGGCACAAACAATAACAAGATAGGTCTTATACAATAATAATAACTGTAGTGACTTAAACAGAGTAAATCCTCAAATAAAAAACAGAAATTGTTAGACTCTATAAAAATCCAGACCCAAACATATTCTGTGTACAAAACACAACTTTAAACTACCAAGAGACAAATAAAGCAAAGCAAATTCCATGACCATGCCTAGCTTTAAGGTGACTACATAAGTGCCACCCAACCATGTACTAAGACAGTAGAAAAACATATATCTGAACACAAGCTGTCTTTCCTATTCTGCAAAGATAGGTACCATCAGCACTACTAAAGAGAATGGAAGAGCTTCAAGTCACTTGCACAACAGACACCCACTGTCCAAGCAGCTAGACACAATGTCCAGTGAGCATTATGCCCACAGTTCCCATGTCAAGCCCATTCTCCACAAACATCCATACCTGGATTCTGGGCGGCATTGTCAGGAGCCAGCAGGGTCCAAAACAGTTTGGACAATGCCCTTTCTTCTTTAGCTGCCAAGTGGTAGGCAAGCAGCCCTGCCCAACCCTTCAGAATCCAGGATCAGTGTTTGCAACTCCCCTAAGCATTTGAAGGAAGGACTGATGCTGGCAAAAATAAAAAACAAACAAACAAAAACATGTGTGGGCAGTGGGCAGTGTTGAAGGTTTAACAGAATTCTTATATAAATCACCTCCTCCATGGCTAGGATCTCACAGAAAGAAATTACATCAGTTATTTCAGCAGAAAGAATTTAACAAAAGGAATATATGTGAAAGGCTTGGTAACTAGATATCTAAAAAGGCAAAAAGACATACTAAGATATCATGGACATAGCACATAAAAGAAGAGCAGCTACTTCTGGAAATGGGGGAACAAAATTAAAAGATGGAAATAAACACCTAGATGTGTGGACAGGGCTCCATGAACGGAGTAGGGCCCTACAGGCCTTCAGATCTCTGGCAGTGGGGGTGCCCTCTGCCTGGTTGTATTTGTGTCATTGGGGCTGGTTCTTTCAATGCTAGAAAAATCCGATTCAGCTGCTGCTGCAGAAATGCCCCGATGCTTCCCAGGTAAAGAAGGGAGCAGGAGGTGACCCACCAGGAGCCCACAGGAAGCAGACAGGAAGGAGAAAGCCCTCTGCCTGGCAGTCTGGCTCCAGCACTCCCTGTTGATAGCACCCATCCTAAAGCCTGGCTGCAATGCAGAAATGACATACTGGTTATCCAGGCTCCCAGCCCCAACCTCACAGATCTGAGTGCAGAAGAGGGAGTGTAGAGGCGAGATACAATAGTTTAACAGGACTCCACTGGCCTAAGGCTGTGATTGACTGCTGGGTGGGTTTCCCCAGCAGAGAACTTGATCATAAAAATTGGACAGAAGGAATTCTCCTACAGTAGTTGGGAACAAGTTGAATCAAAGAGTGACTGAGTCCAAATGAGCATGCCAAGACCACAAAGTGTGAAGCCTGACCCCATGTTAGGACAAGAGGGGTTGAGAAGCTGGTGTTGGGAGATAAAACTTTAGGAGCCTGGTAAACATGGAGCACAGCAAGGCATGGGGAGCAAAGCTGGTAGCAATCAAGGAAGGCACCGAAATTGGCAGGGCCTATTAGTCAGAACTTCCTCAGGTATGACTGCATGTTGGTGAGAAGATTAAACACACAGTTTAGATAGGGTGCTATAAACTAAAGACAAAGAGCAATAGCACTTATCCCTATATTTATCAGTCCATCTCATTTTGTGTTATAAAGGACAAGAGGAACATAAATAAATTCTGTGTGTGCACACACATGGATGTTTATTCTAGAAGGCTGTTCCAAAAGAACCTGGTAACATTAATGCATGGACAATAACATATGTAGTTATTATGAAGGGTAACCAGAATTAGGTCGTAATGGAGAAGGTGACTGTTATTCGTGATTTCTAAATGGCTAATTAGATCCTAAGGATTTGCATTAAACCAAGTCATTCCCCTTCCATGTGTGCTGGCCATGATCGATGGAAATGTCAGGTCCCATGAGATCTCTGAGCTCACATTCTCTTTTTACTAGAATTGAGGCATTCATTCAATCCCCCATCCCACCACCACCATTTCTGCTCTGAGTCTTATTTCCACAAGTAGTGCTTACAGATACACCTATGGACTTGATCTTTCTTTCTCAGTTCTTTTAAAGGACATTGTCAGCTCACAATAGTTTCAAAAGCAGATATTCTTCTCACAGTCAGAGAAAAAATGTAAGGATGAATGAAGGCAGGTGACACTGAGTGTGAAATGAAAAATTTCACAGAACCATGGATTTTCAAGCCAGATGGAACATTAGGGATTAGTGAGGTCCAGTGTTTTCAAACTCTGTTTTAAAAAGAAAGGGAAAAAAGTCCCTTACACTAGGTTTTAGAACTGGTAATAATTTCTTGAATGAATGACTGAATAAAGCAGAATATATGGTAGAGGACTTTTCAGGTAGAAGAAATAAAAGATACAGGAGTCATGACACTGTCCAGGGTTTTCTGGGATCCAAAAATTATACAAGCCAAAATATAAGATGGGGAGAGAGAGAGCAAGATGGAGAGGGAGAGGCAGAAAGAGAGGGAGAGGTGGAGGATAAATTTATTTCCTACATGTCAACATAATCCTATGGCTAATTGTTGGACAGCCAGGGACATGTCTTAAGCAAGGGAGATATAGAATAATAGTTGAGTTTTCCTAATATTAGATCAGGTGCTGTACCAGAAAAGGTGGGTGACATTTTGCAATAATCAAAATGAGAAATAATATAGTCTATATTAGAGTTGAGTTAGGTCATTGGGCATAGGAAGAATAAATTCAATAGACATTTGGAAGATAGTTCTAAGTGACTGAATAGAGAGAGGACAGACAGGGTCATTGGAAGAGTCTGAGAAAACCCCCAGGCTCCAGCGTGGCCCCCTGGGCTAACAGTAGTCTTCCTTGAACTAAGGAGCCCAGCAGGAGAGGCACAATTACTATGTTTAATGTGAGACATGTTAAGGTAGGCTCAAAAGGGTAACATTGAAGTCAAAACTAAATAGTCAAAGAGCCAAGATAAAAATATTAATCAACTTCTGAATGAGATGGCCATCTAAACAGATTGAGTGGGCAACAAGACATAAAGTACAGCAACAAATATGGCTGCCTTAATTTCAGATAAATCCAGTAGGGCCAGCAGAGATTAATAAGGGGCAGAGCCTAGGAACAAGTGACCATCCCAGTAGGTCAGGACCAATTTCCACAGAATTGCACTAATGGCCCGGTCCTTTCTCTGATTCATCTCCTACATAGGGTCTTACAGACTCAGTGGTCCATACCCAGCTCTGACAGGGTGTGAGCAAAGCTCAGCCTTATCTGTTCCAGTGCCTCTGCATTCCACTTCCAAGGAAGCATACAACCACTGAGCTGGAAAAGGATGTCACCATCTCAAGGGAGATGGAGCTGTGTGGGTACTGACTTTGGCGAGCAGTCCAGCCTCCGAGAGGGAGTGTGAATCACCGCCCGCACACACAGAGTGGCTCTCCTCGACTGCCTGCCAAGGAAGGAATGGTTCTCAACCAAATCAGTCTGCGGCTGCCAAAAGCTCTTGTGAGGGCCCGGTTTTCCAGCAGGAAACGTAACCTGAATTGGAAAACATGAGTGTAAGCTGGAAAACAAACAGCTCAAAATATCTGTGTCCTGAAATGAACTGTAAGCCACTCTGTCTTCACAACTGAATCCACTTAGTCAAAGGAGGGTCAGAGGAGCCAGCAGGAAGAAGGGAGGGAGGAAGGAAAGACCAACTGATGGAAGGAAGGGAAGAAAGAAGGAAATTCGGAACAAAAGGAGCATTGAGCCTTAGCTACATGCCAAGAGCTGTGCTGGGAGGTCCACATTCATTGCCTTATGAAGTCTCTCAACAATGATCTGCTGCACGGAAAAGCTGGGGGTCTGAGGTTAATTTACTTGCCCAAGGTCACACAATGTGAATGCTGCTGAATGGGAATTTGAACTCATATTCAATGACTCCAAAATTAACATGCTTTCACCAACTTCTTTTGTACTCTCAAAAGGATGAAACTGCTTTGGACAAGATTTCCTGAGTCTTCATTGGACTTTTTTTTTTTTAAAGATTAAAGGTTTAGAAGTAGCCATTATCAGAGAATTCCTCGTCCCTGAGTTGGACTTACAGACAGTAGCTTGAATAATTAATGGCAAGCCTGTCAGACCCCTGTTCTTTCCTAGAAAACCTTCCCTGCTCATCTCTCCCCAACCTTTCTTCTGGATACTCCTTGCCCTCCAAGGCCCTACTTGAAACATTAGTATATGCGCTTCCATATATGGTGCTCATATGCATGTGCAACTCTACAGGGTCAAAGGATTTAAGCAATTTATCGAGCCACCTGACTGACAAATGACAGGATTGAGATTTAAACCTAGGTCTTCCAACTCTTTGCTCTAAGTAATTTCTACTGCATCATAGCTGTCTCTCCAACATAGCCTATAACAACAAGATGCAAGATAAATAGTGACTGTTAATTTGTCAATTTCAGCTGCTGGGACAGTTGAGCGATCACCCATCCATCAGTAAACTTCACAGACCCAGAAGAACAAGCCAGTGTCAGTGAGAAAATGATTACTAAAGTATGATTAAAATTGTAAGGCAATACACAAATGAAATAAATTATGAGCATTTTAATGAGGGATTCCTTTCGCTTGGTACCCAAAACTCTAGTTACTAGTTTAAAGATAACCACTGGGAAATGGTGCAAGGGTAGGATATTCAGTTACTCATTTAAGTAATTATTGCCTTTTTAAAAGCCTG
The DNA here is from genome assembly GCA_004026585.1 of Noctilio leporinus. Lineage (NCBI taxonomy): Eukaryota > Metazoa > Chordata > Mammalia > Chiroptera > Noctilionidae > Noctilio > Noctilio leporinus. Next base: position 76,178 of record PVIW01001112.1, read on the forward strand.
GTTTAAATATTAAGTGAGTTTAATGTCCAAAGTCACAAGTCTAGAAGATGGTGAAGCAGAAATACAAACTCCAGCAATTGGTCTTCAGCAACTACAATTAAAACCACTTCACACACACACACACACACACACACACGTCCAAAACACTTCACAACAATCCAGTAAAATGGGTGACATCATTCTATATTACATGGCAAAAGCAGATTTATAGTTGTGAGCAAATGAAACACAGATTTTATTCTTGTATTATTAGTTATTAATTATTGCATTATTTTCCACACAAAAACTGTAAATTCACTTTGCTACACTCTGCTAATGTCTGTATTTTCTAAGGCAGAAAGGAGTTACCTTCCTTGCCCAAAGCCCCGCAGCCAGTAAGCAGTGAAGCTGAGGTGGACATTCAGGTTGTCTGACCCTGGAGTTGGTGGAATTAGCCGCAGTGCTTCTGCTGCTGCCTTTTATGGAAGAAAGCCTGAAACACACAGTCCTGGTTCCTCTCTGTAATTTGTAAAACAGTAGAGAATTGAAAGGCGTTAACATTCTTGCCTATGGCGGTTATCTGCTCCTTAAAGCCATCCCTCATCTTGAAAAACACCTTAATTCAGGTGTCACCCCTAGATAGCTTGTATGTGTCCACCTTCAGTTTCTCCTTTCTACAGCCAGTTTCACACGGTGCCCTAGGAGGAATATCTTTTGAAACAAGGGACCTACCGTGTCACGTCTCTACCTGAAGCCTCTCACTGGTTCCGTTTAGAGATTCCAGTGCCATTCGCAGCCTCTTTTCTGTCACGTGGCCATCTCTTTGGTCTTCTTCCATGTGCTTCTCCATCACCCCTCACAATTTCTGCCCCTGCCTGGCTGGACCACTTCCAGTTCTGGGACTAGACCATGCTCTTTCCTGCCTCTGAATATATGCTCACAATGCTCTCCCTGGCTCATACATTTTCTATCCCCTCGTGTATGTCTGGGCAACTTCCGGGGCAGCATATCTGCTCTTTAGGATCCTCTCTTTCCCACACCCTTAGAGTTCCAGGCTCTCCTGAGCTGTTTCTGTGCTCACTGTATCCCCTGTCATCCTGCATGCTGCATATGTCTCCACAGCCAAGCTGGGGCACCCGGGGGGCGGAGATCCTGTCCCCGTCCTCTTTGGGGTCTCAGAGCCTCGCATAAGGGTTTGATAAGTGCTTGTCAAAATGAATTTAGCTGACTTCTCCGTTTCCTCCTTACCCGTCCTCAATCAAGATAATAAACTGCCTGCTCCTATAGAGACAGCATGTTTCCCTTTACTACCTTCCCCCCTCCTCTTTCCAGATCCTCTCCTCCCCTCTAATACACTCTAAAGCGATGAGAAAGCCCTATCCAAGTGCCAGTGCGCACTATTCTCTATGTCTGCGAGAGAGACAGAGGAGAGGGGAGAGGGTGGAGGGCATGCAGCCGGCTGAGGGTAGGTATCCCCACTGGGCGGGGTCTCACACTGAGCTTAATGGCAAGCCTACTCCGGGGGACGATGAGGAGAGGGAGCAATAGATTGACTGCTGTGTGTACAATTTCAAATTGCTAGCTATACCCTTAGCTAACACTAGTGTTTCATGTTGCAAATCCAGCGTTACCACATGAAACAGTCAGCAAGTACACCTCTGCCGGAGATGGAGTAATTTGTTATCGGCTGGAGTGAGAAACTGACACGGTTAGCTCACAGAGATGCTTTTATTCAGATGTGCAGCCCTTCCCAGGTTAACCATGGCCGCTCCGGATCTCCTTGGTGACAAGTACTCTGAGCAACAGCTACTTGGCCAGCGCTACTGCATTAAAAAAAATATTCCATTATTTTTAGAGAGAGGGGAAGGGAGAAAGGCAGAGAGAGAAAGGAACATCAACGTATGGTTGCCTTTCACCTGCCTCCAGCCACGGACCTGGCTGGAGACCTGGTTATGTGCCCTGGCTGGGAATCGAACCAGCATCTACTGCATTTTTCAAGGGGGTTTCCTGTTGGATTTTGGAATAGCTTCTGACTCTCCCATTTTAGCTGTTACATGAAGTCTCTCAACATGGATTGGGGGAGGGGGGTAATGTGGAGAAGAGTAAGATTCAGATAGTTGAAGGAGACAGGTCTCTGTCTCCCCTCTTGTCTCCCTTCAATACATTCTTCAGTCTGTTTTGCTAAAACAATCAGAACATGTCACTCCCATTTAAATTTCTTCACTGATCCCTACTGTATTCAGGTTGAAGTTCAAGCTTCTTAGACTAGCAGGAGTGTTCAGTGTGTAGTACACTCCTAAATAGTTGACCACCAGCCAGTCTTCTCCCTTGACTTTTGGATCCTATAACACCAAGCTCTTTGCCAATTTCCACGTGTATTGTTTTCATCTCCATGCTGCTGCTCCAGCAGCTGCTTCTGCCTGGAGTACCCCCTCACCTCTCACCCTCACCCACTTTGCTGAGCAAGCTTCCACTTACCACCTAAGACTTAGCTAAAGCTTCACCTCTCAGCTTCTTCTAAGCCTCTGGGTTAATTTTCTTCTGGCTCCCCATGTCCTTTTACATTTCTCCCACATGGGTTACAGTGGTGCAGGGAAGCCAGAGAGCGCAGTGCTCAAGTGAAGAGGAAATAATACCAAGAAGAGTGGTAGGAGCAGTCTGCCCTGAATGCACTGTATGCAGAGCATGCAGAATCAATTAAAAAAAAAATACACATTAAAAGTTTTATGTATCTGCAATTCTAAATAATCTCAATGATAAAATACTTTTCCTGACAAGGGGAGCTTTTCTCACCTCCCTCCCTGGCTGCAGGTCTAGAGGGAAAACACTTAGCTCCATCGTTCAACACCATCACAACATCTGTGGCCTTGAACACATTCCTCATCTTTCTGTCCCGCAGTTTTCTCCTCTGTAAAATGGGGACAAGAAAACTATCTTCCTGGTTAGTTTGTGTGATGACTGCATGAGACAATGCATGTAAAGCACTCAGAACAGTAACTGGGATTAAGTAATTGTTCTATCAGATGACCTATTTGCGGGTGAGTCCCTTGGGTTATCACTCTCTCACTAGCTGAAAGCTCTTTGGAATCTATCTTGCTCTCTGTTGTATATACTCTGCCTAGTATAATAAGCGTCTGTTGAATGAGTAAATGGGTCTTATCCATCTCTGTGGGCCAAGTGCATTGCAGACTATGTGAAATGGGAATAGGTCTCAATAAATGTTTATTGAATGAATAGGTAATTGAATTCAAGAGAAGAAGAAACTTGCAAAAGGAGTTGGACATGGCCCTAAAGAGACAGAAATAAGGATAGAAGGGGTAGAGAAAGTCCATAATGAGAGTGAGAGATACAGAGTTAACTCTCCTTGGACTATTTCAGAAGATTGGGTCTAATGAAATGTTAGTCTATGAAAAGTGGAGTGGCATGCCAGCCAATTCTATGGCTTGTAGAACCCTAGAGGAGGGAAGAGGAAAATTCAGGACATCATGGGGCAGGGAAAATGGCAGCAGAGAAAGGGCTTCTCAAGAGGAGGATTTTCCCATAGTCTAAGCCCTGCATTAAGACCACAGACAAGGTTATGAAGAGGGAAATGAGGGAGCTCCCTATTTCATATTCCAATCACTGTGTTAACGTTAGATATTTTTTATTTGGTTGACAAAGTTCATTACTATAATTCTTTGTGTCTAGTGCTTGAAATATACATGACTAAGATATGAGCAGCATATGGATTCCTCTTCGATCTGCCAGGGTGTAACACTTACCAAACCTAGTGAGATATTCATAAAACTTTAGATGGAAGCCATTAACAGGAGGGATGAATATTTTATAGTCAAGAATAACTCAACAACATTTAGAATTTCCCTCCAAAATATCACCTCATTAATTCTTAGCCTTAATAAGTAGGAAGAATGGGACATATCTAGTTCTGGGAAAACTTTGCTAGATCATACATATGTCATCACTAGGATTCCCAAGGATTTTATAAGCTGAATTCACAGCAACAAAATAGGATTCATTGTAAAAAAAAAAAAAAAAAAAAAAGTCCAAAGCTTAGTTGACATTTATACACACACACACACACACACACACAAAACCTATTCAGGCAGCTGCAATAACTCTGGCTTTGATCCTGATGTTTTCAACCAGTAGCTCAGATCCTGTCCCCTACAGACCAAGAGGAGTAAGTTAGAGTGTGCATCGCCCCCACCAGTGATGTGATGATAGCTCTCACATGCTACCAACCCAACTCTGTAAAGCTTGTCATTTCCAGAGGTAAATATCCCCAGTTCATTCAGCTAGTTTTCACATAACACAGTTTTGTCTCCTCTTGCCACTTAAGTCAGTAAAGTGGTAGTTTCTGTAATACATTGAACTTCCAGGATCATTGAAATGATCAATATCTCAAATGGGAAGAATCATGAAATATTTTGTCTGATCACCCATTTAATGAAACATAGCCTGCCACAGTCACTTTGTATGAACCTCACTTGCTAATAAAAGGTCACTGTGCTCCAAAGCACTCCTTGGAAAGAATGAGGAGATAAGGTGTTGGTTCTCCTGCTATTACAGAGAAGCCCTGAATTATAGTTGTTTTTACAATCTAGTGGTTTATTTTTCTGAGTAGATGGTCCAAGTCTGATATGGCAGCTCCACAATCACTATGGGCCCTATCTTTCTTTCCTCCTCTCTGCTCTCTTCTAAATGCAGCTTCCATCTCATGGTACAAAGTGGCTTTTCTAGCTCCTATTGTCACATGAGTTTATATCTCCACTAGCAAGGAGAAAGAAGGAAGGGAGAAGGCATACCCCTTCCTTTGGAGAGTATACCAAAGGTTATACATATCCCTCCTGCTCAATTCCAGTTGACCAGAACTCAGTTACATTTCATACATGGCTAAAAGAAAGTATTTATTCTAGACTGGCATAGGCTTGTCAAAACAAACAAACAAAACAACAAAGGTTCCACTACCATAAAAAAATGAGACAGAGAGACAATGGATCCTGGAGGATAACAGGCAGCTTCGACCATACATGGTTCAAAACTCCCCCCTATTTAGGTAAAATTGCCTCTCTGTTGTTTTACAACGGAAAACAATTTATTCTCTGTAGGTAAAATAAATAAACTTACCTTTTCCAAAAAATTAAATACAATTGTCACGGAGCATCTTCTTACTAAGTTATTTACTTTGCCAAGAATAGCAAACTCCTGTTTTCTGTTTTCTTTGTTTCTTCTGTAATGATATTTCTGCATCCTTCTGTATCGTCATCACATTTCTCTCATCTCCTTTTCACTGTTTCTCTCATCAGCTTACAGCTCTTGTTCTATACCTCAAGGTCACATTTAGCAATCACATTCTACAAATATATATAATCACTAATATTTTCCCCAAAACTATGCTTGATGCTGTCAATAACTCAAAGAAGACATGATTTTTAACCTCAAGGAACTTAAAGTCTAGGGTCATATTAGATAACTCATTCATAATGATCTATAGTCAACTCAACCCTTCTACATATTTTTCACAAGAGTAATGAAGTCATGCCTGCACTATTTAGAATTAAATAATTACCTTTTATATTTACCTTGATGTCCAGTTATGTTGTACCCCACTTTGGTTTTCAGCCCATTACTGGAACCTTCATTTGGTCCCTGAATATTATGTCACCGCCCCCAATTTGATGGGTTTTGAAACTTTTCCTTGATTGTTAGGCTCAGAGAAATGGTTAATAAGAGTGATTTTCTGGAATCCAGGTATGACAAGTATAACATCTATTGTTTAGAAGGTAGAAGAAACTATATATTTTTCTTTACATCAAACTTTCTTTTTCTCTTTGCATTCTTATTTTCTTTTGTTAAAGATGCCGGAATATGGTCCTGACAGTATGAATGGCTGTGTAGGTAATTAGTCAATGCCGGCTGAATGCAGCCCAGAAGGTTCCAAAGCCCACTAGCAAGCTAGTGCCAGTGACATTCCATATTAGTAGCTGATGATGTTGGAACAACTCTGGGAATTAGGTGAACTCATCCTGTTTTGTGAGTTTAACCCTCATCAACAGAGGCTTCCCTCATGCTTCACCTCCTTTTCTGAAAAGAAATGCAAATGAATGTGCTTTATAGTTTGTAAAGTTTTCAACTTCCCAAAAATAGTATATTTCCTCTGTTCTTGGGCCATGAATGAGAAAACAACTAGAAATGGAAAGATTCTTATCACAAGAGCTTAAAGTCAGACATGGGTCTACCTCTTTTCAACCAGAATCTCAGGTTTGCAGAGTGGAAGCCAAATATAATCTCATCCCACTGCCCCCAGTTCTTTCTTTGTGTTACCCCAATCATCCCCTTCCAAGTCATCCATCTGATGGAGGGAAGGGAGTAGTTATGCACAACCCTTCACACACACTTCAGAACAATTTAATAGTACCAAGTAAAGGATGGCAGCCATGATTTCAACAATGGGGAAAATCCTTTATGAGTTTACATTCCCATCTGTGAATTACTGACCACCCCCTCCAAAATATAAATAAGCAGGAAATTATATCCCCCCCATTACTGCCCTTCTGGGAAAAGACAGATACAGAAGGAAAAGATTATTAAGTGTATATGCATGTGTATTTATATGAGGGGTTGGGGGAAGAGAGAGAAGAGAGAGAAAGATCTGCAGGACTAGGTAGTAAATGAAGAAATAATCCATTCCCTCACTAATAAGAGAAAGGGAAAGGCACTTGGCAGAGAGCATTCAGGGGAAAAGCACATCCTTGCACTACAACTAATAAAAGCTCTACAATTTAGGTGACCTTTGAGTAGCAACAGACAGAGAGAGTGAAAAGTTCCTGCAAATAGAAATAAATACCTCATAGAAGAAAGTGACATCCCAGAGCAGACCAGCTTGGGGCAAACACAGCTGAGGACATGCAATATTCTTGATAGTGACCTGCAGTCAACCCCATGTCCCTTGGGGCCACACCCAGCAGACCCAGGATAACTCATTCACGTTAAACCTCTGCTACATACTAAGCACTCTGCAATCAAATCATCAATCCATGCTGGACCATAGCAGTGGCAATTCTCCTTGCAGCCCACATTGATAGATGCCAACCAACAAAAGCAACTAAGACTGATTTCCAAGGAAGACAGGCACTGAAAGAACACTGCTCTGTCAGGGCATGTGTGGGCAGGTTGCCTGCCAGTTACATTCACATAACACTGTTGCTTTACTTTTTTTTCTTAACTCCCTGAAGTATATTCACACAGTGTCTATGAGAAGAAGAGAAATAACATTTATGAATAGTACAGGATTACCTCTCCATGACTTAGGTTCCCGGTAGGAGCAAAAAATGATTAGTAGTCATGAGACAGTCTTCAACTTCACTGATTATTAAAGGAGAAACTTTATGCAAAACCCTAGCATGTTGCCTGGAGAAGAATTATTCAAGATATTATAGCAATTGGTATTATAATAGCAAATGTCATCAATATTATTACTGTTGGTATTACAATTATTATCATTATTGTTCTATATAATTTCTGAGGCCATTGCTTATCCATAACCTAAAATCATCCCTGTTTTATAATGGCTTATTTCCCAGGGATGAGCTAGGGAAAATGAAGGAAGAGAATTCTTCCTAAATAAGAAGTGTATAGGAAAAAAAAATTGCCTAGAAAAGTGGAGATTACACCCTTACAATGTATGCTCAGGAAAGTCAACAATCTTTCGTATCCAACTTCAGATAAGTAAACTCAGATATCAGCATGCCTGGGCTGGGATCATGTCCCACATTGAAGGAGGTGGACTGTGGAGTCCAGGATAACGTAGAGGTTGGTGCTTGCATCAAGGAAGGGGAGAGAAGACAAGTCTGTGTACATAGGTGAAGGAAATATTTCAGCTGTAAACCCATATGCTTCAAGCCTAGCTAACCTAAAGGCATATTAGCTGCAGAAAAGAGAACATTAAGCCATTATATCTAGCTTAAGTGCAAAGATCTATGTGGGAGTAAATAGCTCACAGAACTTATTGGATGGCCAGGGCAGTAAGACTGAATGCTACCTAGCCTAGAATTATACTGCGGGAAGAAATGTCTACTCACCTCACTGAATTTATGCCTCATTGCTACTGTCACTTGCTGCCCAGAAGCCTTAACCAAAGGGACCAGGAAGTAGAACATCCACCACAGATGTCCCACAAAAACCAAGTGCTTCTGCAATAAGGTCTGATCTCACACATGTTCTTTAAGCCTCCCACAATTGTATCAGCTTAGCACAATCTAGATAACCTATGAAATTTTAGCTCCATGGTAATTTCAGAATATAGGTTTTAGCTTTCCAGTCCCTGTAGTACAGAAAAGTGTAAAAGAAAGGTATTGAAAATGGGTTTTGAGTAAACTAATCTGTAGCATCCTCCACATTACCATCAGCTTTGGAAACTAAGTAGCTTTTTAAGGTGTACCGTTATTAAATCTGGAATCCGTATTCATGTCAAGCGGCCTGGGGCTGCTCCAGGACTGTGTAATAGCCTCAGAAAATTAGTGCTACCATGAACTTGATGGGAAAAAAACCCAGAGAAAAGCATAGAATCTTCTCATTTTGCCGAATTTAAGAAGTTGCAAGCGCCAGCAGGTATTTTCAATATTGAAAATCGCTCTTGTACCCTGCCTTTTTACTAATGGTACTCTTAGGTTGGAGGCATGGGTGTAGATCGGCATACTCAGGACATGTGCTGCACAATACCTTATTCAAAATCACTTGGGAGAGGTCCCAGATGGTAGAAACTACACTAACCTCCTCCAATGGGACCAATAGGGAATTACAATTAAATTGTAAAGAAATAATCTGGAATAACCAACTGAATGATGGCTGGAAAGAAGCCTTATAACCAGACAGAAGAAACCACTTCACCACAATGTAACCGGTATAGAGTGTAGAGGAGACATGAGAGGGCTGGCTGGACTCCCATGGATGGTACCTGAAATGCCAGTTTTAGCAACCAGGGTTTCCCCCTGAGAAATGTGGGGTCTAAACCCAAAGCTGAGCTCCCCAATCTACAGCACCAGAGCCAGAAAGGAACCCAGATAACATCAGCCTGTGAAGATAGCAGGGTTTCTGTCTGCCTAGGAGAGATGGCTGGAGACACAGAGCCAATGTATAAAATTTTGTTTGCAGTCACTTACCATGGATCTTGCAAAAGGAAGAGTGCGGCAAAGTGGACTAGTGATGCTTGAAGAGAGTCTGGGGATGGTAGCTTTGGGGAGAGAACTGAGGGAGCAGCTGCCAAGATCCCTGTGCTGAGTCATTCCTCGTACTTCAGGAGCGGTCCTGCTCAGGCATAGCAGTCCCCTCCAGGTGACATCAATGGGAGGGGAAGCAGTAGCCCTGCCCACAAGAATTACTTTGCCCCATCCTGTGGTGCTTAAGCCTGACTGCTGATTACAGATTGATTAGATTAATAACTGAAGGAGGCAGCCACAAACTGTGGGTCACTGGTAGTCTCGAACAGGCTGTCTAGGACCAGACTGGGACACCATATGGCATTACCTGAGGTGGGTTCAGAAAGAAGATAGTACACCTGTATAACAGCATACAAGATGTGGTAGGTGGAGGGACTCTCAGTCAACCAGCCAGAGGGAAGGACCCACCAAAGGATGACCCAACAACAACCAAAATTCAACTATAACCAGAGAGCCCACATAAATGGCATAAAAGGCATATGAAAAGCATCAAGTTCAGGAGATCAAGGACACTGTACCACTGAATCCCACAGCTCTCCTATTATAGAGGGTCACACTACAAATCTAAGAAGCAGAAACAAACAAGAAGGGTAACCTAAAATGGGGAGACAAAGAAACAACCCCAATCAAATGCACTCCTATGTTCATAGCAGCATTATTTATAATAGCCAAGTGCTGGAAACAGCCTAAATGCCCAGCAGTAAATGACTGGATAAAAAAACTGGTGCATTTACATAATGGAATATTACAGAGCAGGAAGAAAGAAGGAACTTCTACCTTTTGCCACAGCATGGATAGAACTGGAGAGTACTATGCTTAGTGAAGTAAGCTAGGTGGCAACAGATAAATACCATATGATCTCACCAATAAGAGGAAACTAATGAACAAAACAAATGAGCAAAATAGAACCAGAGGCATGGAAACAAGGAATGAAATGATAGTAACCAGAGGGGTAGGAAAGAGGTATCAGGGGGAAAGGCATGGACATGGACAACAGGGGGGGTAACTGACTGTGACAGAGCGGGGAGGTGGGGCAGGAGAGAGTAGTCAGAGGAAATTTGGACAACTGTAATAGAGCAATAATTAAAAAAGAAAAAAATGATGGATGTAATACAAAACAATAAAATTAAATTTAAAAAAATTGAACCAGCTGTTTACAGAAATGCAAACAGCCAATACAAAAAACAAAACAAAACAAAACCAACAAACAAAGAAAAGCATTTGAGTGTTGGTTAAAATGAAGCATCATGGGCCCCATCCCAGACTCTGAAGCAAAGCTTCTACACTCTTGGCAACTACATCGTTGGATAACCACTAGACTCAGAGCATATTATTTCTATAGAGATTTACCGCCATGAGCTTATTATTTAAGTCTAAAAGTTGAAAAGTAGAAGGAAGTTAGAAACTCCATCTGGCCTTGTGAACTTGAGAACCACCAAAAAAGCTGAGATTGAAAATATACTGAGACTCAATTAAAAATGCATAAGGATTTTTAGCTACATTTGCATATTGTCATATCCTAGTTACTAAAAATCCATAAAATTGAAATTAAATTCATACTAATTCAGTTGTTTGTGTGTGCAATCCCTTGCTCAGTTTCAGGAATAAGGTCATGGGCTAGAAAATGATTTACTGGTGTCTCCAAGGAGATGGTATTAAAAACATTTACACATGGTATATCCTGTACTTACATGCAGTTAGCCTCTGTGCGATGTTTTTCTATGGATGTTTTCAACCCTACCAAAAATGTGAAAACCAACTTGTAGCATATAGAAACATTTTCACCTGTCAAATTACATGGGAATCAGGAAGAACATGAAAGATTTGTTAATACTGTCAGATTAAAAGTAACTTTTCAAATTCTACTGGGAGACTTAAACTCCCCCTTGTAACTAAAATTAACCAATATTTATTAAAAACCTATTATGTACCAAACTCTTCCTAGGTGCTTTCTCATATGTTAAGCCATTTAATTTTTAGAGTAGTCTTACTGGGTCATTTTAATTTTGTTTTACCATTGAGAAAACTAAAGTTCCAAGAGATTGGATTAATGTGACCACAGAGCAAGGAGGAATAAAAAGCAGGACTGTCTGACAACATATCCAGTGTTCTTCCCATTCTACCACTCTCCTTAATTAAAACAACCAACCTACTACATTTTATAGCATAGTACATTTTTTAAAATTTCATTTTATTGTTGTTGTACTACATCCATCCCCTTTTTACTCCCCTCTGTCCCCTTCCCCACCCACCCACTCCCCACCAAAGCCATTCCCACTTGTCCATGTCCATGGTTCCTCAGCAAAGTACATTTTTATGAAGAACATTCTCTGATTTGTCCTAGTAACATCATTCAAGGCCTGGCAGAGAATGGCATTGCCATTACACAGGGAGAAAAGAGAAACCCTGGGAATTCAGTACTTTTGCATAGGTCACAAAGCTCATTGCAGCCAACCCAGCATTTGAGCCCTTAACCTTCAGATTCCAAGTAAGTTGTCTATTTACCACCTCAGAGTTTAGAAAAGGGGGGCTACATCATTGTATACCTAGTTACAATACTCGACTAGACATCTTACATACATGAGTCCGAATTCTCACTACAACCCTGAACACTAGAAAGTAGACCTATTGTATAGATGTATAAATAATAGCTTAAAAGAAGTTGAAGTTAACCAGTGTTGGAGCTATTTCAAGCCGAAATCTGTGAGATCCTGATATACTTTTACACACACACACACACACACACACACACACACACACTGCCTTATATTGTAAAAGACTGTGATGAGAAAAGTACAAATAGCTCATAATAGAACTTTCTACTTGGAAATACCTAGTTTTGATCACAAAATTGTTTGAAATCACTATCTTTATGTATCAAAATAAGCAAATGTAGTAAAAAAATGTCTCCAAATGGTCAAGATTGTACCTGAAAGAAGAAGAAAATGGTGGGCCCATTCTAAGAGCACTTGGCCATACCTATGAATGTCTATTGGCAGGATAACTTCAAATAACTATGTTCTTTCTACCATTTATCCAGAGCCATTCTTAGAAGCAATGTCCTTGAAGATCAAGTTATAAACAGAAATGTAGAGTCAATGAGGCCCCATGCTCAGAACTACTCTTGCAAATGGACAGAAAATTGGGTAAGTAGAAGAACTTGTGTGCTGAGTGAGAACAGCATGCCAACCAATATTTCCACAGATATTCTGAAAAGCACAATTGCTGTAAAATATATGAGATTTTACCTAAGAAAGGGCAATAAAATATTTTCTTTGTTAACCAATAGCTCAATAGGTAAGAATAACAGCCATTGAGATTTATATGTACTTTCCGCAGCTTACAAAACATGTCACACATGAAGTTCATTCGATTTTTAGATTATAAAACATTTTAATCCCATTATCTGACCCATAGTAAGCTTTCAACAAATGTTTGATGTAATGAACTAAATTGAAGAGTCAAGAATTTTTAGGGGGTTGGGAGGAGGGGGGAGGAAGAGGCACGGAAGGGGAGCAGTTTAGACAAGAACCTAGTATAAAGGAACCATGGACATGGACAACAGGTGGGACTGACTTTGGGGGGAATAGGTGGGTGGGAAGGGGGACAAAGGAGAGCAAAAAGGGGATGGATGTAATACAACAATAATAAAATAAAATAAAATAAAATTTTTTACCCTTAGGAGACTTGATCTGGGGTGGTAGACACAATACAGTATACAGATGATTTATCAGAGAATTGTACACCTGAAATCTATATAATTTTATTAACCAATTTCACCCCCAATAAATTCAAGAGAAAAGAAAAAAAGAATTGTTATCTTTTTTACATACTTCAGAAAATGGAGACTTAGTAACGGTTAGTCACTTTTCTGGTGTCAAATATAAGCTTTTACATGTTATTAAGTTCTTCTAGTGTGGATCTTTTAAAAACTGCCCAACTCCATATTGTTATCAAGGAGTAAATCAGACCATATGATATACATCAAAATTGGGTATTTTTCCATTAAGGTGCCTCTCCATCTTAGTCAGAAAACCTGGATTTGATTAATTTTAGTTTCTTGAATAGAACCCCTGAAGAATTTAAATCCAGGTTTTTTTAGTGATTCATATGCTTGAATTGGTTATTTTTTTGCCAAGCATCCATTACTTCATGACCCAGATTTTAATAATTAAATGAAATCAATGAGAATATATACAAACTGAAAGCACTGTGTTGATAGTAGTTGTTATCGGTGAGATGTATTTCTCATAAATACAGAATACAGAAAAGTAAAGGACTTCCTTTATATCAGAAAGAATTGTCTCACAAGAAAAAAAAGGTGTATCATTATACACCTTGGACACAAATATTCAAAGGTATATAAAAATAATAGTTATATCAGACTGTATTGCAAAATGGGTTGAAAGTTTGGAGTTTGATGTTAAAAAGAACAGTCAAATGTTACTAGCATGGAGAACTTTTAGAGGTTCAGTCCGTTATGAAAATTTCAGACATAATCCCCCTGAAACTTGATCATATTATCTTCATATATTACAGACTCAGCCTTCTTGATAACTTCAATCTTTTAAAAGCTATTGCTTAAAACATTTTAAGGCACTTAGAATAAATATATACTATACTATATTCAAATAAAGTGGTTATTTATTGAATGCCTCCTAGGTGACAGGTGAATTTAAAAACTCCATTACTATTCCCATTTTACACATAAGGAAACTGAGACTTACACTGATGAAGGCACTTGTCCAAGATGATGAAAATAATAATAAAGATATACATTAAATTCAAGTATTCCACTGTTGTGCTCTATATTCATTTTTTTCTAACTTTTCTGTAAGTTTCAAAATAGATTAAGGTACGGTTCCAGATGGCAAAACTATGTCTTTTGTTCTTTTTGTCTGTTTATTAATGAAATTATTTTCAATGTTTATATCCATTTAGTTTCTCAATCACTCTATTTTGGACCTCCACCTAGACAGTCAACCAACACAACAAAAAGATTTCTCTTATTAAGATGCCCTCTTGTTCCAGATACCACTTCCAAAGCAACAAGAAATGTGAACAACAGAATTCAAGGTCTTTTCCACGTAAAACTGAGAAGCATCTATAATCTCAAACCACCGTGTAGGATTAAGAGATGTCAAGGTGGGGATTAGCACAGGTAAAGAGACCCACTGGAGCCAATCTTAAACATGTCAGGAGAGTACCATCACTAAAACAGATGGTGCTCTACAAAATGCAAAAAAATAATAATCACATCTTGAAAAAATAGTAGAGAAATTCCCAGACAATGAAGAGTAGCAGAAAATACAGAAGGATATAGAAAAACATGACATTTTTGCATGAAAGTCTACTGGCAAATCATAATGGGAAAAAAAAAAAGATTAAAAACTGAATTGAATTGTATAAACTGAAAAAATTTAAATGTATAAAAGTATAAAGATTTAAATAATTATCTCTTATACACAACACACACAGGGAGGAAAGAGAAAAGCAACAGAGATAAAGAGAAATCTTACACTTCACAGTTCTACCTGTAGACTCCTGCTAGTTTGCAATATAGTTTGGTCTCTGTCCCATAAACCTCCTACGCATGCATTCCAAGAACCTAAGAATTCAGTTCAGTCAAAAGTAAGCAATGTTCAAAAAGAACCAAATATTCCTTAAGAAAAAGGAATAAGTGAGAAATATTTCTCCTCCCTTACAAAAATGCATATATGTGTGTATACATCACTAAAAATAATGCTAACAGGGGAATGACAAAATATGCTGCAATAAATTTTTTTTAATTTTAAGAAGTCAAAGAATCCAAAGCAGTTATACAAAAGCTTATGGAATATGTGATGAAATAATAGAAGAAAGTTAAGTATAACTGGTCAGAGCTAAGAAAAAGAAGAAAAGAAAAAGAAAAAGAAAAATTAAAGACATTAAAGTAATGAGGACGACATTGCAGGCAGTGCACTCACACATACAAAATAGAGTCTTATGAAAATATAATAAAAATAAAGGAGGCTAAGCCTGAAAAGGTAAAGAAGGTTAAATAAATTAAATGAAAACAAGAAATTCATTATTATAGCTTAGAAAAAAATTGTATTAATGAAAAATAAACTCAGGTGTTTTTCATATATATGTACATATATGGAAAACTGATTTTATATACCATATACGTAAAATCAGTATACTGTATATATAAAATCAGTGTTGCTAAAGAAAAGAACACAAGGAAAAATATTCAAAATATACTTCAATAAATCTTCCAGAAGGGAAATCATATTTTAATCCAAAAGTCAAAATGATCCATCCTGTTTGAGAAGATTAATATATTACAGGACCACTCATTACAAACCTACCCAAAAAGTGTTAGAAAATCAAAATAAACAAATTACCATTACATAAATAGACAAAGTTGTCAAAGAATTACTCCCTTTCCCCAAGAAAGGATCAGGTTAAGTCTCTCAGTTGAATTCACCAAATCTTTAAAACATAGACTATATATCTCAAATATTTTTTAAACTGTTCCAGGGTAAATAATATGTAAATGCTCCCAAATCCTTTTTTATTAAGTCAGAAACACACTAATATCAAATTGGGCAATGATAGCCCCAACCTTACTTATGAGTCTTTATGAAAAAATCCTAAATAAAATATAAACAAATAGAAGCTAGAAGCACATTAATGCAAACTACACAACAACCAAATTAGGTTCATACCAAAGATAGTCCAATATTAGGAAATATAACTCATCATATTAAAAGGTTAAATAAGAAAAATCACATAATCATCTCTGTTGATTAGATGTTGGGCATCTAATCAAATTTAACATATTGTCTTGATTTTTATAACTTTTACTAAAATGTAAATTAATTGATACCTATAAGACATGAAGTATTTATGCAAGAATAAGAGAGTAAGCAAACATCAAACTTATACATAAAACACTAAAATCATTCCCATCTGAGACAGAAGGTAAGGCCAGGATTACAGAATGCTATAAGTTGAATAAATACAAAATTAAATATTGTGTCATAATAACCAACATATAAAATATATAGAAATAGACCAAGCAAGATCCATCTAATACTTAAGCATCTTTAAAGTTAACTGAAGAATTCAAAAGGAAATATGAATAAAGGAACACCCCATTCTAGATAGGAAGACACAATATTGCAAAGCTGTCTATTCTTTCAAAACACCTACAACTTTGACCTTATCTTAATAAAAAATATCAACAGGACTTTCATTTTTAGAACGAGACAAAGAAAATTTATATTACATGTGGAAAAATAAACATGCAAGACTGTGCAAGAAAATTTTCAAAAGAAAAAGTAATTAGGAAGGAGACATACAGATGGCTCATGTTAAAAGATGCTCAACATCACTAAGTCATCAGGAAAATGCAAATTAAAACCACAATGAGATATTACCTCACACCTATCAGAATGGCTACTATCAATAAATCAACAAGCAACAAGTGTTGGTCAGAACGGAGAAAAGGGAATCTTAGTGAACTATTGGTGGCATTGTAAATTGATACAGCCACTATGGAAAATAGTATGGAGTTCCCTCAAAAGATTAAAAATAGAACTATCATTATGACCCAGCAATTTCACTGCTGGGTATTTATCTGAACAAACCCAAAACATTAATTTAACATTAATTAGTCCATCTCTATGCTCAGTGCAGCATTATTTACAATAGCCAAGATATGGAGGCAACCCAAGTGTCCACTGATAGACAAATGGATAAACATATGGTACGCATACAACTAGGAGGAATCTGAAAAATAGAATTTATTTACTAAAAATTGTATATTTATTTTTACAAGTTAAAACTTTAGTCATCTTTGAGGCCCTGGCTGGTGGCACAGTGGATAAGGTGCTGCTGGCCTGCAAACCCAAAGGTTGCTGGTTCCATTCCCCAGTCAGGGCACATAACCAGGTTGCAAGCCAGGTCTCCAGCCAGGTCTCCAGCCAGGTCTGTAACTGGAGGCAGGTGAACATACATTGATGTTTCTCTCCCTCTCTGCCTCTCTCCCTTCCCCTCCCTCTAAGACTAATACATAAAATCTTCACAAAAAACAAACAAACAAACGAACAAACCTTTAGTCACCCTCAAAGCACTCTTCATTTGATGCAATACACCTATAAGACTTTTTTCCACTACTCAAAAAAGTTCTTAAACTTGTCTACTTAGATGCCTTTTAGTGCTTCTGCCATTTTGTGTTTCAGTTCTTTCACAACAGCAAAATGGTTCCCATTGAGGACTTTTTTCATCAGGAAAACAAATAATGTTGGTTGGGGCCAGGTGAGGTGAATAAGGAGGGTGGGGCCTGGGGGTTATGCCATTTTGGGTCAAAAACTGCTGAACACTCCGTGTGGTGTGGATAGGGGTGCTTGAAAATCACCCATCATGAAATGAGCAAATGTTTGAAAGAGTCTTTAAAGAAAATTCACTGAAGCCGAACACAGCCTCTCTCGACAACTCCAGCTAGAAGACTGACACAGATGGCTTCCTAGAACACTCACCTAGCGGAGGAAGCATGTACTACAAGAGGCCCACCCTCCAGGAGATAATCCCATTTTTGGGGTCCCCCTTTATATATAGAATGAAATATTAGCCATAAAAGAAAAGGAATACTTGTCACATGCAACAACACTTTTGGACCTGGAGTGCATTATGCTTAGTGAAATAAGTCAAAAAAAGACAAATACCATATGATTTCACTTGTACGTTGAATCTAAAAACCAAAATAAACAAGCAAAACAGAAACAAACTCATAGATACAGAGAACAAATTGATGGTTGGCAGACTGGACAGGTTTAGGGGAGATGGATGAAAGAGGTGAAGGGATTAAGAAGTACAAATTGCCAGTTATAAAAATAATCACAGGGATATAAAGCACAGCAAAAGGAATGTAGTCAATTATTATAACTGTATAGTGTCAGAGGATGCTAGACTTACTGGGGTGATCACTTTGAGAGTTATATAAAGCTCTAATTACTATGTTGCATACCAGAAACTAATATAATATCGTGTGTCAACTGCAACTGAAAAATAAATTTAAAGAGAAAAGTAATGAAGGAGAACTACCTCTAAAAGATATTAGTACATACATTAAATCAGCATAATTAAATCAGTATGGTACTTGTGCATGAATGATGTTTAGAAATAGAAAAAGTACATACAGCAACTTAGTATACAATGACATGATTATGTGGGGAAATGATGACTTACTCAATATAGATAAGAGTTGTACATTTGAACCTTGCATAATTTTATTAACCAATGTCACCCCAATAAATTCAATAAAAATTTTTAAATAATAGGAAATAAAGATCACTCTACATAAATATTTTACATGGATCCTCACCACAAATAATTTACCAATGAATAAATGACTTATGTAAAAATAGAACAAAATTCCACAAAGAATCATGTCATTTTCTTTAATCTTAGAGTAGAGATATTCTCATTATAGTATGAAACCCTGGTGTTATAAAAGATGGCTATTATCTTTTAAGTTTTTATGCATGGTAAATTAAAGTTAAGAGATAAAAAACTGAAAGCTCCTAAGAATCAAGAAAAAAAATGACCTATAAACTTAGAGAAAAGTTGGCAAAGAACATGGACATTATTGCCCATGAAGAAATACAAAACTCTTAAGCATGAAGAGATCCTCAAATTCACAATAAAAGTAATACAACTGAAAATTAAAATGACAGAATATTCAATAGGCAAAAAACAAAACCCATTCTAAATATCTATATTTTTCTGGGGATGGGAAAATAAGAAAACTCTCCTATTTTTTCATAGGAATTTAAATCAGCTCCAAAAACTTTTGAAAATTTGTATTAAAAAATACAACAAAAATTGAAATGTATTTGCTGAAAACTACTACACATTGCAGAGGGAAATTAAAGATCTAAATAAATGAAATTATATACTATGTTAATAGAACTGACTCAATAATGTTAAGATGTTAATTATCTCTAAGTTGATCTATAAATTGAATGCAATGAATTTTTTTTAATTCCAAAACTTACATGTAAAAGGAGGGCCCACACTAGCTAAATACAGTCTTGAACATAAGGAGTAAAATTGAAGGATTATAATCAATACAGTGTAATTAAGGAGAAATGGAACAGAGTATTTAGATACAGACCGACTCATATATGAACTGATTTTAGCAACGATGCCAAGCTAATTAAATAAGAAAATAATGTTAATGGCTTTTCAACAAATGATGCTGAAATATTTTTTTTAGTATATGTGGATAAAAAGTATCCTTTAAGAAGAATCATAGACCTAAATATAAAGCCAAACAAAGATATCTGGAAGAAAACATGGATAATATGGTCACATATTTAGGATATGAAAATACTTATTAAGAAAAGCCCAACAGGCTATAATTATAAAAGAAAAACTATAGACTACATTTCACAAAAATAAAATCATGTGCTCTTCAAAAGACATTGATAAGAAAATAAAAACATAAGCCACAGAGTGGGAGAAAAATATTCACAAAACATACCTGACAAAGAACTTGTATCTGAACACTTTTTAAATCATACTTATCAATTGGTAGTTTCTAACAAAGTTGCACATACTCCTACCCTATGACCTAAAAATTCTATTCTATATATTTATCTAAGAGAAATAAAAATATATACCTACTAAAAAACTTTAACAATAATGTTCTTAATGGTTTTATTCATAATAGCCTCAAATTGGAAATAAGTCAAATATCCATCATCAAGAGAATGGGTAAAAAGTGATACATTCAAAATATTGACTACTACCCAGCAATAAAAACTGAACTACTGATATACCCAACAACTTGGAATGAACCTGAAAAACTTGGTGAGCAAAAATATGCGTATTCTATGATCCTATTTGTATGAAGTTCAAGAATAGGCCAAATTTATCTATGGTTAGAAATAAGAGAGCAGTTGTCTGTGGGGGGAAATATAATTGACTAGAAAAAGCACAAAGGAACTTTGAGGTGGCAGAAATGCCCAAAATCTTGAATATAGTGGTAAGTTACATGGTTACATACATTTGTCAGAACTTGTCAAATTATATACTTAATACCTATACATGCCACTATATGTAAATTTTTAGCTCAATAAAACAAACCAATGAAGGAAAAAATTACATGCATTCTGATCTTACAATTCCATTCCACTTGTCAGATTTATTCTGCAGTCTAGTGGCCATTGAAATACAATGAAAACATTCTAAACATCCACCAATATCCATACTATGAGGCCGTTAAAAAGGATGAGGCACCACAAATTATTTTAAAAATAAATTTCAAAATGTAAAGTGTTAAATATAAAAGGCATCATACAGAACAGTACATACGATATGCTACCACATGCATAAAAACAGGCACAGGAAGTATCTGGAAGGATACAAAAGAGATTGGTAACTCTTATTTTCTCCAGGAGACTTAGGGTCCAAAAACTTAACTTTTCAGTATTTATTTTCTGTATCTTTGAATTGTTTATCACTGTGCACATGCACTCAATTTCTTACCACAGTAAGTGGTGATGGATGGGACTTGACGGGGTGGTGAACACACAATACATTGTACAGATGATGTGATGTATAGAATTGTGCACCTGAAACCTGTATAATTTTTTGAACCAGTGTTACCCCAATAACTTCAATAAAAAAAGAAAAATAATAAATTAATTATTTGCCTATGTTTTCAAAAAGTTATTACAATATAAAACACATTACATAAATGTTAGAAATAATATTGAATATACATCAAATGAAAGGTCAGAGCTAAGTATCGTGCATTTTAGAGAGAAAGGAATGAGTTCATACATTGATATGAAATCAAGGAAGACTTCATATGGGAGGGTGGATTTTTTTTTTTTTAGGCTCACTAAATCTATTTTAAAAAATTGTAAACAACGTTTCTTACAAAAGAGCATTGCATTCTGCAAACTGCTCTGAAAAGATGCCAGGGACATATGGACTGTTGTTAACTTTTCCTCCCTGTTTCCCCCCACCCCCAATGTTACAGTGACCACAAAGCGAAGCGTTCACAATAATTACGTGGGGGGAACTTTCCTTTTCAGGCACCAAAAATGAACAAAAATTAAAATTCACTCACTCTATTGCTGTTTCAAAATTTCAATGTTAGTTTTTGCAACACCCTCCCCCCTCCCCACCCTGTCTGTAAGAAACTAAAACTTTACATCTGGTGAACAGCAAAGATTTCACTACACCTCAAATGCAGAACACCTATGAAGCAGAGGAATGTTGGTTTTTGAAACAGAAGCAGATTATAAAAAAAAAAAAAAAAAAAGATGCAGAACTCCTTTAGTTCTTCACTAGTCTTACAAAAACTTTCCAGAATACTGCTTCACACTATAAAAAAGAAAAAAATACCTTGCATTAGAATCCTTCAACATCTGCACACTGCTTCACACTGTTGTGCAGCAAATACTGTGCGCTCTGTATCTGGTCCTGTGTTCCTGCAATGGTAATGATCCGATTTTCGGACCCTTCTAAAGGCTCATCAATTTTGATCAAAACTCCTGACTCATGACAATTTGTTTAATTCTCTGACCACCTTTGCCAATAATAGATCCAGCCAAATCTTTGGGAATAGTTATTTGTGTAGTAATAATAGGTCCACCAAGATCACCCTATGAACCACGATCCCCTGCATAGGAATAATCATATCCAGAGCCACCCTGCGGTTCGTAAGCCATCTGCCATTCTGAAGGACTCCACGTATCTATTGCAGAGTCCCAAGTTTCATCAGCACTGAAACCAGCCATGCCATCATAACGGTCTCCAGGTCTTCCGCTTCTGTCATCGGCCATTAGGTCTACCCCTCTAGGTGGTGGTGGAGGAGGAAGAGGAAGATTCCGTGCTCTGCTACCACCCCGGCCACCTCGCCCAGGAGGAGGTGGAGGAGGTCCTCGCCGAGGGCTTGTATCATCATAATCTCTTCTAGATGGAGGCATCGGACGCCCACCCCAACCAGGAGGCATCCTGTCACAACCACCTAATCCCCTCATAGGACATCCCATCAGATGTCTGTGGGACGTCAAACATCGAATCAAACATCAATGTAAAGCCACCATAATCATAGGTTTCATCGTAAAAATAGTGATCATAAGGTTGTGCATGTCCTTTGATGGGAGACTCTGATATGAGATCAAGGATGATCTTTATGCACTCCACAACTCTATCAGGTTTTGCTCCAGTAAGAATGACTCTGTCAGTGGAATGAGGATGGCATTCCTGGGAAAGCTTGATTGTTGTTTGAGTGTCCTCTCGAAGTTCTTTGATTTTAGCACCTTTGGCCCCAATAATTCCTCCTGCTAGACTCTGATGAATCGACAGTCTCGGTTCGCAAAGTCGCTGCCTTTATAGTGCTGGTGATTTCAGCATTTCACAGCATCAGCTTCTAGCGGGAGCTGGCTGGTTACAGTAGGTGATGGCAACTGCAGGCCCTCGTCCAAGGTAGGGATGATTTTCTTCAGATTTCCTCCAATTGTTTCTATATCAGCACTGACACTCAATATGCGCTCAGGGCCACTGCTGTCTGGGACTGAAACACTGGCATTGTAGTCTGTACGCAGAGCCTTAATATTCTTGCCTCCTTTTCCAATCACTGCCCCAGCATTCTCGCTCTCAAGCAGAATGCGTATTCAATCATCTCATCAGTGCTTCTAGATCTTTTAAAACCTTGTTCCTCTTCCATGTCTTCTGCAGGCCCTTTACCAAATTCACCATTGGTTTCCGTGTTGGGGAAGGTTTCCTCTAGCTGTTCAGTTTCCATTTTCTTGGATTATATGGAACACCAATCTATAGGCTGTAAATAAGAGGACCGTAGGCAAGACATTGAGGTGGATGCAGCTGAGAAGCAGAGGATAATGGGAGGGAGAAATTTTCATGGAATTTTGAAGCAAGTCATAGCTTGACAGGAACAAGGCAGAATGAACCAGAAGCAGTTTCCAAACAGAGGAACTGACATGGCAAATACTGGGTCATGGGAAACCCTGGATGTGTTTGGAAACAGTGAAAACTATGTTTGAAAAAGTAAATGGGAAGCCTTAGCCTGGCTCCTGAAGCCCTTATTCAGCATTCTTTGTTGATTTCCTTAGAACCCTCATCCTTGTTTCTTCTACATTTACAGCTTTGACTTCTTTTCTACCAGAGGGGAAAAAATCCAAGGGGGTGTGAGAAGAATAAAATAGAAAAAAGAAGAGAACAAGTGTCAAGATAAAAAAAAAAAAAAATCTTTAGAGTTAAAATGGAGTTCATTGGCTGGGAAAGGGGAGCACGCTTAAAAGTTAAGAAAAAGAAAGATTTTGTTGATTTTTATTTATTTATTTATTTGTATGGAAACAGAAAAGAATTAAGAGAAGAAGAGCAGTTGCTTCCTTAGGACCCATGGTTGGTAATCAGACACTAGCAGATAAAAGGACAAAAGGCGTATCAAATAACTGTTTTCCATCTGCGGTTATAAATGAAGAAAGTAGATCATCACACAGACCAAGGATCAGGTTTCCAGGAATAAAAGATAAGGCAGATAAAAATCAAAGTGGAAATGAAAAGTCTTTGGAAATTAAGAAGACACCAAGATCTCACAAAAGTACGAAACCTATCAAGGGAGGAGAATCCAACATGCGGGCAAGACTTGGCAGACCGGCTCTTGAATTCCTTCACTGCTCACTGAGCCTGACAAAAGCAGCCTCCACTCTGCATGGATCTTACATACAGGGTGGAAACAAAGACCCAGAAGCCATTCATTAGCTCACAGCAGTAAGGTTGCAAGTTTCTGTCTGTATCCCAAGAGAAAGTCTATCTCAGGATCTGTACCTTATCTAAGTTAATATTTGTTCAGACTTAGAAAGGCTATGGAACAGATCTGTCTAGTCTTTTGTCTTCGTTGAAGTTCAACCCCTGTAACGTGCTAGAAAGATGTCTAAGGGGATAAAATATTCATTCATTCATTCATTCACTCATTCATTCATTATTTGCACAAACATCTGTTGGTTATTAACTGTGTACCTGGTACTGTGCTAGGTACTAATGAAATAAAGATGAATTAGTTTAATTATCATTAAGGCTAGTGGAGAATGAAACAAGTAATAGATAAAGCAGACATAGCAAAAGGTTTTCTGTAGACTCTAAATAGTGGAGTTAATTGCTTTTGCTGTACATTGCTTTGAGTTTTTCTTTAATTTTGAAAACCTTTATAATTCAATGTTAAAAATAATAAATTACAATACAATATGACCAATGCTTATTGTCATTTAACCCAAAGTGAGGAGGCCATCATTTTTCTAAGGATGGCTAATGGGTGTGACACAAAAAGAGGTCTGCGGTCAAGAAAGTTTGGTCAACATTGGGTTGAACATGTTTCTTTACTGCTTCACTAGTAAATACCTCTCAGGTGTTCGTGCACTTTAGATAAGACACAATGTAGAATTGTCCAGGCTTACTTGACGATAGGACATTTTTTTACCCTGGGCATTTCTCAGCATTTGTATTTTAAGGAGGAGACAATGGGCATTGCTAGATTAAGGATTAATTCCCCTCAACTACTGCTTGCTGTCTTGCAGAAATGCAATGGGGTCACACAGGCACTGTCCTGTGTCCTGTACATGGGGATCCTTTCTCAGCTCATAAGCTAAACAGGAGTTTACTTCATCACATAAGAGTTGTTTATAGTACAGTCCAGTATGATAGCACCAAGATTATAAGACATGAAGAATGGAAACACAATAATAAATTGATTTAAAGAAAGAAAACATAATGACTTACTTCAAACAAATGCATAAGCAACATCTGAAAACTGAGAATATTTAGGGAAGGGCCCACAGTCCAGACTGACACACAGGAGTGGAAAAGCAGACCCAGAACAACACAAGCTACAAAGACACTATTTGCCCCACTGTCCCAGAGTCCTTTCATGAAGAAGAACTGGAGATAAATACAGAACCCCACAGAACAATCTTCAGAATTATTCCTGAGTAGGATAGTATAAAGTACACATAATTCTCTACACGAAGGCATTTCCAAAAGTCCTTTTTTTCTTTCACAAAGTCTCAAATGAAAGAACTTATCTAGGTATCCTGTCAGGTGTGCATTGATGTATGTCTACATTGGTAGGAACCTACCAGACCATACCTGTTCAATTTTGCTTCATAGAGTGGGTAAACTAAGTAAACAGGTGACTTCCTGAAACACTCTCTCACCACGCCTAATTTCGCTCTTGCAGTGCTACAACTTACATGATAATAGAAGTTTTAGACACTTGACACTTTATTATAGCTATTTGTTTACATTTTTACCAACTGTGAGAACATTTATCATAGTCATTAAAATTATTTGGGTATGCATTGGCCTCCCTAACCAAACACTGAGCTCACTGAAGATGAGACTTGCTTTTTTATTTTTGTATTCCATATGCAAATTCCAAAGGCCCTAGTATGGCATTCTAAAGAGCTTGGATGTTATCCCAAGAGCAATTGGAAGCACTAGAGGCTTTTAAACAAGGTCAGTTTTTAATAGGACTAGATTTGCATTTAGAAAGCCCTTTGGCTGGATTGTGGAAAGTAGATTAGAGGCAGGAAGCCAGGTGGCGGAGAGGTCAGCGGGAAGGCTCCTGCTCTTGTGCAGGTGAGAGGTGGAGTGAGCTGAAACTGGGGCAATGGCCTAGAGGAGGGAAGAGTCCATGGGTTTTAGGTGGCTGCATGGGCTGAGTTTGTAACTCATAAGGTGCTAGAGAGGAAGAAGAAGGGTGGCCTAAATGGCACTGACAAATGCTTCTAGCTTTGGTAATGCCAATGACTCTGGAAAGGGGACTATCGTAAGGCCAGCCAGGGTGAGAGAGAAAAGAATTAACATGTTCATCATAAACAGATGTTTCATTATTTATTTTTTAAATATTGTATTGTTTATGCTATTACAGTTGTCCCAATTTTCCCCCTTTGTCCCCCTCCATCGAGCCTACCCCACCACCATACACACAAACTTTCATAGTCAATCCCACACCGGTGGAAAGCAAGGTACTGTAGAAACAGAGAGAAATAGTCAGCCGCTCACTTACCACCAAGCTACATTCCAACTGTTTACAAGTCAACCACTCAGAAAACGAAATGTATTTTTCCCCCAAAGGAATCAACACTCTACGTCCTGATTGGGCCTTTAGGCTACCTCTTCTCCAGTGGCAACAGAGTATGGTATTATTTCTGTGGGAGGAAGGGCAGCGTTGAGGAGAACACCCTGGGTGTTTGGGAAGAAAGCTTAGGGCTTAGATCCTAGTCTCATCCTTAGTTTGTCTACCAATAATGTGAAAATTGACAATAATGCTCTACCTGCCTAGTAAAGCTCAAGGAAGCCAGTCTACAGGAAAATATTTTGTATACAGTGGCATGTCTGTTAAAGGTAAGAGTTGAAAGCAGCCACTTAGTGATCTGGTACTCCTAACGGGCAAATGATTCTGGATAGCTGGGTTTGAAACATAGTTGAGTGTTTATCCTTGATGTTTGAAAACATCTTTTTCTAAAATATGAATTACTTTATTTGACGTGAAAAGCTTGCCGTCATATTGCTTCTGTTAAGAGCACATCAACCATGAGGCTAGGACTTAGAAACTACGTGTTACGTAACTACAGAGTGAATTTCATGACCTTATCCTCATGCGGCCGTTTCTTCTCATTCTCCTCTACTGGCTCCTCTGCATCATCTTAAATGTGGACGAGCCCAAAGACTTAAGCAACCGACCTGCTTACTTCACTATCTGCACTCACTTCCATGCAATCTATTTCAGGCCCATGGCTCTACACTTCGTCCATATACTCATGTCTTTCCATTTTACATCTCCACTTTCAACTTTGTTTTTTTCGAACTCCAGTCCAATTGCCTATTCAACCTCTTCTTTGTCTGTGAAGTAAGTATCCTAAATTTTACATTTCCAGAAGGATTGTTGACTTTCGCCCATGCCCCGATCTTAGATTGTGTAAGCTCAATAAACAGCAGCACCAGTTGGCCATTAGCTCTGACCAAAATCCTTGGTGTCAACCTTGACTCCTCTCCTTGTCTTGAAGTCTGTATCCAGCCTATCAGCCAAGATTGACTCTTCTATCTTCAAGGTCAGGACATACTCCAACTCCTTCTCACCACCTTGACGGCTACCTCCCTGGCCACTACCATTGGTTGTCTCACAGGAGCCTCCTACCTTTCCCTCCTGTAATGAGTGGCCAGTATAACCATGTTTGTGATTCATGTCACCCCTTTGCTCAAAAACCTTCCAAAGGCTTAGAGTAAAAATCAGAGTTCCTTTAAGCCAAAGTAATCCAACCTACTTACCCCATGCCCCCTCTCCTAGAACATAGCATGAATACTGCCTCTGAGCCTTCACATACTTGGTTTCTTTTCTCTAAAACTCTCCCCTTGATATCTGTAAATTCACACTGTCAGTTCATCCCAATCTACGTTCAAACCTAATGTTATCAGAGAAACCCCTCTGACTTCCTTCAATAAAGTAATACCATCATCCTCTTGCTCCATCCTTCTCTCTTGTACTGCTGGGCTTTATTTTACTCATTAGCATTTTATCAACGCCTACGAATTCCACATGTTTTTGTATATAACACTTGAGGGGTATGTGTGGCCAGTGGAGTGCTGTTATTCTGCAAACTGTTAGCAGCCTGCCACAAGGAAAATGCAAAAGTACTTTGAAACTTGTTAGCAACTTGACAGAGGAAGGTTTTCTGTAGAATTCACTAAGAAAATTAAGGGTTTGGTTTTGTTTTTCAAAATAGAGATTGGAATATTTTTTAAAAAGAAGAAAAATACTGGCTCTGCACCAAAGATTACCTAAAAAGCACTGGATTGTGAGCTCCAGAAGAATAGTTCTTTTTAGCAAATATTTACTAAACACCTACTATGTCCCTGCTATTCTATGGGACTCAACATCAAATTGGGCATAGACAGTGCCCTCTTGGAACTCACAGTTCATTGGAGGGCAGAAACGTGTAAAACCACATAGCAGTAAAGTATGAAAGTCCAACATTGTGCAAACAAGGTATGTGTTATCCGTAACCTACAAGTTTATATATTTTCACACCTTAAAATAATAATTAACAATGCAAGTGTGTGATACACCAAGAATAAGTGGTCACTGGGAGCTTTCTTGGGGAGGTAGTCCCTGGGGTACACTGGTATATATCTCCCTCCCAATTCATAGGTGTACCTTTGGGCTTCTTCCCTTAGCATCACCTTATATATTACATGTTTGTCTGTTTGCTTAATGTTGACCTCCATGGTACATACGCAGTGTGGTCCAGGAACCAATGCCTATGTGTTACCAGTGTCAAATGAGATAGCCCCCTTTTATCCTTTCTGCCTTTCATGGGCACCACAGTTGAGTGTCTCATTTCCCATGTTGGTCTGGCAAAGGGTCAGAGCCCTGCTAAGTGGCAGAAGTCGTAAGCAGGAAGCAGGAGGACAAATCACTGCTGAGATCCAAAAGCTTTAAATACCTGACAATGCCAAACTGTAGCCAGGAAACCTTTGTTTACTTCATGTTCTCTGGACCAAAGCAGAAAAATCACAGCTCCTGCAACTGTCTCATGAAACAGGGTATCTCATTTCATTGAAAACAAAGTCATCTCACTCTCTCCACCACAAGCAAGGAAGCACTTTGAAGGTAGCAGCATGGTTTTCATAATTGTTCCCACCCCACAAACATGTAACAGTCACTTGGTTCAGTGCCATGTTGGGGGGGGAGGGGGGTGGAGAGGATAGGGGGCCCCAACAATCAACAATCAGGTATTTTAATACTCATTTAAATCCTATTTCCCCCAAAAATGATTTGAGATCATTAACAATAAAGGAAGATGGGAACAAGAATTTATTGATCCAGGCATGCTGCCTAGCATTTTGATCATTTCATCTGCACAGTGGACCAGGGAGGGAAGGAGGTTACACCCATTTTATAAGGAGGAAGCAGGCTCAAGAAAAACTAGCAGGGGAGACCTGGCTTCAAATTATGTCAGTCTGAGTCCAGCGCTATGGACTTAAGTTGGGCCCAGAAAAAAATAGGAAGTAAATAGGATAATAACAAGGACAGCTGCATTATAATTAGCTACAAATGTTTTTGGTTTCAAAATTTCTCCTGAGGAGCAGAAAGAAGAGGAGAAAAATAAAGATGAAGCAGATAAAGGAGAACAAGGAGGAGGAGGAGGAGAGGAAGAATGGATGATGAGAAAAAAGAAGCAATTTTTTCAAACTTTCATATAGAAATAAAAATCCAACCCCTCAAAGGTAAAATTTCTCATATAAGATTTTAAGTGAAAATGTAACTAGCTGAAGGGAAAAAACATGGTTGTCAACAAACGTTTTCACTACCAAGTGTCCTGCACGTCCGCCATCAGTTTGATGCTGGAGTTCTCAGGACACAAGGGTGACCAAGTATTTCAGGACTTGCAGACCTTAGAATTCTAAAACGAACACAGATGAGGCTACATCTTTCCTTAATAACAATAATGTTATTTTCAAATGACAGTTCTCAAAACCAAAAAAAAAATTCTATTCTTCATAATATCAAGAGAGTGCTAATTAAATGGACTTCAGTCAAATCTCTTGGTTAGTTCCTGAACTAACATAGCCCAGGTACATAGCATTCTGGAGGAGCTCATTTGACCCAAAGATGAACTACAGAGCAGTGGGTGGAAAAAGTGTCCCTTTACCCTATTTTCCCAGATACTGCATCTCGCAGCCTGGCTTACTGGAGGTCATAGTCCTGGCTCAGACCCACGAACAGGGTTTTTTCTGTGTTGCGGCTAGAAGGAATATCCCTTTGTTTTAGATGCCAAATGAGTGGTTAAGAGAACTGTTACCATGGTAGAAGTTGAGAATCTAAACCAATTTCACTCAAAAATTCATGTTAACTAAGGTTCCTCTTTTCTCTTTTGTTGCTTTGCTCTTCTCCCCTGCCCAACCCACCCACCTAGACACACAAACAAGACAAAATATTATTTTATAGTGTCACGCAAGAAATGAATTTGGGATTGGATTAAGACATTATGGCCATTACTTGCTTCATTTTAGCAAGTATTCTTTTCTCCCATTCTTCCCAGTTTACTCATAATTATAATCATATGTTCACTGAATAATAAATGAGTACTCACTGTGTGCTAGGCATTATAGTAGTGTTAGAGGTGCCCTCAGGAAGCTTACAATCTAATGGCAAACATACAATTTAAAATACAATAAGCATCCCTGGCTCGTGGCACAGTGGATAAGGCGCCGTCCTGGGAACCCAAAGATTGCTGGTTTGATTCTCAGCCAGGGCACATAACCAGGTTGCAAGCCAGCTCTCCAGCCAGGTCTGTAGCTGGAGGCAGGTGAAAGGCAACCATACATTCATATCTCTCTCCCTCTCTGCCTCTCTCCCTTCTCCCCTCTCTAAAAATAATAAAATCTTTTTTAAAAATACAATAAGCAGATTTCTATAATAGAAATGGAACAAAGCCATGCAGCCCAAAAACAGAATGTAGCAATGATTGTTGTATAATGTATTGTATGATGATAGTATAATCACAATAAAAAAACGGAAAGCAGAAAAAACTTTACAAAACCTTGTATTTTCATCAAAACAAAGCATTTTTATTTACCTGTTCTCTTCCTACTTTTATACATATTCAGACATAATTGATTTTATTTTTATTTGTTAAATGTTTAGAACATGTCTATATTGTTCTGTATTTCTATCATTATCAAATAATAGTCTTTAAATCAATAATTTACATATCAATTTTTCTTTTTTGTTATATACTTAGATTGGATACTTAAACTAGTGTGATTGGACATTTTCCAGAAGTTTTATATAGCTATCTTTAGAGGGTCTTCAGAATTTTGTTTCAAGTTGTATGCATTCTTTCTATAATAAAGACATTAACCATTATTATGTTTGCTGTACATATTATCTCATGATACACTGCCCCCACTTTTCTTTTCTTTAATAGTTATTTTATCTCAGATGGTCAAACTATCTTCTTGTGATTTCATCTATACAATATCGCAAAATTATAATGTCAGTGCTGTTATACAATCCAATATGCATTTCCACTTTCTGATATATTGTCTGACTAGGTTTTAGTGGTATTTGGTAATATTTCTATTCTATAATTCATATAAATTGGTATAAGATGATGTTACCTCATTATTCCAATTATTACAGATTTTCTTTTACGTTTTGATATGTGGTGCTCTTGTCACTTAGTTCATCCTTCTTTGATTTTTAGGCCTTTTTCAGGTTAATAGTCATTTGATGAAATAAGAAATTTTGTAGAGCTTTGACTGACGGTTATTTAAATCTATAAATGCATTTGAGAAACGTAAACATTACAGAACTTAATGTATTTTTTTTTTTTTTTTTTGCAAGAAGATCCCATGTCTCCCTTCATTTAAGCTAACAGAGTGTGTGATCTGGAGTCAAATAGCCTAAATTTAATATTGGCTCTGCATTCATTACGTTTGGTCCAGGAAAAGTTACTTAACCTCAGTGTGCTTCAATTTTCTCAAATCTCCCCTCTTTCTTACATTAAAAAAAAAAAAAGTCATATGGTTTGTATTATAAAATATTTACTTCTCTCTAGATGATTTACTTTTTTCCCCCTCTATTTTCTTTCTTTTTTTAAAAATTCTTACCTGAGGATATGCTAATTGATTTTGGAGAACGAGAAAGGGGGAGAGAGAAACATCGATATGAGAAAGAAAGACTGATAGGTTGACTCCTGCATGTGCCAGACTGAGGGTTGAACCTGCAACCTAGGCATGTGCCCAGACCAGGGACTGAACCTGCAACATGTTGGCTTATGGGACAATGCTCCAACCAACAGAGCCACGCAGCTCATTTGATATTTCTTTTGTTATTTGAGGTTTTTATTTTATTATTTTTATTATTATTTATTTTATTATATCATTAATTTACTACTATAGAATACCCATTTTATATTTTTGCTTACCTAGGTCTCTACTATTTGATTTTTCACCTTTAAACATGTACTCTGACTCTCACATTACATATGGGGTCAATCATTGAGCTCTTTTTTCTGTCTTTTTTCTCCTCCATGTTTCAATTATACTACTTCTACTTTGTAAAAAACATACATTTGTATAACATTGTACATTATTTGCTTTGGTTTTAGATCTTGCTCCATTTTTTAAGTCTGAAATCCACAATTAGATATAGTTAATGCTCACCAATGTGCCGCACTTTGCCCAGCCATAGCTTACCTGAATGATGTTCATCCTCTATTGGAGTCTTCTGGAAGTGCTGGGCATGCAGTATTCCCTGAATTCTTACATGTTTAAAACTATTCTTTTTAGCCTTGATTTTTAAGTTGAAGTTGTATGAATACAAAGTCCTCCACTAACATTTTCTTTCCTTAAGTTACTTAAAAATAATGTTTCACAACTGTCTCTCTTTGTATTTTGCTGTTGAGAACTCCAATGCTCCAATTTTACAATTTCTTGTTAAAGACTTTGACTTAGAGTTGACTGTTCCTAGTGGTGCTGTAACAAGCAATCAGAAAGCCGATGGCTGAAAACAACACAACTCTATTAATTTACAGTTTTCAAGGTCAGAAGTCCAAAATGGGTCTCAATGGGCTAAATTCTAGGTGCTGGCAGGACAGAGTTCCTTATGAAGGCTCTAGGAGAGAATATATTTTCTTGTTCATTTCAGATTCTAGAAGCCATCTGCATTTCTTGGTTTGGGGCCACATTCTCTCACCTTCAAAGACAATAAGGTCTTGCTGGGGTCTTTTCACAGTGCCATCTTTCTGGGTCTCTCTTCGCTTTTCTTTTTTTTTTTTTTTTAAGATTTTTATTTATTATTTTCAGAGAGAAGAGCAGGGAGGGAGGAAGAAAGGGAGAGAGGCATCAATGTATGGTTGCCTTTCACCTGCCTCCAGCTGCAGACCTGTCTGGAGACCTGGCTTACAACCTGGTTATGTGTCCTGGCTGGGAATCAAACCAGAGACCTTTGGGTTCATAGGCCGGCACCTTTCCACTGTGCCACCAGCCGGAGCCGAATTTTAGTTTCTAGTCAGATAATGATAGTTGCCTAAAGCCAAATTTCTCCATAGCTCCTCCAAAATCACACATATTAATAAGAAGAGCAAATAATACCACCCATAATCCATACCTACAGTACATGAAAGGGCGTAAGTTTTATTTGCTCTTCTTATTAATATGTATGGTTTTAAAAGGCACATAACCAGGTTGTAAGCCAGGTCTCCAGCCAGGTCCGTAGCTGGAGGCAGGTGAAAGGCAACCATACATTGATGTCTCTCTCCCTCTCTGCCTCTCCCTTCCCTTCTCTCTAAAAATAAAAAATAAAATCTTTTAAGAAAACAAAAACTGAAATTCATCTACTCAGTATTTCAAAGGCCAGAATATTGTTTCATGTCTTCATCCCTTTGTTTATAATGTACTTATTAATCAAAATGTCCTTTATTCTTTATAAAACCATAGCTCAAGTAGCACCCCTCTTATACTTCCTAGGCAAAATCAATTAATTTTTCTTCGACGCTCCTTTAAGACTTTAAATTTAATCTATCATTTATTTGCTCTGTTTACAACTATTCTTTTTTATATGTCCCACTAGACCAGGAAACTTGTGAAAGTAAAAGATTCTTATTCACTGCTATTTATCTATTGCCTAGCCTAGTGTATGACATATGCTCTGCTCTATTATTGTTGTTATTAGTATTAATTATATTAATTTATAGCTACTATTTATATTGAGCACTTTATATATTATTATTAATGCTTCATAAAATTCAATAGCATAGGTCTTACTCTTCTTACTTTATAAGGGAAAAGATGAGACTGAAATTGTGTTCAAAGTCAGAGTCAGTAAATAGTGCTGTAAACTTTTATCTTAATTCAAGTCAATTTGACTACATACATATATTAGTCTGTTTTCAGTTAATCCCAATATGTTCTTGGAGAGACAAAAAAAGAATGGAGCATTCTTGGAACAGTCAGCAACTCGATTGTTCCCTCTTCCTTCATATTCCAATAAAATCACATGATCTCCCTAAAGGCCAAGAACCTCTGCTGAGTGGACAAATATAAACCTCTCATCTAGAGCATAATTTAAGTAATTTTGGCACTTAACATTTTACTTAAAACAAAAGGAAGCAAGGCTTTGATCATTTTCCCAAGAGGAAGGAACAGGTGAACTTTGGAAGCTGTGGAGACTCTGAAAATATGTCCAAGGCTCATGGAGGCTTTCGTGAAAAGTGGTCCTCCTAATGAAGGCAGCCAAGATGCTCCAGTCACCCAAATCCTCAGAGCAGGCCTACAGAAGGGGATACAATTCCTTGTTCTAAAGAGCTGACAAAACTTCTGACCTTGGCTCAAAAGGACCACAATTGAAATACCAAATGTCTGAGTGAAAGCAGACTTCCAGGTATAGACCACCAGGAATCTGTTGATTCCACTGTTAGGATGGGAAGATAGACCTAAGGGGCAAAGAAACCAAAGGCATGGGTGTGAGGCTCGTGCTGGCTAATTTGTCGTGGGTTTGGACTTGGACGCTCATGTTGCAGATTTGGGGGTATATTTCATATCCCAGGTGACACCTAACTGGGAGAAACCTGAGCAAAGCAAAATTGTGAACCTAAGATAAAAGCCCCTTCGTTTCTGCTTTTGAAAACTTTCTTGAGAATTGGCTGCATGTCCTAAGGGAAGCATTAGCTTTACAGCCCTAGAGAATAATTTGTGAAGCAGGTCTGATGCAAATCAAGCCCCTCCTACTGACCATTGGTTCCTAAGACCTAAGGTGGATTTGGGGGCGGGGGAGCGGGTATAAAGAAATAAGTAAAGTAATACAAATCAGAAATTTATAAGTCCCTGCCACCCAACACCGACAGGATTGAGGAGTGCCAAACAATGTTACTTGAGAGGAAGACTCTCACTACTGATATCAGGTAAGATTGGATGAATCAGAATGATCTGAGTCAAAAGGGCTTGAATGCAACTTCTGCTTGTATGACTACCTCACTTCGCGCCACTGAGGAAGGAATGCAAACCAAGCTAAAAGAGCAGAGTTAATGGATTAGGGCCTGCATGCTGTGAAGGGCCACAGAGCTTCAACCTCTTTGACATGCAGGTCCAAGACTTAAAAGGGCCATTCCCCTTAGGACACAACAATGATGTTTCCCTTTTAAACTAACAAAGATAAAGCCAAATGACAACAAAACAGATGAAAAGAATAGGAAACCTTCAGTTGGACCCACAGCTTTTTCCAGTCACTGCCATGTTATTCTAAGAACAGCTGACAGACTGTTCTCACTGTCTCTATTTGCCTATTTCTCTTTTTTTTTATTTTTCATATTTTTTTAAAAAGATTTTATTCACTATTTTAAGAGAGAGAGGAAGGGAGAGAGGCAGAGAAGGAAAGAAGCATCAATGTACGGTTGCCTTCCACCTGTCTCTAGCTACAGACCTGGCTGGAGACTTGGCTTGCAACCTGGTTATGTGCCCTGGCTGGGAATCAAACCAGCAACCTTCAGGTTCACAGGCTAGCACCTATCCACTGAGCCACCAGCCAGGGCTTGCTTATTTCTTATGCTCTGATGAAAATACTCCATTCAAACACTCATCCCCACCATTCCACCCAAACTATCCTGTGAAAGCCACCAATGCCTTCTGCCTCGATGAAGACAATGGATAACTTAGTCGCATGCATACCTGACTTCTCAGTAACATTTGGTAGAGTTACTTTTCCTCTCTCTCTTGCAATACTTGTCTCTCTTGTCTTCTGGAAAGGCACATTCCATTTTGTTTAATTTTTGTTGTTTGCTTATTCATTGGTTTATTAGATTTGTTGCCTGTTCCTTCTCAGGGTTTTTTGCTAACTTCTCCTCATTCTACTCTCTGAATGTTGTGATGCCCACAGGTTCGGACCTCAGCCCCAAACTCTCCCCTAGTTCTACCTGTTGACCAATAAGCTCCTCAAAATCCCCACCTGGATGTCTAACAGGCTTCTCAGAATCAATGTGTCCAAAAAAGAACTTTGGATTCCCATTAACTCCTGCATCTGTACCTTGCCACCTGCCCGTCACCTGTTCTTCTTCAACCTTTCCCAACTCAGTAAATGAGAACACTGTGCAGACCAAAACTTAGAAGTCCTCCAGTCCATATGTCAACTTGTATTTGCTCATCCTTAAAAAATAGCTTAACACTGGCCATTTCTCACCACCTCCACCACCATAGCTACCACCACCCTAGTTTAAACCTCCATCTCTTACATGAACTAATAGGAAGCAATAGCCTCTTTGCTGGGCTTCACTGTCACCTTTGGCCTACCCTCGCCTTTGCCATACTGCCTAATTCTTCCCTGCAAGACAGCCAGAATGATCATTTTCAGGCAAACGTCACATCATGTCATACCCTGATGAAAACATTCCAAAAGCTTCCAACCTTAGACTAAACTCCAAATTGTTGGTCTTCTTAACCATAACATCTGCATAACTAACACTCACAAATGTAACTCTTTAAATGCTGCTTGTACTAAACAACATTTAAGTTGTACTGCCCTGGCTGGTGTAGCTCAAGGAATTGACCCCAGCCTGCGAACCCAAAGGTCGCTGGTTCGAACCCCAGCCAGGGCATGTAACCAGATTGCAAGCCAGGTCTCCAGCCAGGTCTGTAGCTGGAGGCAAGTGAAAGGCAACTGGACATTGATGTTTCTCTCCCTTTCTCCCTCCCTCCCTGCCCTTCTCTCTGAAAATAATAAATGAAACTTTTAAAAATAAAAAATAAAACTGTAGCCCACCATATCTCTACTACTGATCCCACTTATTCTTATTTTTTAATCACCAGCTCAGATATTATATAATTTACTCATTACAGTAATTTTTATGGTCTCTTGGTCTCCATTAAAATGTGAACTTCTATAACACTTGCATCTATTTTATTCACAGCTAAGTCCTGAGAGACTAAACTAATCTGTGCATCACCCTTAACTCTACTCCCTGACACCATATCAGGACAATCCTTCCCCACAGGCCAGCTGTTTGCTGGACTGGAGGAGTCAGTGGAACTTTTCCAGAGAAATACACCTCGGAGCAGCTCTTCTATTAAATAAGAAGTCATGTATAGAAGGGAGAGGCCTTGAAGGGAGCAAAAGGGACAGCACATGCTTCTGGCCAGAAACAAGGGAAAACATGGCAAATTCCAAGGGTTGAAAGATATTTAATAACGCACAAGTACCAATTCTGGAAGCTATCTGGGGGAAAGTAGGGAGGCCAAGGAATGAGCCTAGAGAGGTAAAATTATGAAGGTGCTTGTAGCTACTCTCAGGGAGTTTGGATTTTACCTTAAGAACATCAAGGAACCTGTTTCAAGCAGGAGAGTACATTCTAGGAAGGCCATCTTGACTGTAGCGC
The DNA here is from genome assembly GCA_004026585.1 of Noctilio leporinus. Taxonomy (NCBI): domain Eukaryota; kingdom Metazoa; phylum Chordata; class Mammalia; order Chiroptera; family Noctilionidae; genus Noctilio; species Noctilio leporinus. The sequence goes on from PVIW01001112.1 coordinate 113,829, forward strand.
AGAGAATGGATTAAATGGGGGTAGGAGGTAAGAAAACATTAGGGGAACCCTCTTAGGGTGCTGTTTTATTAATTAGGGTTCAAAATGATTGTGGCCTGTACAAGGGAAAACAGCTTGAGGTTGGCAAAATTAAGGGACATTTAGGAGCTGAAATGAACAGAAGTTGATGAATATATCATTTTGGTTCTCTGTGAGACTATCTAATGGTTTTATACAGAAATTCTCTCAGGGCCTTAGTACATTTTTTATTGGGTCAAAAGCCTAACATTTGTTTTGCAAGGCCAGTGTTTCTGTGCCATTTTCTCACTTCTCTTGGGCTTCAGTTCCCCTGACTACTATTTGCTCATTCTGTTGGCAACAGGCCAGGTACATTCTCCATGCCAAAGAACAAAAACTTCAGGCAGAAGGTGAGAACTGTGTGGTTTGCTCTCTTAGGGTGGCTGTCCCTATCAGTGTGTTTGCATAATTGACAAAGAGCCAGAATAAGACTATGTAGGAGGGTGCTGGTTGTCAAAAATATGATAGCATGCAAAAGTATTTAACTTATTTTCTTTTATATTTCAAACAATGTTTCAGCATACAGACAAAAGAGTACCAGATGTTATGTAAATTGAACAGTAGTTAGGCTTCCTTCATCTCAATTTTGGGAGGTAACACAGGAGCAGGGTTAGGACAGACCTGGCTTTGAATCTCAAGTATATGCTCTTAAAAGCAGTGTGACCTTGGACAAGTTGTGTAGCTTCTTTTGCTCTCAATGTTCTCATGTGAAAAGCAGGGTGAGTAATGTCCACTTGTCATTGGACAAGTGGCTGGAGTCCAGTGCTCTTAACAGCCTGTATTTCACAACTCTTTCCTGTCTATAACTTAAATATGAACGGACCTCTCTGAGAAAATCTCTACTGACCATGTCTACTGACTTAAAGTTCTCTGTGCCCCCGTCAGGGTAAAATCTTAAGGCAAGGGTACTGCTTGTACCCTAATCCAAATGCCATGGTGGCATGATTACAACTAGGTTCATGTTATAGTTGACAAAAAACTCAATCTTCCTGGAACCTCACAACCACACCAACTGATAAACAGAACAGGGGTCACCATGTCTACTTAGGAAGCAGGGCAAGAGAAGTTAGGTGACTTGCCCAAGGTCACACAACCAGAAATAGACAGAACTAGGATACAATGATGGTCTTACAACTCCTGGTCAAACTGCTTCACTCCTAAGTTTGAGCCTCTCTGCTTATAATCATCCAACTTCTTGGCCTAGGACTTCTGGGCCCAATGAACTCATAGAAAGTATCCCAGCCAATAGCCTGTATGCTGACAGTGCCTGACCTCTGGTTACTCTCACAAGCCAGGGCAAAGAGGAGAGAACAGGGATTTCATAGCTCCAAAGACTGTAGCATGCCAAGTTCTCATCCCAGATAAGAAAATGATCTTCATGCTCCCCACCCCAAGGCCTCTCAATTCGTAGCAGAGCCAAGACCGAACTGCAAAAGAGAAAGTTAATTTAGGAGTTGACTTGAAAAATTCCATGGAATCATCATTGCTAGGTTTCATTACTGTCATTAATGTAATTAACATTTACTGAGCACCTGCCATGTGCTAGAGCATACACTAAATTCTGGGATTCAGAGAAGGAGAAGATATACTTCTTAGATTAAAGATAATAATAGTCTCTCTCACGCACACATACTCATTCATATTTATAAGAAATATTAACTGAGTAACTGACATGAACAAAGCACTGTAATTTACACATAAGCACTTTACATCTTAACTAACCCTATGAGCGTAGACACTATTGTTCCTATTTTAAAGATGAAGAAACCGAACTGAGATCTTAAGGAATTTTCCCAAGGTCTAAGTAGTATAGTTAGGATTTGAAATGAGGCCACCGAATTCTAATATCTATGCTCTACTCTTCTCTAGTGGAAGGAGAGAACCTCCTAAACAAATAAGTTTCCCAAAACATTTCGAAGAGAGGATGGGTCAGTTCTGCTTGGGAAGTGGAGATGTTGGAGCTGAGGATGGAGCCCACAGCGTTTGCATATGGTGTTCTCCCGCTGTATGGACATCATAGAAAGTATGAAGGAAATTGAATGGAATTGCTGGAATTCTACGTCCACTGTCCAGGCAAAATGGTTATCTCTTCTCTGAAATTTTCAGAGCACCACTTCTTGATGAATTTGCAACAGCCCCAGCCAGGGTGACTACAGGTAGGACACTGATAAAAGAAAATCAGGAGAGGGAATTGGTGAAGAGGAGGAAGGTGTTGAGATGGCATGGGGACACTTTAGTCTCACTGCCATTGACTCTTGTTCTTTATCTTTCAAAGCTGGAACAAGGAATCCAATCCAGACAGCCTCTTACCCCCTCCAATAAATTGCATTAAAAAAAAATCGATCTGTGCAAGATTTATTGATCTGAATTGACAGTGAACTTCACAAATTCATACAAAAGAGTTTTTCATTAGAGTCATTTTAGAGGACTTGTTAGTCCAGAGCACTCATTGTACAGAAAATGTACGAAATTGAGCCCAGATTGTGCTTTTTTTCAATCATATGGGTTTTCTCAGCATATTCTTTCCGCCATGTTCTCTTTAATTTGGTAGACAAAACCAAGAAGTGCTACTTTGACAAATATTTTTCCAAGAGGCAAAACCAGAAATCTTTCCAGCGGTTTTCGCCAGTCAAAACTGGAATCCAAGTGTTAAAGCAATCAAAAGTTGAGCCCATGTGGAAACGAAATGGTCTGTCATTAAGGGAAGAATGCTTGTTGGGTTTCTTGACCTTCATATGGAATGTCAACTCTACCGCCTGCTCCTGTGCTTCCAAACTACCAAGCCCTGCCCTCGGCCAAATGTATTGGGTTGGCCAAAAGGCCCACTTTGTTTTTTTCATAAAATAAAACATGCACTTTTCATTTTCACCAACAACTTTATTAATTTGGGTGTTTTGAGTGTGTTGGCTATCCCCCACTATTGGTGTCCAGTGGGTAGAGGCCAGGGGTGCTGCTAAACATCTTCCAGTGCATCAAACAGCCCCACAGCAAAGAATTGTTTTGCCAAAATGTTAATAGTGCCCACTTCTCAAACCATTTTTGACATGTTTGATCAGTCACAGCACCTTCTCCATACACTGCACAAATCTTTTTTTTTTTTTCCTTTTTTTCTTTTTTGCATTTCGGTTGCATTTTTACATTTCTTGAAATAATAAAGCATAATACACTGAAAATGTGTATTTTTTATCTTCAATGTTATAATGGCTGCATAAAAAACACCAATTTTGATGTTTTTTTAAATGCATGCTGATATGACACCTGTCACAATACAATCTAACAAAATTGTTTCAAATGACGTTAAAGACAACTAAGCACTACTGGAACCCTCAACAGAAAAAACTAAAGGAACTTTTTGACCAACCCAATACTAAGCCTTAACTTAAGTATCAGTCCCATATGCTTTCAGTCTGGTCCCTGACAGACTCTCCTAAGTATTTAGGAGACATGGTTATAGTTTGAAGCCATCGTTTCAGGCATTTTACCATATGGTCAGGAAACCACAAGAGGCTCCACAAACATTCACAGATTTATTCTGAGTTGCCCTTTATGGATATAACCATTGCTTTCACAGAGGTATATCAAGAGTAGTCTTTCTCCTCCTTGCTGTTATTCGTCAGGACATGGGCTCCATAGTCAGGCTGCCTAGGTGGTGTTATTGGCTCTACCACTTACAGGTTGTGTGCCCCTGATAAGTTTATTAACTTCTGAGGCTTCAGTTTCTCCATCTGTAAAGTGGGCATAATAAGAGCATCCACCACACAGAATAAGAATGAAATGAGATGAACAGATGCATATTTACAGCTCCTGACTCAATAAATGCAAGTTATTAGATTTAACTGTGCTTATAAATACTATTGTATATTAAATTATTTGATGTCTATGATATTGGGTCATCCATGAAAAGGTTTCTTAAGACCTTAATCTAAAGGAAATAAAGAGTATCCATAGAGAATCACAGCTTTCTCACATTGAAAATCTCTGTAATCTAACCTGGCTCTCATTTTGCCTTTGCAAAAAGGACTCTCAAATCCAAATGTGTTAACAGCTCATATTTGATTGACCCTGGTTAAAATGTTTGTGTCACCTCTTTAATACCAGGATTTAGAGAGCTTGCTATAGAATGCTTCAAATTCATTTTGGAAAGAGTTTCCTCAACTATCAGTTTCTTACGAGCATAGTGCCTGAGATTTCCATTTGCAACCCCATATCGAAGTAGAGGACACGAAGTAGCTGCTCATAAATATCTATTGATTTGTACATTTGAGAGAACTTTAAAAAAAAAACACAAGATATCCAAAAGATAAAGCTTAGAATATACAATGAAAGATGCTTATACCTTTTTCAGAACCTTCCAGTTTACTGCAATTAAAAACTATTCAATATATAGTAATCTGTTTACTCTAGTGTAATGAGTTACTTCAAGAATTTCATCTTAATCATCTTTATCTACATATAGCCAGGTAGTCAGCACATTTGTGGTATGGGTAATGGATAGGCATACAAATGAATAAAGACTATGAGTAATAGATGATCAGATAAGGCCCCAGAATGAAAGAAAAGTTCACACTTCACATCAAGCACATCACAGCTAGAATGACCAGTGGATGCAATTAGTATGAGCTCAGGCCATTCTTAGTTAATTTCAGAGAAAGGTAAAAAGAAAGAGGATAGGAAAAAGGGAGCAAGAAGCCTTCTCCAACCACAGTCATGTAGTCAATAAATATTTCTTAAGCACCTGCAATATGTCAAGCACCATTTGAAACAGTGTGAAAAGGGTGGTTGAAAGTCAAAGGATCTGCTCCTACAGAGCTTACATCCTGGTGGAGGAGACAAAATAGGTAAGAAAATAACAGAATAAATAAAGTAAGCTTAGATAATAAATGCTGGGTAATGGGATAGAAATAGGATCTGTAAAGGTGGGTGGTAGCTTCAGAGAGGGTGTCTAAAAATGTCTCCCTCTGGTTTTTATTTGAGTACTTCTTTATTACAAGATAATCTTCATGTCACTGGGTTATGACTATCATCTCCCAGTTGCCCCCGCTGAAGTATGACCTAGCTTAGTCTCAAGTATAGGACATAGTGTCTGGTACCAAATAGGCCCTCAATTACTAGATTACATTTATAAAAGAAAGCACTTCCTCTAACTTTGGGGACACAGAAGAAGGGTTGAAATCATAAAAAGCTTTAAAAAATGGGTCAGAAAAGGCACAGAAACAGAAAATTACGTGGTGCATTTGGGAAACAACTGGTAGCTCAGGAGTAGTATAGCATGGAAGTAACTGGAAGGTGAACTGGTAGAGGCTGGCTGTGGCAAGGCTGTAACAGGCCATCACTGTCATGCCACAGTGCTTGGGCTTTCTCCCTTAGGCCATGTGGGAGCCATCAGGGAGAGTCTGTCTTACAACAAAGAACCACATGAGGTCCTAAAGGTGGAAAAATCACTGGCAGCTGAGCAAGAGTCAGATGGAAGGGGATGAGATAATGGGAAAGGAAAGCAAGTCAAAAGCAGCTACAATGGTAGAGTTGAGAAAAGAGAAGAGCCTGGGCTGCATACAGGCAGCGTGGTAAGAGAGATATGGTGCGGATTCAAGAGATATTAATGACATAGAATCAATATGACCTGGGGATCAGTTGCATCTGAGCCCACAAGGAATTGGGAACGTGTCTCAGCAGTTCCCAGCTTGGATAACTTCATTTTCTCGTGGTTTAACCACATGAGAGATGAAGATACATAAAATGTCTTAAGAAGACAGATACCTTGTACAGGTGGCAATTCTGACAACAAATGTGGAGTCGCTTTCCTTTCAGCCTATGTGAGACTATGAACAAAGAGGTATCCAAAACTCTTTTGAGGTCAGCAGCCAGCACGCAATTTTACTCTCAGTTGGCCAGTTTGACATGAAGTCTTTTTATCTAAGGATGTCAGCCATTGAACTGTGCAAGCTGACTCTTTTCTGCACAAGGAGAGTTTGTCTGCACAGCAGTGGCTTGCAACTTAATATTTTGCATAAAAATTCATGAGGTGCAGTATCCATTTTAGCTATGTTATAAAGTAGTAAAAGGAAGAGAGGGAGGAAAAGTTCAGCCCGGCACTCAGATAGGGTTCATTTTGAGTGATGATTGCGAGCCATCCTTGGAAATTACAGATGCTACTTGGTTCACTATTATTTTGCAGCATCTCCAGTAATCTTCCGTGATCATTTATAACAGCATGTCTGATGACTTTCAAAACGTAACTGGAAAGGGTACTTCTGTGAAGCATGTCTACTCAAAGGGAAAATCAATCTTGGCTGCTGAGGGAGTGAACTTTGTACCACCACGATTAGACAGTTAGAGATTTCAACATATAAAAATAGGAATGGCAGGGGTCCAGTCCTCCAATGTATATGTGTGTATAATGTGTGTTTCAGTTGTTTGAATGGTTTAAGATTTCTCCTTTCATGCAAACAAAACACAACATGTGTCGAGAATCCAAATTGGCACACTCCAATAGGAAATAATCATGAACTTCATAATAATACCTACTAATGTTTATATAATGCCTTTACAGTTTGCTAAGTACTTGTCACACACCTGAGGCTGCTAATCATCGAAAATACCCCACACTTTCCAACCTTCTTTTCTTCTCTGACAACCATTTCCATTCCCTGAAATGTTCCCTTCACGACATCTGTGCTCCCAGTTCTCAAGAGCGAGCTCAAAATCCGCCTCCCATAGCATAGGCTCTGGTTATTTTAACCCTTAGAAGTGAGTAATATTTTATAATGCATAATGATCTCTGAAAGTCAGTGGAGCATGATGGAAAGTTAGCAGCATTCAGATTCAGAAAACCTGGGTTCAGGTACACAGTTTATTAGCTGGGCCCACCCTTTAGACTCAAAACAGAGGTGAAATTGTTATCCACCTCATATGATTTATTTTTGTAGATCAAAAGAGATGCCATATGTAAACCGGCTTTGTAATCCTAATTGATTATGTGTTTGTTAAGTATTAGTATTCTACTGTGTTTACCTCAAAGGGTGACTATGAGGTTTTTGTAAATTATGTAAAATTGAGCCCAGTGCCTGGCTTATAAATGCTCAATTAATGAAGGTGATTACTCTGATTAAAGTTTATTTGTTGATTCAACAGGATGAATTAAGCACATGCTATATGTACAACACTGTAATGAATATATGGCCTCAGTTATCTTCTAAGTAACTTACCACAAAAATATTAAAATGTTGCCATGAAGAAAGAGTATAACACAGAGGTTTAGAAAATCAGGTCACCTAGATTCTAAGCCTAATTCTAATTCTTTAAAACTGTGTGGCCTTGGGCAAGTAACTTAGCTTATCTGTGCCTCAGTTTCCATACCTATAAAATGAGAAAAATAGGAGATCCTTAAATACAGAGTGGTTCGTCATAAAAACGAATCAATCAATCCCTGGCAAGAGCCCAAAACAATGTTTGTCATGTTGATAAATGTTAGTTAGGTTATTCTTATACTCTTTTAAAGTGTAACTACCTCAGAGATAGTTTTTCCTGTGAATCAAGAAAAAAGAAAGGGTTGTAGTAAATAATATCCATTGTTAATTCTTTGAGCCCATCCCATTCCTCCTAATTCAGCTCTGTGCCTCCACTCTTGTCCTCTTCCAGCTCTCCCTCCACATTCTAACCAGTCAGCTTTCCAAGGCATCAAGCTGACCATGTTAAGATCTGCAATGAATCCTTCCACAACCTGGCTTCACCCTCTTCTGCGGCTGACCTTCTGCAACTCCAATCAGCTCATTCTCCAACCCATTCCCGTCGCAGGGCCATGGGTATGACTTAGGGGAGATTACCACATCCGGTAGCTATACATCCTCATTTTTTATATGGGCAATGAAAAATGCCTCACTTGTGTGTCAAGATGCTGTGCAAATTCAGCTTTGATGCAAGCTCCCTAGAACTTTCTTCCAATCCAATCACCTCCCTCAGTCCCCTCCTATGTGGGAATTGAGGTCATCCGGCTTACTTGCCTGCCTTGTCCAAGCGAGCCATCTCCTTTCCAACCTCCCTATCATTTGTCCAGATGATTTCCTTTTCCTTAGATTCCACCCCTACCATTAACAATGCCTATTTATCTCCTAGATTCAACTTCATTATCATCTCCTCTAAGATGGTTCTTAGGACCCTCCAGGTATATTCAGTCATTCTCCCAACACTTTACAATTTGTGAATGTCTCTGCAACCTGTGCTTCCCAAAGCAACATTTGGCTCAGTACTTTTGCCACCTATTTCATACCAAGCACCTAGTAAATACTCAATAAATATTGGTCTCAGTTAATACTTGGAGGATCTTGATCTACATAGAGAGCTTTGAGTAATAGTCATACAAATCAAAAAGCACCAACAATGTTAGCTGCTGTGTACACTGGTCAATGCTAGATTTGGGGGGGGGTGGGGGGTGCACTTAGGGAATCAAGTGGAACCTGAGACCTTGCATCTCCCCAGGTGCAAGCTCCCAGGTGGCATTGATGCTGCAGGTTCAGGGAACCTGCTCTGAGTAGCAAAGTATCAGATTATGTAATTTAGCTGCAAGACACAATCCAAGTAGCCTTCATGGTGTTAAAATGGGCTGCCACAGACTGGTGCCACACTGAACATAATTTTCCTTGCTCTCCATGGCACGAGAGAATGAGAACCGCCCTCATAACCAAGCTTCCTCTCCCCTCATGCTGCTAGAGAATTTAGTTTTGCTAATATTAATGGGAAGCTTGTTATGTAAGTGTTAAGTATAAAAAAAGGGCCCATTGTAAAATTAGCTTTGTATCTCCTTAGAGACCAACTTCTAAAGGAACTTCTACAGCACATTTTTAAGAATCAGATGGAAGGGGAGAGATGGTTTTCTCTTCTCAGAACAAGGAAACAGTCTATCAGGCTCTGCAATTGCACGTCGAGGCCCTGAGCTGGCATGGAGCTGGACCCAGCACTGTCCCCGGCACTGTCCCCGCACTACAGTGCTTGCTCATGCCGCCTCTCAGAGGAGGGCAGGCATGTTCCCAGGCAGCCAGGGGGCAACGTGTCCTGTGTAACACAACATTATTATTGTCCCTGCTGGTCTATTAGAAAGCAGGAGTTCGTTACTTCATTTTCAAAAACCAAGATGGCCATTTTAGTAAGTATTAGTAATACCATTCTCATCATTCAAAAAAAAATTGAGAATCGTAAAATACTCCTCTATGGGAGTGCTAGATATATAGAGATGTTACATTAAAGTAGCCAGAATTTTTTGAATTAAAAAAAAGAAAAGTCTAAAGGAGCTAAAAAAGAAAAAGAAGAGTAAAGGTAAAAATATCTCCCATTACGGAGTACCTATGATGTTTCAAAACTACATTTGGAAGAGTGTATGGAGAATTTCACTTTAATCTTGCACAAATCACATATATTAGTTATTTTACCTCCATTTTATGGATAAAAAGACTGAGTCTTGGAGAAGTTAAATAGCTTGCTTAAAGTCATAACTTGGAAAATGGCAATCAGAACCCACATCTGGCTGTTTACAGAACCTGTTATACTATCAATTCCAGGAACAATTTCTACCTTGATGGCATATAGTTTTAAATCTTAAGGAACTCTCAGCATAAACGCATATGAGAAGTAACAAAACATAAGAAGGAGTCTGCGAGGACTTCCTGAGTTGTCTCTTAGCCTCCAGCGCCTTTCTTTTTACAAAATATGGTTTTTATTTCTAAAGCTAGCTTCACTGATAGTTGCTCCAGATCCAAGTCACAAAAATGCCCTCTCTTCACCAAGTCACATGATATATTACTTCTTAATAAATCACCTTAGTGCAACATTTCCATTGTTGATAAGGTTGGGGAGATAGACTGACTGGGCAGAGTGGTGAAGGGCCTTGAGGATTTAGGTTTAAAATTATCTTATTCTGGAGGGTACTATTACATCAAAAGTTTCTGAGCACACGCAAAAATGATATATGCACAGCAAGGTTGTAGACTATAAATCTACCAGCAGTGTGAAGATAGATAAGAAAGGCAGGAAGACCAGAGAAAATACTGTGTTGTGGGGTAAAAATAACTAGAGAATTGGTAGAGATGGAATAAATGGAGAAATGTAAAGGATGCTGTAAATATCTAGATAATGGAGGGGAAAAAAGCAAAACTGGAGAAAATTTTCACTCCAAGGCTGGGACAAAGATTGTGAAATGCATTTAGACCACTTTTCCAAAGGTGATGGGAAGCTAGCTAATTGCTGTGGCTGAAACTAATTGGAGCTGTGACATAGGAAGCAGGGAGACAGACAAAAGGTTAATGGGTACAGTTGAGAGAGTAAGAGTAACTGAGAATTCTAGGGAAGTCAGTACAGAAAAAGAATTCAAAGATGAAGCTTAAGGCATAACTCCATCTGTTGAATACCAACTACATGCCAATCCCAGAGATACTGCAGTAAACAAAGTCCCAGTCCTTCTGTAGGTCACAATCAAGTAGAGTCTGAGAAGGAGCAGCCAGAGATGTAGAGAGAAAACCAGGATGCTGTAATATTCCATTTAATAAGAAGTTTCAAATAGGAATTGGTAGTCAACCACATCAACTTACAGTCTGTCCTTACAGGACCTCAGAGAAATAAAACTGCATGTACAAGGTGTAACATTGCTCAGAAGGTCTTCTCTAAAGAAGAACTTGAACTGCCAGAATCACCCATCAGAAAGACTGAAAGTGGTTGAAAATTTAAAAGCAGGTCTCTGATCATTATACCTTCATCAAGGCATTGTCTTTAGCCACTCAAACAGGTCCCCAAAGTGAGATAGGACATTGGTCAGAAGGGGGTTGGGGGATGGAGAAGCCAACGAAAACCAAACTGTGACTTGTCTCAATCAGTATTGAAAGAAGAATGTGTATATTTCAAGAGGAATTTAATCCATGTGGTCCAGGTTCTTTCACATTCTACTAAAAGTCAGCATAGAAGAGTTCTCTGATTTCCAGAGATCCTTCCAATTCTTCTCATAAGACTTACTAAGCCATATCATATCCCAACGGGAAGTTGTGTTTAACCCAGAGTAAATAAGCTCACACACCAGCAGCCCCGAGTTTGGGTCAAAGAAGAAAAGACACAACCTCAGTAAACATATAGAATGTAAAATTATTTCCTTCCTTGACTTATGTGGTCTACATGTAAGAGGAGCTAAATCTGTTCAACATAAAATCAGACTACAAAGCAAGTGCATAGTGTTTTAAGGGCAGCTGCTATAGCCAGAGAAAGGGGGTGGGGACAGTAGCCAGAGAAAACACACTTGATAGTGGAGCCCTTGAAGCAATCATAGAATAAATGGTTTTTAAGAAATATGAGGGGAAAATTATTTTAGCCAACAGTCAGCCCAGAAATTGTTTCATCCGCCGAAAGCCAGAGAGAGCTATAAAGACCCTCCCATCACAACTGTGCAGAGAAGGAGGCATTTTGTAATAAGAATTTTACAAAGCAAGTTTCCCTGAAAGAATGTTCTGCCTCTGGCATTTTCATAGATTTGGGCCATAGAAAATAAAAACAGAAATCACTGGAGAAATAGGAATACAAGAAGAAATCTTTACTGTATAGCTTGAACTTAAGCAATTTCATTCATAAGGATTAAAAACTGAAATCTGTATTGAGAATCTGCCAAGCAGCTTCTGTTTTCAGTTTCTTCATTGAAATTGAAAACAGAAGCAAACTGATGCAACTGCAAGACCGGCTCAGCCATCTACCACACGAGTATGGCAAGCGGCATAGATGGTAGATTATTTGGCATCGCAACTCATATCATTTTCTTTAGAACCATTCTCTCTATAGGACACTCGATGTATTGGCTCCTTCACTGGTCATTTCCGAGATGTTATGTTTTATAAAGAAGAAACGTTTATTATTTTTAACCTCCTACTATCATCGATAGAGGGTGGGTTCTGCTACAGGGCGGATACATTCATTGCCAAAATCTGTACCCAAATATTAGAGATCTGGAACAGAGCCAGACTGCTTACCATAAAAGACAGATGAGAATAGGAGGGTGGGACAAGAACTGGGAAAGGGAAGAAATAAGCTAGTGAGATCGGGAAAGGGTGGGCTAGAAGAAACCTCTGGTAATACAAGAGAAGGACACCAAAAAAACCCAGGAATTATCTTTTGGAGGGAAGCCCCTGCAGTACACGCTTCCCCCACCAGGAGAGTATTCTAGGAACCCATCTGTATGTACCAGCTGGCATTGTTGTGAGAGGCTGCGTTCAGCTTTGGTGAAATATTTTTTTAAGATTCTTTCAACAAGTTTGCCCTTTTCATGATAGGTGATTTATGAGCGCACCTGCCCACATCATGCTGAGTGGTTAGTAGTTTTTGAACAAAAATAGCATGATTCCTAGGCCCCAACCTCCCTATTCACCCAAACTTGCCCAGAGCATCTTGTTTCGGTTTGAAATGAAAAAAAAAAAAAAAAAAAAAAAAAGTCCTCAAAGGGGAACATTCTGCCAATGTGGAAGAGGTGAAACAAAAATGACAGAAGAACTAAAAGGCATCAAAACTGATGAGTCCAAAAACTGTTTTGAGTAGTGGGGAAAAAAGTCTTGATAGGAGAATTGCATCAAATGGAGAGTTACTTTGAAGGCGACTGAAGTTTGAGTAAATCGGAATGTCTACACAATTTTTTGTAAATAAATTCCAGGTTTTTCTGGGGTCCCTCCTTGAAAATAGGGAAAGACTTGGGAGAACAGGCATATCTCTGAGACTTTGCCTGAGTCACAGGATGTGTACAATTCAGTATTGCCCCATGGTTCTATTTCAAGTACAATCTGACAAAAGGAAAGAATGTTTTGTTAAAATGGGCAGGGAACCAACAAAGAGTCAGGCTATGCAGATTCTGGGAACTGGGGCCATCTGGCTTGTATTTGGAAAGAATAACTTCTCTCCCTACCACTTGATCCTGACACAATCCACTGCTCTGATAGGTGGAAAGATGCAGGGGATACTAAAAGAGACAGTATGACCAGAGGGATCTGTCTCTATGGAGAATTCAGAAACTCATATCAATGACATTGAAATCCATGGTAATGACCTATTCAGGCTGTCGCCTATGGCATTTCGTGCTTAGCACAGTTCCTGACATATAGTAATGACTCTGTGAAGGTTGAAAGAATGAATGAGTCAAGAAACGAATCAGTCTAATGTGAAGTGATAAGGAGCAATGGAACCCACAAAGAACCAGATCCGTGGACACAACAGAACAAGATAAGAACAAAAAGAACATCCATTGCTGTGTTACTCCATCTGGTTGATGAGTGGCATCAGCACCACCTGGGAACTTGTTAGAAATGGAGAACCTCAGGCTCTACCTTGGACCCTTGAACCTGAGTTTGTTCTAAGGAGGTTTCACAAGTGATTGCAGGCCCCTTAAAGTTGGAGAAACACTCACCTAGACCACAACTGAGACAGGAAACTCTAAAGCCACACCTAACTAAGAGGGTCAGCACCATCATAGTGAGGAGGGCTTGACAATTACCACTGCCCTGCAGTGAGGCCTGTACTTTATTTACTTGACATTTTGAAGGGTGAATTCTATCCGCCACAACAACCCTCCTTTTGTCATCATAAATGCCCAAGGAAATAATTTATTTGGAGGCTGTTATAAGACAGATGGACAAGAAAGTAGCTAGACAGACAGATACATACATACAAAAGTTATTTCCCTTGCTATAGATTCAATGCACATTTGCAGTAGTCATATCAGCAGCCTAGGGGAAAAAAGTATGTATTTTCAGATACATGGCTTATGTTTCCCCTTTTAATAGTGGTAACTCAAACATTAACAATGAGAACGGCTAACAGGTAGTGAGTGATTAGGGGCACAGTTTTCATGGTTGACACATTATACTTGCTGATGGGTAGACCACACCCAAAGTCACAACCCCACATACTCTGAAACCAGACTCATCAGAGCTTGGAATCATCTTCCACGTCAGTGGAAGCCACACTAAAGTGATTTTGTCTCAAAGTGACAGAAGTAGAAAGAGCTCTGTGCCGTTCTCCTGGGTCCGGGCGTGGTCCATCATCTGCACACACCAGACATCTCAGCCACTGTTTCTGGGAGCTCTGAATGAGCCGGAGAACCAGTGTCTTACTCTCCCTCCCCGGCAGCACCTGTGCTTGGTGCTGCCTCTGTCTCAGCCTGAGGTCTGTAATTTCTAAAGATGAGTCTTATTTCAGCATCTTACCTTGTCCCAGGACAGTTGTTCCAGCGCTGGGCATGCAGCAGAGTAGCAAAGTTGCTCATGGGATCCTGGATAGAGCAAGGAGGCTGAGGGGAACAGCCTTGCAGGAGGTCACCTCAGATGACAGGAATGAACAGAGTCCTGGAGGCCCATGCTGCAGCCCCTAACGGCGCCATTTCCTGTTTCTCTGTCATGAAATAGGACCAAGTTAACCTTTGCTGGACCAGGGCTACGTACATCAGTCAAGGAGAGTCTCGTAAGTACTAAAGGAGGAAACACTTTTTAGCCAGACCTAGTTGTTTTATATTCTTTGCATCAGAGACAGTGATTGCGCCAAGTACCCACATGTTCTGAAGGGCGTCATGTAAACTTATAACTGGAGCTCCCAGCTCGGATGGTTCTGCAAACTGGCACCTGGTCCCCCTCTTGTACAATCGCTAATGTCACTAAAAGTTTTACTCAAAAAAAGAACAGTGGGGGTGTATTTGTTTTCCTGGGGCTGCCATAACAGAATGCCACAAACTGAGCATCTTAAGAGAGCTCTGAGATGTACTGTCTCACCAGTCTGGAGGCTGGAAGTTGGAAATCAAGGTGTCGGCAGGGTTATGCGCCTTCTGAAACTTGAAAGGGGCCCTTCCCTGCCTCCTCCAAGCATCTGGTGGTTAGCTGGCCATCTTTGGTGTTCTTAGCTTGAAGCTACATCACTCCACATTCTTCCCTCATTGTCCCCTGGTACTCTCCAGGTGTGTCTGTGTCTTCGCATGGCCACCTTTTTATAAGGACACCAGTCATATTGGATGAGGGACCCACCTGAACCTGGAAGTCCTCAACTTAATTAATGAGATCTGCAATGATCCCATTTCCCAGTAAGTCATTTTCTGAGGTACTATGTTACTTCATCCTGTCTTTTTTTGGTTGATACAACTCAATTTTATGACATAAAGTATGGATACCCAATGCTATAAACAACAGTGACACCATTACAGATTCCCCAGCATCCCCAAAAGCACATTTCCTCATGACAGACATACTCCTCAAACTTGTCTGAGTTCATACAGATTAGTTACTCCTCAGCCCCACAATGCAAGAAAAAATTCAGACGTCAGAACAACCTGCATTGTTCTAAGCTCAGATGCAACACTTTACATACCAGGATTTGGGGCAAGTCAGTTCACTTCTCTCAGCTTTCTAGTCCTTAAAATGTGTATAGTAATTGTAGTAGACTTTGCAGGTGCCCGGCACATATTCCCTGAACCTGCCTTTTTGTACCTTTTTGCCTCAGGGTTTCTCTGTCCGCAGGAGTCACTCTGCTCATCCACACACAGGCCCTGGAAAGAGATATGGCCCAAGTGTAGCCCTCAATCAACAAGCAATAGAAACTGGTGTGAAAACTACCCCAGCCCCTCACATATCAGTTGGGACTCTGGCTCCCAGAGGTGCCCTGAAGGATGAAGCCCCAGTTAACCAGTGTTAACTCAACTGATAACACGCCTTGAACTGGCTGCCTTTCCTTCCCTGCTCACTCTCCTACTTCACCAGTGTCCCCTGGGCTCACCTCCCAGATAAACAACTTGCCTTTGAGCCTTGTCTTAGGGATGGCTTCTAAGAAAGCCAAACTATGTCAATGGAATGGCCTTACAGAATTATTTAGAGCATAAGAAATCACATAGGTAAAGAACTTGGTATGCTATGCACACCTATGTTCATAGCGGCATTATTTACAATAGCCAAGTGCTGGAAACAGCCTAAGTGCCCATCAGTGGATGATTGGATCAAAAAACTTTGGTCCATTTACACAATGGAATTCTATATAGCAGAAAGAAAGAAAGAACTTGTACCCTTTGCAACAACATGGATGCAACTGGAGAGTATTATGCTTAGTGAAATAAGCCAGTCAGTGAAGGACAAATATCATATGATCTCACCCATTACGGGACAATAATGAGCAAAACTAACAACAAGCAAAACAGAACCAAGTATATGAATACAATGAATAGGACTTCAGTGGTCAGGGGAAAAGGGGTTGGGGGGAGGGGGGAGGCACAGGCAAAGAAGGGGAGCAGCTTAGACAAGAACCTAGTATAAAGGAACCATGGACATGGACAACAGGTGGGATTGATTTTGGGGGAAATGGGTGGGTGGGGAGGGGGACAGAGGGGAGCAAAAAGGGGATGGATGTAATACAACAACAATAAAATTAAAAACAAAATAAAGAACTTGGTATGAAGTAGGTACCCAATAATTGGTGGCTCTTAAAATAAACAAATATGTTTTTATGTAAGAGGAATTATAATATTTGTGAAGGACACTAATGCAACAAGCTACCACCTGCTACTAGAAATGTAGTACTCTTTCTTTGTTCACACACAAATGTAATGAAGCCCTTTTCTAGAAAGGGAAAAGTTAAAGTGAACTTCTCTTCCAGAAAAGAATAGGGAGAAAAATGGAAAGAGAAGGGAAGAGGGAAAAAGGGAAAAAATAAGAAAGGAAGGGGAAGGGGGACAAGGGAAGGGAAGAGAAGTTATTTTCTTTTACTTTGATCTATTTCTAACGCCCATTGTTCACTAAGAGTGTAGCCTTGGACAAGTTTCTGAAGCAAATATTAACTAGCATGAAAACTTGTAAGTAGTGGAGCTGTGAATCCTTGGGAAAGATATCTCTAAGCCTCAATTTGTTCATCTGACTTATTCAAGGTCACATAGGTATTATGGGATGGAGCCAACAGTTGAACCCAGGCAGTCTGAATCTAAAACCTACATGTTTAACTACTACATTATATTCCTTCCCTCATATGAAGCACATTTAATCACCCAGCTGAGACCTGCATTTAAATCATTCAAACATGAAATTTTTAAGGAATAAGATGCCTTTTCATTGAAGTTAATGTACTTTCTGAGGTTTCTATAGCAACAAAAATCTAAAATCACCTCTGGTGGTATTATTTACAAAAGAAGAGAGACATTCCTGCTGACCCTTTATCAGAGAATTTGTTTTTTCAGGCCAGGTCTAGCCACACAGAAGAGAACTGTGCAATGAATTTTCAAAGATGTGATTGCTCCACTTGACTGCATTAATACAATCAACAAATATTTTTTGAATGCTTATTATACGCTAGATCAAAGACCTTAAAATATTGTTTCTCCTCTCAAGGAACTCAGAGTCCAGTAGGAAAAACAAACGTATTACAAATGCCAAGCTATCACATGACCTGATTAGTGATTCAGGAGAGCCAATCCCAAAATGCAATGGGAGCAAACAAAGGCAAAAACATAATTGACTGGAGAATCAAAGTCAACTTCCCAAAAAAGGTAAAAATGGTGTAGCAGCCCTGGCTCAGTGGATAGGCACTGGCCTGCGAACCCAAAGGTCACTGGTTCGATTCCCAGTCAAGACACATAATTACGGTGCAGGACAGGTCTCCAGCCAGGTCCCCAGCTGGAGGCAGGTGAAAGGCAACCACACATTGATGCTTCTCTCCCTTTCTTCCTCCCTCCCTGCTTTTCTCTCTAAAACTAATAAAATCTTTTTTTTTTTTTTTTTTTTTTTTTTTAATGGAATTGCTATTCTCCAGGTGGAGGGCAAACCAATCATTTTCAAATACCTCATTGCTTTTCCTGTTTCCCTATCTCATGCCCCCCATTACCTCATTTACACTCCCTCAAATCACTTCCCAAATAATCTGCCTGCACTAGAGGGCTTGTCTCAGGGTCTTCTTTCAGGAAAATCCAAACTAAGATGACATCAATCAGGTTGATTTGTTCAGTTCCTTGGGGACAATCATTTACAGTTAATTCAACTTGATGGGCCCTTCAGGATCCATTAAAGCAAGTTCATCTGCATTACAGGTTTCAGGGTGAAAATCTCCAGCAGAGTGAGTGGCCCAACACTGATCCCTGACCACTTCCCTCCTCCTCGTAGGGGCCAAACTTAACTTCCTTTTGAATCCTTAGTGACCAAGTGGAAGCATGTGCTAAAACAAAGAGGGCATCATCTACATTCCTGAGCCTTTCTGAGAAGCCACAGAATGCATTCTGCCCTCACAGACTCGGGTCACTGGGGTCTCTTCACTATCATCCCAGGATGCTCCAGGGACACCCATTAGGGATGTCCAATTTCACTGTTGCTAGAAGCATGGCTCACCTCTCTCTCCATGCCCTTCATGTAGGGTTCTACACCTGTGAGTTGCTGCTCAAAAATAGTGCTAGGAAAAGTTCTGTTTTGGTCATAAGGTTCATGGTGCTGATTATTTCTTTTCTTTTTATTTTTAATCCTCACCCAAGGACATGCTTCCATTGATTCTAGATGCAGAGGAAGAGAAGGAGAATGAGAGGGAGAGGAAGAGGGAGGAAGAGAGAGAAAGAGGGAGAAAGGGGGAGAAGAAGAGGGAGAAGGAGAGATAGACAGAGACACAAACAAGAGGGGCAGAAAGAGAGAAACACTGATTGGTTGCTTCCCATATGCTCCCCTACCAGGTATCAAACCCACAACCCAGGCATGTGCCCTTCAGTGTACAGAATGACACTCCAACCTACTGAGCCCTGTGGCCAGGGAAGATAGTGTCTTTGTTTTAACTCTGGCTACAACAAGCTCAGTATCAAAAATGAAGTTCACCTACAGCCAAAAGTCTTTGACTCTCACAGTAACTTAGCCTGTGTTCTTCCTGTCACCAAACTTCATGTTTTGCTGTTTACATTTCTGTCCTCCTTATTCTGATTCTTGATTTCTACTTTATGATGTTGTATTGCAAGTGACCTTATAATCAATTGCCTCAAATCTTCTGTGAAATTCAGTCAAAAAAACATTTGAGTGCCCACAAATGTCAACACTATATTCAACAAGAGGGCAATGAGCAAGACAGCCATGGTCCCTTGTGTCACAGAGCTTTCTTTCAGAAGAAATGAGGTGGAATATAAATAAGTATATTACTATATGGTAAAATCTTTGTAGAACAAAATTTATCCACCAAATGGACACTTTCTTCTACCGGAAAGAAACAAAAGATTTTCTATTTTCATTTCTGTCTTTATTATGAAGACAGAATTATAGGAATGCTCAATTCCTATAATTTCTATCAGAATCCAATATAAGTAACTCTTCATTTCTTCTTCAAAATTATTTCAGATAATTTTAGGGACCATCCCACTTTGTATGGTTTATTCTTATCCATCAAAAATTAGAACCATGGACATGGACAAGAAGTGGGATTGACTTGGGGGAAGTGGTGGCAGGGGGTGAAGGGGACAGAGGGGAGTAAAAAGGGGATGAATGAAATACAAAAACAATAAAATTAAATTTCAAAAATACAAGGCACACTGCAAAAAATAAAATATAAAAATAAACTCAGCCATTAAGTACATATTAAAAAACAAAAACAAAAACCCTTTAAAATGAATAGGTAGGAACTGATGAAACAACTAGAGCAATTTAACTTGGAGAAGAGAACAGTGAGCAGAGAAATTCTGTTTTTACATATGTGAAGAGAGATGGGATAATGAGTCGAAGCTTTAACTATAAATAAGGAAGAACTTTCTAAGGGTCAAGTGTCATGGAACTACACCGCCTGTGGACTGCTTCTCCCTGTAACTCAGACTGGCTCCTGATTCGGGCTTTTCCTTGCAACCACATGAAACTCTCTGTTTTATTTTCCTCTTTAAACAGTTGCCTGAAAGTATGGAGTTTCCTTTAAAAAACTAAAATTAGAACTGCCTTTTGATCCAGCAAGTCCACTACTAGGACTATACCCAAAGAATCCTGAAACACCAATTCATAAGAACCTATATACACCTATGTTCATAGCAGTGTTATTTACAATAGCCAAGTGCTAGAAACAGCCTAAGTGCCCATCAGTGGATGATTGGATCAAGAGACTTTGGTACATTTACACAATGGAATACTACACAGCAGAAAGAAAGAAGGAACTCCTACCCTTTGTAACAACATGGATGGAACGAGAAAGTATTATGCTTAGTGAAATAAGCCAGTCAATGAAAGACAAATACCATATGATCTCACCCATTACAGGACAATAATGAACAAAACAAACAAATCAGCAAAACAGAATCAGATACATGAGTACAATGAATAGATCTCCAGTGGGCAGAGGGGATAGGGAAGATGGGAGGGGAGAGGAGGAGGCAAAGAAGGGGAAGCAGTTTAGTTAAGGAACCAGCATGGAAGAACCATTGGACAAGGACAACAAGTAGGACT
This sequence comes from Noctilio leporinus, assembly GCA_004026585.1. NCBI lineage: Eukaryota > Metazoa > Chordata > Mammalia > Chiroptera > Noctilionidae > Noctilio > Noctilio leporinus. Next base: position 134,303 of record PVIW01001112.1, read on the forward strand.
GACCTTGGGGGGAGTGGGTGGGTGGGGAAGCGGACAGAGGGAAGGAAAAAGGGGATGGATGTAAGAAAACAACAATAAAATTAAATTTTAAAAAAAGCTGCCTGAAAGGTAATGAGTTCCTCATCACTGAAAGCAATCAAGCAAAAGTTAGACAACACTTGGTAGGGATGTTGCTAATAAAAGTTAAGCCTTACCCAGGTATCTGTTAAAGCTTTGCGATCTGAAAAGATGTCTGTCAAGTGCAGGGCAGCCAGCTCCTCCCCAGGTTCTCTGTCGCCAGTTAGAGCAGGAGGTGCTGTCCCTCCCCTCCCACTCTGCAGAAGCCTTCCCGGGTTTCATAAGTACGTTCCTCTCCCTCCATTCCAACACATTTCTCACACAGGGTGGAACAGATGCTGGGGTAATGCCAACTAAAATTAAAAGCAAGAGGAGAAAAAAAAAACTATTTTACAATAAATATCTCGGCAAAATTTTATTTCCTGAAAGGATTCAACAGCAAAGGAGCAGCTGCTGCTTCTTTTGCAGTTCTCCCTTCTCTCACTTTTATAACCTGATTAATATGCCAATCAGACGTTTGTCATCAGGAACGGGGGACATTAACCTCATCAAGTACGTAAAATGTACCTTATCTGAATAAAGAAGGACATATTTTGCGAACCGGTCTCTTGGCTCTATTTTTATTTCTGATTATCCTGTGAAAAGGACCAGCGATCCTTGCCACCTGCCAGCCCTCCAAGCCGTGGCTCCCATGGGCCAGAAAGTGGCATTGTGAGGACCTCCTCCATGCCAGGGGACCACAGCACCCACTGAAGCAGGCCCAAAAGACCACAGCCCTGAAATGGATCTTGACACTTTCTGGCTTTCTCCAGCCATTCACACCAAAGATTGATACGTTGGCAAGGCTGTCTCTGAGTGGCCACACCAATTCTTGAATATAAATGAGCTCGCCCATCGAACAGTAATTCTGCCCTATTAGCTACAAGCCCTCTGAGAAATATAAAGGTCGATCAGGTATGGCAGCTCCTCTCAGAATGCTTATAATCTTGAAAAGATTATAAGATGTGTAACCATAGGTTACACACGCAACCAAGTAAAAAAAGGACAACATGAAAAAAAGGTAAAGAGCACTGAGGCACTTCAGGTCAAATGAATAGGAGTTCAGGGTAAGGAGTAATACGTCCGTATTGTGAGGGAGAAGAGCAATGCATTTAAGAAGCGGGGAGGCACATTTTGGAAGGTGACATTGGGTCAGGTCTTGGGAAATGAGTAAGATTTGGGTATGTGAGGACTGAGCGAAGGTGGCAATAAAGAGAGAGGGAGAAGGGAAAGACCAAATTAAGGAGATATCCTAAACAAAGACAAAGGTAGAGACACACAGACCATGTTCCCTACTGGGGAAGGAACCAATTTAAGCCCAGGGTAGAGGAGAGAAAAATGGGGGAAAAGGGCTGGAGCCAGAAAATGGAACATCTGCTTCCTATGATTACACAACTTTCTGCAGTTATTACTCTACCCTGTTGGCTCATCAATGCCATTCATTCCTGAATATCTTTCTCACCCTGCCCCACAAAAAATGGGGTGTTCCCAAGATCAGTTCTAGACTATAGACCCTGCAATATGCTACTCCATCTTCTGATACCCAGAATCTATATTCTTCTTTGAAATAGTTGAGCAAATAAATATATGTGTGTATGTGGCTATGACAGGAACATGTCGGTGTCAAATACACTTAGCCAAATGTCAATAACTGTTGGATCTTAGTGATGGATATACATATATATTCACTATTCTCTTCTTGTTCTTTGTAATTCTGACAGGGTTTTTAAAAGTAAATAATTCACCCTGGTTGGTGGCTCAGTGGATAGGTGCCAGCCTGCAAACCCAAAGGTCACTGGTTCAATTCCCAGTCAGGGCACATAACCAGGTTGCAAGCCAGATCTCCAGCCAGGTCAGTAGCTAGAGGCAGGTTAAAGGCAACTATACAGTGATGTTTCTCTCCCTTTCTTCCTCCCTCCCTGCCCTTCTCTCTAAAAAGAATGAATAAAGTCATTTTTTTAAAAAAAAAAGAAGGAAAAAAGTAAATAATTCAATCCTGAGGTACCAGCCTGAGTGTCATCAGAGGAACACATGCCCAGCAGCGTCTGGCCAGAGTCTCCGAAGCCTGACTTTGTGTATAAACCAGCCTGAATCCACACTGTGCTCACATCAAGGGCTGCTGGGATCCTTGGTCACATCTCTGTGATGCCGGTGGTGCAACTGCTGAGCTAATAGGCAACAAAATGTAATCATGTGTGGGAAGCAAAAAGAGCAGAGCAGTTGGCCATTTGTTCATTTTCACAAGTTGCAGGCACTTTCAATGGCAAAAATATTCACAGGGTTAAGAATCAGCTTGTTTAGTAAACTGCAATTAGCATGAACCGGGTCTCCTCAGCTTCTGGAAAGGATATAAATATAGATGTTTGCTGTGCGAAGACAGAGCCCCGAGCTTCTGCTTTAGACTTTCACAGGGGAGGGGAGCCTTGGCAAGGGGCACCCCAGCCAGGAAGGAAGCCGTGGCTCCAGACTCACCCTGGAGACCATGGGGAAATGCTGCTGGCTTGGATCTGCTCACTCAAGATTTCCTGGGCCCAGAAGCGAGCCCTAGACAATCCCGGGGGAACTCTGCTAGAGGCAGAAAGCAGGGAAGTTAAACACAGACTCCGGGAACAGGTAGTTTGGGTGTGATCGCAGCTCCCTCCCACTAGCAGCATAACCCTGGTGGAGCACAGCTTAATCAATTCCATTCTGTAACATGGAAATGGGATATGGCGCACAGTATGCATACATGTATCAGCAGTTGTTATTCTTTCACCTTTCAAAAGTTAAAGGGAAAATTAACATTAATATACTATTAACTAGCGGACAGACCTTACTAGAATTTCACCCGTGTTTCCACTACTGGCCCAGGACCTAATTCAGGATGTCACCTGGCATTAAGTCATCAAGTCTCTGTAGACTCCTCCAGTCTGGGACAGTTGCTCAATCTTGATCTTTCATAACAAGGGCACTTTTTTAAATAACATTTGTTTATAATAACTTAAAATAGGCAACATCCAACAATAGAACTTAACCGGCCAGTCATTTTGGAGAATGTCTCTCAATTTTGGCTGGTGTCATGTTTTGGATGACTAAATTGGTGATAGGTATTTTGGGCAAAGAATATTCTAGCAGTCATGCTGTTTCTTGGAAAGCATATTTCCCCCTGTGCAACTAATAAATATTTTAAAGGGAAATACTTTGAGACTATGCAAATGTCCTGTTTCTCATCACACTTATGACAACTACTTTTAACATCTATCAATGATTCTTTCTTCCACAACTACCAATGCAGTGCTTGTTTAGTGGTGATTTTCTGTTTCCATAATTTTTACTACATTTATTAATGGGAATTTTACTTTAAGTAAGAGCTGTCCTTTCTTTATTTATTATTTACAAAAATATGACTCGTGGATATTTATCTTGTCATATGGGTTAAAATATGGGTTTTTAACCCATATTGCTTTATTGACTTATTGCTATTGCTGCTGTTATTGCTCAAATCATCCAAGTTTTGAGCTAATTCAAGTTGGTCCCATATCTCTGATAATTGTCATATGATTAGGTCAGATGTGAATATGAGGGAAAACAGTGAGAGGTATACAAGGACTCTTTGTGCCCTTTTTTTTTTTTTTTTTTTTTTCTTTTGCAAGTTTCCTGTAAGTCTGAAACTATTTCAAAAATAAAAAGTTTTTTTAAAGTTAGAAAGGACTTAAAGGGAGCATGAAGATAGTGTCTGGAGTATCAATAATGTTCTATTTTTATCTGGGTGCTGGATGTATTCAGTTTGAGAAAAGTCATCAAGCTGTACACCTATGATTTATCTACCTTTGTGTCCATTTTGCTTTAGCAAAAAGTTTTGAAAAGTGGTTAATAGAGCTTTATAAATACTGTTTGAAGATAATTGAGCTGTGAAATATATGTTAACTGAAAAAAAAAATTACATGCAGAGATTCCTAGAGAAGGAATGTTGTTAAGTTCCAAATCATCCTTGAAAATCATGAAGGAAACCCACAGTGAGGAGTGACTGAGACCAGTGTCTCCATCTGAGTCTTACTCAGATCTCTACTGTTATGTGCTATCTTCTGGGCTCTATGCATTTCCCAAGGTAAGCCATATTGGGTCTGTTCAAGAGCCAAAATATTTTATCATCTTAGTCTCTCTGCTTGCAATTCCCTGATGCTCCCTCCATCTGTAGGCTACACCAACAGTCTGATTTGCACTACATTGTCTTCAGAAAATTTGATCACTTGCTCTAGTTATGAACATTATTTATTGATAATGTCCATTGTTCCATCATGTGTGTTGCCACAGCCTCTATTAAAACATGCCTTGTATTATTTCTATAGATTATGAACTCCTTAAAAGAAAGGAATTAGTTTTCTCCATATCTGTGTCTCCAGGACCATATCAGAGCCTCTCCCTGTTGCACCTGACTTCATCAGGATGGGCAAATGGGAAGGCTGGGGACAGGCGAGGAAGAGTTAACAAAGTGGAAGTCACAATCTTTCATAACCTATTGAAAGTGTCATACTTTCATTTTTGTGGTATTCTACTGATTAGAAACCGCTAGAACTAGCTCATATTCAAGAAGAGGGAATTACATAGCAGCATGAGTATTCAGATCCAAGGATCATGGAACCATGTCAGAAGATGCCTACTGCAAGTGAAACCAAGATAAAGTGGTAATAGTAAAGGTAACTTTACAAATATTTTCTAGAAACTGTTGATTGGTCTGCCCCTTCATTTGTATTGATACCTACATGCACCCAAATATGGCTTATTGTTTACTTCTGATAGAAGTAAATAGTTGAGGATGATTGCAAGCCATATAATACATGTCTCCAAAGTTATTTCTGTGAATTCCCTTCTTGCTACATGACATTGTCTCTTAGCAGCTCATGTTTTATCTATTCATTAGTAATAATTATGTCAACAAAGATAACATAATAGGTTATAACTCAAATTCACAATCTACATGTTTTAGTATATTCCTCTGCTCTTCTATTCCCTCACTCTTAGCTGAGGGCCATTTTCCCCCTCCTCTTCCCTCATCAAAGCACATAAAAAGGTGTGAAGAAACTCCTGATCTAAACACAATACAGAAGCTTTTGCATGCAGGCATTTCTACTTCTAACGTTTATATTTGCCTGAAAAAATGGAGCAAGAGGAATACGAAGGCAGAGGAGAGGCTGAAATTGGAGAGAAAGGAAGGGAGGCAGTTAAATTAACAGTGAGGAGAAAGGTCTGTCAACTTGAGAGCCAGGTGAAACTCAACACTAATTTCTTTCCAAGGATGGATGCTCCAGTGTCCATTGTCCAAGATATCGGTAAGCTCTTGGAAGAGAGGATAGCTTCTACCCTACCTTAGACACCTTTGCAAAAGTAGGGCTTGAAAGGAAATCTTTGCGTCTTGACCAAAGTGAACCAAACTGAACCAGTTGAGAATTAACCCCTGAGGTAGCAGTAAAAGCATTGCCTATTTTTATCATTATAATTGCACCACTAGTAGTAACAATCATTTTCAAAGCATTCTCTTATATGTTTTATTGTGATAGGGTTATCTCTATTTTTTCTTTATTTTTATTGTTGACACTATTACAGATGTCCCCATTGCCCACCCCTAACCGCCATATACCTGCCTCCATCCAGCTCCCCCTTCCCTCTGGTCATCACCTAACTGTTGTCTGTGTCTGTGGGTCATGCATGCATGTTCTTTGGCGAATCTCTTCACCTTCTTTCATTCAGTACCCTCTCCCTTCTGACAGTTGTCAGTCTGCTCCATGTGTCCATACCTGTTACTATTTTGTTATTTCCTGCTCATGCAAAGTTGAGTCACTGGTCCCCCTCCATCCTGGGGCTATGCCACGTGAAATACCTGGCATCCAGGTTAACACAGTAGGAGAAAAGAGTGATAGAGAATGTATATTCATTCTTAATGGCCTTGACTCAAATAGACCAGTGTCAGTTCTGCTCACATTTCATTGGCCAGAATTAGTCACATGGTCAGAATCTGTCCTTAAAGGCCATATTGGATGAGAGAGGAGGAATGGCTATTTGACATGCACTGACCCACATGATGACCCCTGAGGATTCAGTGGGTCTGTAGGGGTTTAAACAACATAACCAAGATTATATATTATTGAATGATTATATTCCTAATTATTTTTCTATGTTTTGCACTTATTTGTATCCCAAAGTTTCTTTTATTTGAATTACCTTCTTTCCATCTTACTAATCTCTACCATTCAGAAAACCAAAATGCTGGTCAACACCACTGGTAATATCATTCTTACATAAGCTCACACACGCAGTTGTTAGAAATCATTCTTGTGAGCCCAATGAAGTTATATTATAGTCTAGATATGGTACCACTCATTTGTGAATAGTAAAGGGTATTCATAACTGAAGACCCCAGTCTGTGTAAGAAATAAAAATATCCAAGGTTACAAAAGGAAAGAAACACTTTCTCATGAAATATGTTAAAAATTTTTCCTGGCCCATCAATCACAATGGCATAGGCTTTAATTATTCAAAAAGGAATTTTATTTTTGGCATCAAAGATTTGGATTTTTCTTCACAAGGTAAAAGTTTTGAGACATTCACTTTGTTGAGTGCTCTGTGAAATTTTCTGACCTTATTAGAAGTTAATACTCTGTGAGACAAATTGGTGTCCATGCCTGAGAGCAAGAACATTCTCTCAATCCATTTTCCAGAAAGACCATCTTAAACCATAAGTCAGATCATGTCACCCCTCTGTTTAAAAATCTCCTTGGCAACCCTGGCTGGTGGCACAGTGGATAAGGCGCCGGCCTGTGAACCCAAAGGTCACTGGTTCGATTCCCAGCCAGGGCCCATATCCAGGTTGCAAGCCAGGTCTCCAGCCAGGTCCATAGCTGGACGCAGGTGAAAAGCAACCACACATTAATGTCTTTCTATCCCTCTCTGCCTTTCCCCCTTCCCCTCTCTCTAAAAAATAATAAAAAGTCTTTGTTTAAAAATCTCCTTGGCTTTTTTGCTGGACACTCCTGGTTGACTATTCAATTGCTATTCTTCTCCTTCTTCATAGCTAACCAAAACCAGACTTTACCCAGGCAGTAAACAGATCTGCTGTGTTCAGGAAATGCATCCCTCCCAAATTCCAGGATTTGATTCAAAATACCCTTTCTCTATCACTCTCCATTCAAGTGCTTACTTTTCCAAACTCGCTGCAGCCAGCCAGGGGTAGCATCTTACATAGCTTTTACCAGGGAGATACATGGGGAAGTCATCTAGAAAATTTCCAGGAAAATTGCCACAAACTCAAAAGGAGAAGTTTTTGGCACTGCCCCTCCTTCTTTCTTCCTACCATATTCTGACACATAGTTTTCCGAGAGGTGATATTTAAAACCACATTTTCCATTGTGACCTGTGCCAGAGACTGCCAGCCAGCTGATCAGCAAACCTGTCCTCTTCTTTCTAGGCTCGCTGAAGCTTTTAATTTTCCATCTTCCCTTGCAGTTCGGTATAACTGAATTCTGGTACATAGAACATGAAGCAAAGTACTGTGCAACACTTCTAGGACAAGCACATCAAACGCTCTCATGCATGGTCTTCTATGTTCTTTTCCTTCCTAGCTTGACACAAGTCATTACATTAGTCCTGGAAGATATATTGAAACAGGTCAAGAAGAAAAACCTTGAAAAAAACACACGCTTATTAGGAAACCTGTCTCAGATTTTAAACAAAGGAGATATAAACTTTTCCTATATAGAACCACTTAGAATTGAGGGAGTTGTCTAGTACAGTAGCTAACATTACATTAACTATACTGTAAGACAAAAAGTATAAGAATGGAAAGAGCCTGAGTCACTGAAACATCGTTGAGATACTGCACCAAACTGGAATGATCTCTAGATTATTGGCTCTACAAGAAAATGAAACATCTTTATCACTCAAGCCACTGCCAGCTAGATAGTCTATTACTTGTGGCCTAAAACATTAATAATTGATCGACTATAAGTACCTAAACAAAAGATATTTTGTTTATCAAGTTCTTTATCAATCTGACCCTAATCTATCCTTTCAGACTCGCCATTGACCACTATCTACCTCTCATGAACCTGTATCTCATAATGAAGTAAAATCTATTCCTCAATTTAACATGGACCATCATGCTTCTTGGATGTTGCATATGTTCATCCCTCTCCCAAGACTGTGTTCCCTCCCTTCTCCACTGAAGTCTGCCTTAAGGATCTCAAATCAAATGGCACCCCATCCTGCATTTTCCCCTGACTCCAGCATTCAGGATTAATTTGTTCCTTCAACTATCTCCCACAGAGCCTTGGGAGAATGGCTAGTACAGTGCTTAGTTGTTTGTTTGCCAGTTCACTTGTCTGCCTCCCTCACCAGGGCAGAGATTACTTCTTCCACTTCTGCTTACCCAGCACCTAGCACAGTCCCCGGGGAGGATTCTTTTTTTTTTTTTTTTTTTAATTTTATTGTTGTTGTATTACATCCATCCCTTTTTTGCTCCCCTCTGTCCCCCTCCCCACCCACCCTTTCCCCCCAAAGTCAATCCCACCTGTTGTCCATTCTTGATAAATACATGAGGTATCATCAAATGCCGAACTGTTTCATTTTTTTCAGAATTGACAGAATCTGTGAAGATTAACCTATCTATCCCCCTTCATTTCACAGATGAAAAAAAATAAATGAAATGTTTCAAAATTTAGCATTAGAACTGTTGTGGAGCATTAACCTTCTGATTTTCACACCACTAATTTTTTCCATTTCCCAGCTTCTTGGCTGAAGTGATTTTTTAGTTTGACGACTTTATTCAACCCTGGTGACATGACCTTCCCCCCCAACTCTAGCTTTACCAGTCACAGAAATAATTTTTTGTAAATTCTATTGCGAACACAAGGAAGAAGAGAGAATTGTCAGAGAGTAGAAAAGAGTACATCCTAGCTTGGAAATCAGTCACCCCTAGGATCACATTAACATAGCGAACCTTGCCTTACCTAAGACTTTCTGGCTTGCAATCCAGGTTTCCATGTTGGGTTTAGAAGCTATTTCAGACCTTTAACCAGAATGGCCTGAGCTATACCCTACATGACCATGACCAGTCTAACTCCTCTCCTGAACTCTGCCCCCTGGTCTACCAGCCACTACCTAGTTTCCTGTTCCAGGCTGAAAAGAACACATAGGAACACAACAATGACACATAATCTGACATATTGTACTTACAGACTCCTAGCCACCCCAGATTGGAGCTCTGGCATACTGAGGTTGGCCTAGATCATCTTTTACTTTTCTGATGTGCCTGATACTCTCTGCATGCTAAGTTCATTCAAGATGAAGCATCAAGAAGGAGTGGTAGAGGCATCCGGGAAAGGTTTTGTCCAAAATCAACATTCATTCTCTCAACATTACTAATCATTAGGGAAATGCAAGTGAAAATCACAGTGAGATGTCACCTCACACCCATCACAATCAAAAATACTGAGCATAAATAGTATTGGCAAAGATAAGAACGTAAAATGGTGGAGTCATTATGAGAAACAGTATGAAGGTTTCTAAAAACATTAAAAATAGAATTATTATATGATCTAGCAACCCCACTTCTAGGTATATTTCCAAAAGCATTCAAAATAGAATATTAAAGGTATATTTGCACGTTCAGTTTCATTGTAGAACTATTTATAATAGCTAAGAGTAGGAAGTAACCCTACATCTGTCAATCAACAGATGAATGTACAAAGAAATGTGGCACACACATACAATAAAATATTATGCAACCTTTGAAAACAAATAAATTCTGCCACATGCTACAACATGGATAGCCCCTGAAATGAGCCAGTTACATAAGAATAAATACTGTACAGTATGATTTCACTCATAGAAGCAATTTCATTTGGTCATTGCTGCTATATAAGAAAGCAACTGACTTTTATATATTAACCTTGTGTGCTACATTAATTCCAAAATGCAATATCATTTACATTAGCACCCCCCAAATTGTAATACTAAGGTACAAATCAAACAAAATATGTTCAAAATCAATATGAGGAAAGCAATGAAACTCTGATGAATAAACTCAAAGAAGAATGAACGAAGTGAAGAGCTATTTCATGCTCATGGACAGGAAAACTCAATATTGTTAAGCTATCAGTTCATTTCAAGTTTATCTATAGATTCAAAGTAACCTCAATCAAAATCCCAGCAGTTATTTTCTGGATATCGACAAATGGATACTAAAGTTTATAAAAAGAGGCAGAAGATCCAGAATAGCCAACACAATATTGAAGGAGAAGAACCAAGTTGAGACTATGCAATGTCAAGACTTACTATAAAAAGCTACAATAATCAAAACAGTGTGGTATTGTTGAAAGAGTAGGCAAATAGGGCAATAAGATGGACTAGAGAAACTGGAAATAAGACTGACACAAATTTGATTTTTGACTAACTAGCTAAGGCAATACAATGAAACAAAGATAGTATTTTAAATACTAAAACAAAAATATTTCTAAGTGTCTACTCTTCATCCACCAGCTTAATCAATACGGTGATTCATTCATATTGCAATATAGCTGAAGAAGCAGGACAATCCATTGGATTTTAAAACACTTGGTAATAGCACATTCATACTCAAACTCCTGTTGCTATGTCAAAATAAAAATTCTTATTCAATATATTTCTGTATTCCAAAAGATACAAGAGAGACAGCATGATATGAGGTCTGCCCCGAAGTTGGCCACGCAGTTTTAATTATACACTGGCTCAATACTTTTGGGACAGACCTTGTATATTTCAAAGAATATGTTAGCCTGGCTGGTGGCACAGTGGATAAGGCACCGACCTGTGAACCCAAAGGTCGCTGGTTCGATTCCCAGCCAGGACACATAACCAGGTGACAAGCCAGGTCTCCAGCTCATAGCTAGAGGCAGGTGAAAGGCAACCATATATTGATGTCTCTCTCCCTCTCTGCCTCCATTCCTTCCACTCTCTCTAAAAATAATAAATATCTTAAAAAAAAAAAAAAGAATATGCTGCCTCTGATGGCTTGACAATGGCCTGCTGTTTACAGAGTATGAGTTAAAAAGCATAGGTTTTACTAATGTCCCGGGTATGCCAATTGGGCAAGTCAACCAATTTCTCAGAGTCTCATCCCTTCCCTGGTAATATGGGATTAGGCCCCTCTGCTCCGTTGGCCTCCCAGGAAGGCAATAAGGATCAAAAGAGAGCATACATGGTTATTTAAAAAAAAAAATAACAACTATGAAGAGCTACATAAGCTTAAATTCAGTTATGATTATGTCAGGGAAAGGATGGCTCTCACTCTAAGACGATGACCTGCCCTTCATGTCCTGTATCCCTCACATCCCTCCCTCTTGCTTCCTCTCCATCCAATTCTCTCCTCTTCCCTCCCTCACTTTCCTCCTCTCCCTCCTTTTCGCCCTCCTGCTGGAGTTTATGACCTAGGCTAATGAGACAAATATGGCTCCTCACATCAAGGATGGGGAATTAAGGCCTGCTTATAGCCCAATTTAATTGTCATGATCTCTTGAACAAGTGAAGGAAAGCTTTGGGACACAGGCTGCTCTTGGCCTGATGCCGGCCCAGCCTGAGCTGTGGCAGCCGTTACCCACACTAGCTCATCACACTCCTGGTAGACATTTCAATTAGAAGTCATTAGCCTGCTTTCCATGCCGTCCTCGGCGGCCGCCCGGGCCCTGGGTTTTGGTCCCAGCTCTGTCACTGAGCAAGCAACCTTGAGTGAGTCATTTAACACCTCTAAGCCTTCATTTCCTCACTTATAGAATGAGGGATATTTAATGATATGGGCCCTACCTTCCACACAGGACTGTTGTAAGGATCGCACAAATCAGTTAAGTAAAGAGCATTTTAAACTGGCGAGTTCTATATGTATTTTTTAAGTGCCATCCCTGGTCATTCACATTTCTATGAATTCATTCAAATAAGTATTTTTATGGAATATTTTTTGGTAGCTTGTTTGGTGGCTTCCTTGTACTCCTGTTATTATCTGAGCTAGGGGGACAGCATTCTTACAAGACTCTTAAGAGTTTCACAAATGTAAAATGTTATATGTCCCACATGGAGTGTTAAGTCTGCAGGCTTTTTGTAGAAGTTAGAATTCCATACAAAGTCACTATTTCCCTATTCTACAACCAGTGACTCTGTCCTTTCGCCTGATAACCGTGAGGGCTTTGGATATATACCATTATTTCTGCCTTGAGCCTCTCAACTTCATCGAGACTTCCCGGTATGCACCACGTCTTGCAAATGGCTAGGTTCCCTCTCTGGAACCCATCTCATCTCTTGTCTTTGTGGATTCAATCCACTTTCTGAGTTGCTTGGGAACTGGGCTCTTCCCTTCTGGAATGAGTGTTATTTCCTTTGCAGTCGGTTTGTTGTTGTTCCCTGCCAAAGGGTAGTTGAATTCATTTTATTGATGGTTACAATTTTGTTTCTCTTCCATCTTGTACTGTAAAGAGCCAGGATATCAACTGGATCCTCCAAGGATCTCTTTGCCTTACTATTCCTAAGAGCAATTGCAGGTCCACAGAAAAGTTGAAAGGAAAGTTCAGAGATTACCCTCATATCTCCACTTCTACACATGCAGACATCTATATCATAATAGTATATATTATAGGAACTTTATCTAAGTCAGGCATGAAGGTCTTGGCTTCCAATTACATCTCTTGGATGGTTGTACTCCATATAAATGAACTAGAACAACTGACTGTCTTCAAAGAAGAAGACTCTTCTGAGAGCCAGAACAGAGAAACTTGTGGAAAAGCAATGAGGTGCTATACAGTGATTGAAGCCGTCAAATAAGGGAAGCTGCGTTCAAATCCAGTCTTTATCACTTAGTAGGCAGTATAACATAGATAAGACAGTAATTAAGAATGCAGATTTGGCATGCAAATAGATCCAGGTCCAAATCCTGGTCCTACCACCTTAGCAGAGTTATATTGAATCTCTTAAAACTTTAAATCCCTTTACCGTCTGTAAAATGGAGATAATCGTGCTGGATTACGTTGGAAAAAAAAAAAAACAAACAAACAGTGATTATTATTTAAAATGTATCTTCTTCAATGGAAGTACATTTTATGACATAATTTGCCTAAATTGAAAACCATGGGAATTAAATAGCTCAGCTATAACACATAAGATTTTTTCCAATGAAAGTATTGATTGGACATCCCTTATTTATTCTTTTTATTTGCTATTATATTGATACTACTTTGGTAAATGCTCCTAAATTTGCCTGTCCTAAATAATATACATAGATATATTTCTGCTTCAGGTAGTAGGCAGAGTTCACCATACACATGATACTAATAAATTTCTGTTGAGTTTTGTTGAAAAATATGACTTTGTCCATTGAAACAGTTTTCAAGCATTCAAAAGAAAGAGAAAATATTTAATAAATGTCTTTTAAATAAAATGCGTAACAATTTGATTTGAAAACAAACAAGTTCTCCATATTTAAGTAAATTTGCCGTGTTCCCTTAAGGTAATACAGCATTTTCTGGGTTTGTTTTTAGTGATAAAATTGGCCCATGTTTACAATGCTGAATCTTCAAAGGAAAACCAATTTGTCAACCTATATGGTCAAGAACATATACGGTAAACAACTAGGAAAAAAAAAGTCTTTAAATAACTAGAGGATAGATCACAACCTTCATGGCCGGCAGAATTTCCATGTACCTTTTAAGGAAATAAATGACCTCTGGATAGAGAAAATCCAAAGATGCTCCAGCTCCAAAGCCCCATTTTGGAAGGTAATTACAAAAGGATAAGAAAGGCTACTCCTCCTCCTGACATCTGAATCATTACATGCGACTCTCCATCAACTAAACCAGAACTAGACTACTAGCACCAAGTCTTTGCCCTTCCTTTGGAAAGTCAGCTCACAAGTTGCTGCTTCTGCCTTTGGGAGAATTTATTTCTGGAGCAGAACAGTAGAATATCTTGAGTTTGCATGCCTGGATATGAATCCAAGATACCAACAGCTAACAGGCAAGGCGGAATTCTAAGAAATATATGCATAGTTGCATATGATTGGCATAACCCTATGAAGTAGATACTTGAATTATTACCATTTTACAAGTGAAGGATCCAAGATGTTAAAAAGTTATGCAACTTGTCCAAGATCACATAGAAAGCATTGGAGCTAGTCTAACTCAGACCACTCCATTCTGCTCTTCTCCCTCCAAGGTCAAGCATTCATCAGCCATGGGGCTTCCTGCAAGACACTCAGCCTCTCTGTGCCTCACTTGCTAAATGGAGATAATTGTAGATTGCTAAAGTATAATAAAGAGGTTGGGCTGTTCAAAAAATTAATAATGATAACGCCTGTGTTTTTCTCAGCCCAGTGCCTGCCACGTAGTAGATGCTCAACAAAGTCTACTTATTATTTATAATACTGTCTCTTCATGACAGAAGGGACCACACATTTTATGCCTCCATCCATATTTACTGCTAAGCAAGTCATTTAATTCTCTGGGACTTCATTTCTTCATCTGTAAAATGGGATAGCATAATAACATCACAAAGTTATTTTGGTACATAAAAGATACTCAAAAACACTTGAGGAATTAGCGGAATTTCTTCATGCAGTACCTAATACAGTTCCACATGGAAATACGTACTGCAATAAAAACTTCTTGATCACAGCAATCCATAATGTAAAAATGATAATATTGCCGCCTCCTCATCCCTTGGGATCTGTGAGAATAAATGAGACAATCTCTAGAAGAGAGACTGTTAGGAGAAAGGTGCTTAATAAATCTAAGGGGTTGCTATTAATGATGATCATCATAATAATAAATTTGGTATTGAAGAAATCATAACTCATCATGCATGACTCCTCAAGGGAAACCTATCAAGGCCTCCTTCAATGACACGGTGGCAGCTAGTGCCTGAGGTTTCGGATCTATGGAAATATGAGAGGAAACAGAGTGATGTTCCAGAGAGAATTCAGAACGGAATTTGATTTGAGTTTGGTCATTTAGAAAGATCTGCTCTTCCATGTCCTTCTCTCTCCCGACCCTCCACACTTCACATACCTGGCCCGCTTGGCTGGGAACACCAGAGCTTGGGTTTTGATGTTCAATGTCACAGGCCCAGGAACTCAAACGTGTCTATACATCCAGCTCCCATCAGATTCTTAAAGATCCTCTGCTATAGGAAAGCCTCAGAAAACCAAGCAAGTGCAGTGGGTTGTTTCCTTACAGCAGTCTGATACAAACAAAGCTGTCTATTCAGTGAGTCACAGTTTGAGCCCCAAATGCAAAAGACTGGCCCAAAGTGAAAAGATGAAGTTAAAACAAAACTAGCATTGCGTTATAATGGCCAAGAGCACACAGATCTGAACAGGAATCCAGCTGCTCTGCTTAGACTTGTTGGACAACCTCCCTGAGGCTCTATTTACAGTAAATCAGAACCATCTTGGAGGGGACTGTAAGGGTCAAAGGGGGTAGAATCCATGATGTGTCAAGCATAGCAACTGACACTTATAAAGCCCTCGGTTAATGACAATCATCATCATTGTGGTTATTGTGTTGCTAATATTTGATTTTTTTTTTTTTTTTTTGGCTTTTGTATATTGTCCTTAAGTCTTTTTTTTTTTTTTAATTTTATTGTTGTTGTATTACATCCATCCCTTTTTTGCTCCCTTCTGTCCCCCTCCCCACCCACCCTTTCCCCCCAAAGTCAATCCCACCTGTTGTCCATGTCCATGGTTTTGATTAATCAAGGAAAGAATGTGTAGCCAAGCCAGGCTAGTGTGAGGGGAAAGGAGCCTATCAGATGAAAGGTCTTCCCCATATGTTCCATAATTTGGTCATGAGTGTGCTGAGTATGGGTGGGTCAACAGTGCCTTCAAAGAATTGCATCGATGTAATACAACAATAATAAAATTAAATTAAAAAAAAAAAAAAAGAATTGCATCAGGCTGGACAAACTTCCTCCAACCCAGGAGACATTGATCAGAAACCAGGCGCAGACATGTTCATTTCCAGTAACCAAGGCATACCAAGCACATGGGAAACCAAATTAGTCATTGGAAAATAACATGGTGAGCATGAGATCAGAGGAACTGGAAGGTCTACTGGGATATTTATCCAGGTACATCAAAGCTAAACAGACTCTCACAACAGACTCCGTCTCCTAAGTGATCTG
This sequence comes from Noctilio leporinus, assembly GCA_004026585.1. NCBI lineage: Eukaryota > Metazoa > Chordata > Mammalia > Chiroptera > Noctilionidae > Noctilio > Noctilio leporinus. The sequence continues at coordinate 150,569 of PVIW01001112.1, forward strand.
AATACTTGACACTAGTGGCAAGTACTCAACATTCAGATACTTCTGTTTTATTGGAAGCAGAAGCTCAGGGAGGTTGCCACACAAGCCTAAGCCTGGCAGTTGCATTCCTGTGTAGGTCTATATGCTCTTCATCATTATGATATGATGCCACTAAGTATCACATCTCCTTCCAGCATACAGAACTGAAGTCTTTCTCCCCTTCCCTCAAATACATATAGAACACCTCCCTCCATTAAGTAAAGGTTTGGAGGTCAACTATATCTGGATTTGATTCCCTACTCTACCACTAACAAGCTGTGTCACCTTGGAAATACCACTCAACCTCTCTGAACCTAAGTTTGCTAATCTATAATGTAGCGGCAGTTGCCTACTTCATTGGTTGTTGTGTAGCTTAGAAAGAATATACATAAATAGCATAGTGCCTGTGTGATTATTGTAACCGTAGCTACAATTTTAATTTTATTAAATCTACTCTTTCTTCAATTTCTGTGATTCTGGTCTTATAGACTAATCCTAAACACAAGATTTGACTCTACAACTCCCATGTCCATTCAACCACACAAGCATAGAACACCTTGGAGGTTGACCTTGTCAAAAGATGGCTCAATTCATTGATTATTTTTGTTGAGTTTTGAGTATTTTACCTTTACTGGTTGACTTCATTACCTAGTTCTGGAGACATCTCCCTCTAGTTAATATATGCAGGGAAAAGAAGAGAAATTTATGAAGGTTCAGAGGATTCAAAGAACTGAATATTCTGCCAAAACCAAGCAGTTTTGGGCCTCATTTTGTGTGACCATTTCTATCTTTCTGCCCAGAGAAAATTTTTCTCCCTGTTACTCTTAGTCAAGCAACCAGAATTAATGTGAGCATTAGTGGCATTGCCTACAGTAATGCCACAATTTTACTTTGGGCCATTCTTAATTTACTATAAAACCCTAGGATAAAATGTCCCAGAGAGCACGGTCCCCAGTGTCTTTGAACAGTCATTTTCTCTTTTATTTCCAAACACATGCATGAGCTCCATTCATTGCAGAAACACATCAACAGCAACCTCTCTATTCCCTCTTGGTTGCTTGCAAGCCTTCCTGTGTTTTTAATCTTCACCGAGCTCCCGAACCAACTGTGTTGAATGATGTGAATACCAGGCTTCTCGTTTCAGTAAGATGACTGAATTGGAGGCTGCCAAGATTAATAAAAAGAAAAAAATCCACACTCTGAAAAAGCAGCAGTTTGAAAAAAATATAGAGAGATCATGATAAAGATTAGGAAGATGATGCAAGAAAAAAGGGGGAGATATAAAGTATTCCCATCTTATCTAGAGTGGTGAAAAACTCCCGTACAAAGGGGCAATGCTGACCCGCTCTTTAATAACACGGGAGATAAGGAACAGGACGCAGAATAAGGAGCATGTCTGCAGCAGAGTATAAGCATGGCGACTTGGGATTCAGATCACAGAGAGAAAAGGGGTTTGTTGATTTAAGTGATGTGTGAAAATGGAGAAGGTGTTGCTTAAGGCAGTAACCAATGTTGTTTATTTTGGGATGCAAGCCTGAGAATATTATTATGGCAGAGAAAAGAAGTTATCTCTCATGAATTGTCTTGAATTATGGGGGGAGAGAGAGAGGCTTGCAGTGTATGACATTTAGAATTGCAATTTCTAAGCAGAGCGCCATGTCTGATGTATCATTTATTGTCTCTGCCTCCATCCTTCCAAAACTGCATTAAGGGCAGATGCGAACCTCACTTCCCCAGGTCTCCATTTCCACGTTGATTTGGAGGACATTTATTTTCCCTTTGCAACAGAGTCGTATTTTTCCCCTCCTCGAAGGTTTAGCTCATCACTAAATATTCAGGTCTAGGAAGTGATGTTCCTTTCTTTTCCTACATGATTTGTCTCTCTCTGGAGCTGAGCCCCTTTTGGTTGAAAGCAAGAAGCTATACAAACAAAGGGCACAGGAGAAGAAACAGAGAGTGGGCAGATGAGTGGAGGGAAGGTTTCTCCCATTGTGATGGAAATTTGCACATGAGTCTTCCCATTTGGGGGGTTTTGTAGCTGATTTGCCAGGAAGGAAGAAACAATGCTTGTCCAATCAGGTATCAGAATCTGCTGGTTTAGGAGATTCAAACGGCAATTTCAATGACCAGGCAGTGTCCTCCTATTTTCCCTAGTAAGCATGCATCTGTGCAAATTCTGGTGGTAGATCTCTTAACACAGTTTCCACACCACTCGCCCTGCATTTCAGGTAGAAATGAAATTATTCCAGATACAGAAATTCCCATTTCATAAACTCAATGAATTTTAGAACTGGAATGGATTGATATCCCCACGTTGTGGTCACTGGAAAAACTGAGGTCTCAGAAGGTAACTGACGTGGTCAAGGTAACATAGTCTCACAAGTGGCTGTGCATTCCTGTGTTTCTTGCAATGCTTTGAAACTCTTCGAAATGCTTCTTGTCTGCATTTATGTGGGGATTTCACTTAGCACCAGGTGAAGACTGGGCACTGGAAGTGCCTAGAAGTACATTTCAGCCCTTTCTTACCTGGGTCTTGCAACCTCCCTGGGGCTCCATGACGGTACAGGAGACAAGTGCAGCCCCCTTCACAAACCTCAATCACACCCCACCTTAATCTTGGGGAAAATGGCCTCTCCTGTTCCCACCATTCTGCACCCCACACAAAGGCCCTAGCCACCCCCTCTCTTTTTCCTCAAACACTCCCAATGAATTGAGGCTTCTAAAAACAAAAGCTGGCAATGTCTAATGTCATCAAGCAACTTCTGCTTTCAACTCAGCAGCTAAAGCTCTAGAGAGAAGAGAACACAAGACACAAGTTAATATCTCAGTCAGTGATTCTGCCACACTTGCCTGGGACACTCCAGCCCCTGGGGCTGAGTGTATCCTGTACTGGAATGTTCTTCCCTGCCCAGGCAAGTCCTCCACGTTCTGCTATCCCTGAGTTGTGCAGAAAGTCCTCTTTGACCTCTTCACAGAAATCCTAAGGCCTTCCCTCTCTCTGCCACTGGTTTTATTTACTATGTCATGTTTCAGGCCTTTGTGACCTTTTTCTCCAGTCAGATTGTTAATTCCCCAGTGGCTCTTCTGAATCCTCTAAGCCAGCCTTGGAGTAAGGTTTGGGTTTGAATCTTGAGCAAATTATTTTTCCTCTTGGAGACATCGTAATAACCTCCATTGCGGCTAGCAGCATTTTTCCTGAATGCTTTATTATAGCTTCATTGTTTTTTTTGTTTTTTTTTTCTGATTATATTGACACAGTCTCATTGTAAAAATTTCAAAAAGTACATGGTACTATAACAAAAAAAGGACATAAAGGTCACATGAATTCTACTTTCTTTGTGTAAGCACCATTAACATTTTCTTGGCCATCTTTCATATGCCTTGTTATTTATTTTATTTTTTAAAGATTTTATTATTTTTAGAGAGAAGGGCAAGGAGGAAGAAAAGGAGAGAAACACCAAGGTATGGTTGCCTTTCGCCTGCCTCCAGGGGACCTGATTGGAGACCTGGCTTACAACCTGGTTATGTGCCCTGACTAGGAATCGAACCAGCAAACCTTGGGTTTACAGGCTAGTGCCAATCCACTGAGCCACACCAGCCAGGGCCATATATCTTTTTCTCTTTCTTTCTTTCTCTCTCTTGATATATAATGTTGTATAACACAGGTTATTGCAAACATACTATTTATAATAGAGAATATTAAAAATCACATGCAAGAGTGTCAAACATCATAAATTGAATAACAAGTATTTGTTTAATCTGAACTTCAATAAATATTTTTAAATGAATGAATAAATAGTGCCTCCCATAAAATGTGGGGAATAAAGGAAAGCGGGAGATGTTCCCTAGACTATTTTCCTGTTTCTGGGAGGAACTTCACTGAAAATATTCTATTTAAATTAGCCCAGGGCTCAACGTATGTGGCACAAAGGACAAAAGAACATATTCTAATCGGAAATTCTCTAGTCCACACTAAGACGAGATTTCTTCAGCCTAATGTAGCTTTTGGACGTCACATGTGACCGACCCCCCGTTTACCAGCAAGAAGTGTTGAATGGGAGGAACAGAGCTGCACAACTTGAGTCAAATCATCATGAACATTAAGACAAACTAGACCAACCTGATGTGCATCTTCCCTGGAGATCTTATAGGAGAGACTCCAGTCTCTAGGGCCCAGTTAAGAAACTTAGTTTCTTTATCTTATATCACCCTGTTTTCACTGAAGCCTGTTGCCCTTGTTCTACCCCTAGTGGGGAGAGGACACTTCTTACGTCAGCTCTCTTTCCCATTCTCCCCGAAACTGGACACACACTAGCTTCTCCTCAGGCCTAACAATGTTGGTTCCCTTCTTCCCTGGCCCATTAATCGCCTTTGCGGCTCTGCTCCCCACACACCCGACTCTCTGCCTCCTTTTAAGCGTACATAATCTCTGGGCTCTTCCTTCCTTCAAATGGACTGAAAGAGACTAACATTTCACAACCTGAACTTCTTGAACATGAAAAATAAACATATCTCATCCATTAGTAATGACATTAAGACTTACGTGAGAAAACTGAAAAATCTATCTCCTTTTTAACAGTCCTCATTTAAAGATCAATACCAGGCCAATGAGAAATTCTGTTTTCACAATAAGCCAATGCGAGAATAGCATTTTCCCCACTCTGGGACATCAGACTGTCTGGGCAGTGACAAGCTTCACAGGTTCTCCTCCTGTCCACACAGAGAGACTAGAGCCTGGTGACAATCCACCATCACCCACTGATGCCACCAGAAGTATGACTAACAGATTATAAACATTTCTTCTTCTGTCGACTAATTGGCAGGAATGTGATACCTGCTATGACACATAATGGCCCCACCGCACTATTATTCCCAGACATGCAGGTGGTGACCACTTACTAGCAGGCATATGCTGGTATCTGATAGCCTTGGCTGGCAGCGGCCTGGGCTGCCCACATGGAAGAGCACAGACATCCAGGGCTAGGACCACATATTTCCCACACTATGCTCTTTTCTTCAAGCATGTATCACCGTTTGCAATTAAATTATTTATTTACTTACTTGTTGTTTGTCATTTCCACTAGATAGCAAAGGGGGACTTTGTTCTGCTCATCACTAAAATTCACCCCCTTGCAACCTTCCGGCCTCTTCCCACATGTCACTTTTTCCAGGAGAAATACAACAAACTGCCAAGTCCCCGCCATGCCCCTGATGCTCCTGATCCCACTTACCTTGCTTTTCCTTTCTGGGTTTTTAATGTCATCTATCACCTTCTCATATATCATATAATTAACTATGATGAATGTTCATTGTCTCCCTCTACAAGAATGAAAAGTTTGTGCAGGCTGAAATCCTTCTCTGTTTTGTTCATAGCTGGAACATAGGTGTTCAATAAGTATTTATTAAGTAAATGAAAATAAACCATTCACTTTATCCTTAGCGCCTGTAAGAGTCCCTGGTGTGTAATAGCTGCTCAATTAACTATTTGTTAAATCTGTTGCTTTTCTATGGAAGCCCCTGTGTTTATGAATATTTTCTCCAGTGTCCAAACACTTATCCATCTGGATGCCTTTCACTGGTCTTCCTATGTCCCTGGTTAATAAGCCATAATGGACAACAGACAAATGTTTGACAAATTAACCGATTAATAAATAACTGAATCAACTGTATTCAATGTTTCATGCACAATGACTGATATTCCATGTCAGATGGTTTCTGATTGCCTGTTCTCCCAACATGGTCAACACTAAACTATCCCATTTACAGTTCAATCAACACATATTTCCTTAATACCTACTGAATTCCAGTCACTGTGCCAGGTACTGAGGGGGACAGGCGACAACACTAAGGACGGCTTATTGAGCACTTACTTTGCCTGGTACCATGTTAAGCACCGCACATGCATGATCCCACTTACTCCTCATAATAACCATGTGAGGCGATGAGTAGTATTTTGCCCATTTTATAAACAGAGACACGTAAACATCGAGAAATTACTTGTCTAAAATCAGGCAGACAGTAGGCCAGGAAAAGTCCCGATCCTCCCTCAGACAGCCTAACCACAAAGCTCACACCCTTTAGCTCCAAAATGATTTAAAGATGAAGAACAATCAGAAGAAATTAATTTTCTTAGAGAATGTTGGCTATATTAAAATGAGGGGGAAAAGCATTTTTAAAAGTTGTGAATCCCTCATCTTACGGTCCCCAATGCCCAGCATAAAGTATAGCACACAGGGAGTAATAAATACATTTTGGCTAAAAGAAAAAATGATTCTAAGCAATAAAAAAAGGTAAAACTACGAGAGCAAAAAACATCCATTCTAATTGGAGGAAACTGGAAATAATCCAGGCCAACTAAAGTATTTAAACTAAACTGGAAAGAATATGTAGGATTCTAAAAGATATAGAGGAGAATCATAGGAATAGTGTATCCATTATTGATTGCTGTGTATCAAATTGCTGCAAAGTTAGATTAAATAAAAAATGAAGCCCTGGCCAGTACGGTTGAGCACTGGCCTGTGAATCAAGGGGTTGTGGTTCGATTCCCAATCAGGGTTCATGCCTGGGTTGTGGGCCTAGGGCAACCACACATTGATATTTCTCACCCTCTCCTTCTCCCTCCCTTCTTTTCTTCTTAAAAAGTGAATAAATAAAATCTTTAAAAAAAAAAAGAGCATATATTATTCTTACAGTTCCTGCGGAAGTGGCATTCAGGAGCACTCTCCATAGGCTACTTAAGTGCCTTCAACAACCTGGCAATTGGCTCTCCCCAAGGAGAAGGAGAGCAGACCAGGCAGAAGCTCCCCTTTTAATGGCCTAGCCTTGGAAATCGCATAGCATAAATTCTGCCACATCCAATTGTGAGTGGGAGTCACTGAGTCTGCTTGAAATTCCAGGGAGGGGAATTGGACTCTACCATTTGAAGGAAGTAGACATATTTTAAACCACCACAGAGGCAGCCCATAGGAAAGCACAGGGCAGGTTCTGGAATGACAAGTTATCCAATGTCCCAGTTAATAGACTTCTATAACCTGGTGACTTCTCTTGTTTTTTGCAATTTTCACATCACTCCATCCATTTCATATACTTTGATCCCTTGGTCTTTGTCATTTTGCAGAGAGAATCGTTCAATATGTTTTACCCAGTTCATCGACTCCCCAATTTTATTTAAATATAGTTCTCTTCTTGTGGTTAGCTCTGGAAACATAAAAATAGAAAAACATGACTCATGCTCTCAAGGAGTTTGTGGCTCATTTGATAATCACATATGTAGGCCATATAATAATTGCATACAATATGCCAAGGGCCCTGATAGAGTTATATACAAAATATAGAAGAGGCTGATTTTTCTCATGAGAAGGACCTTGCCACCCTACTAACAAATTTGGACTTCATCTTCTATGCTACAAAGGATTTCAGCAGGTATATGCCAAGATTCAGTTCTAGGTCTATCTTGAAAGTATCAGCCTTGCAAGCTATTTTAACTATATTGACATTAGCTCGATACTTTCAGAACAGACCTTATACATTTTAGGAAGACAATTTTGATGGCAGTAGAGAGTACGTGAGCAATGGTATGTGGAATAGTGAGAACAAAATACTCATATACTTGAGATATGTTTATTAGGAACAACTGACAGGGCCTGGCGATTAATGACATGAGCGAAAAAGAGCTTTGGGATAGACTTCTGCACGGCATATGACAGTCTTATTAACTAAGATAGGAAATACAAGAAAGAATCCAGCTGTGGTTTTATGGATACTTTATTGATTACGCTATTACACTTGTCCCAATTTCTCCCTCTTTGCCTCTCTCGGCCCAGTACCCCCTTCTTCCTTTCAGTAATTACCTCCATCCATAGTTCACGTCCATTGCTTGTACTTGTGTGTTCTTGGGCTTCTTCATTTCCTATGCTATTCTTAACATCCCCCAGTTTCTTTTGTTTCTACCAATTATGCTTCTTAATCCCTATACCATTTCCCACATTCTCCCCCTTGCTCCCACCAATGGATAACCTTCCAAATGATCTCCATACCTATGATTCTGTTCCAGTTCTGGTTGTTTAATTTGTTTTGTTTTATTTTTAGATTCAGTTGTTGATAGTTTTGAATTTGTTGCCTTTTTAATGTTCATGGTTCTTATCTTCTTTTTCTTAAATAAGTCCTTTAAGCACTTCCTATAATAATGGCTTGGTGATGATGAACTCCTTTTCTGGGAAACACTTTATCTGCCCTTCCATTCTAAATGATAGCTTTGCTGGATAGAGGAATCTTGGTTGTAGGTCCCTGGTTTTCATTACTTTGAATACTTCTTGCCAGACCATTCTTGCCTGCAAAGTTTCTTTTGAGAAATCAGCTGATAATTTTATGAAAACTCCTTTGTGGATAACTCTCTGCTTTTCTCTTGCTATTCTTAAGATTCTCTCTTTATCTTTAACCTTTGTCATTTTAATTATGATGTGTCTTGGTGAGTCCTCTTTGGATCCAACTTGTTTGAGACTCTGTGCTTCCTGGACTTGTATATCTACTTCCTTCACCAAATTAGGGAAAATTCTTTCATTATTTTATCAAGTAAGTTTTCAATTTCTTACTCTTGCTCTTCTCTTTCTGGCACCCCTATGATTCAGACGTTGGCACATTTGGAGACTCCCCAGAGGTTCCTAGGCCTATCCTCATTTTTCTGAATTCTTGTTTCTTCTTTTTGTTCTGATTGAATGGTTATTTCTTCCTTATGTTCCAAATCCTTGATTTGAATCCTGGCTTCCTTCCCTTTACTGTTGGTTTCCTGTGGATTTTTCTTTATTTCACTCAGTGTAATTAATCTTCATTTCTTCCTTTATGATTTTGCCATACTCAGTGAGTTCTCTGAGTATTCTGATCACCAGTGTTTTGAACTCTGCATCTGATAGGTGGGCTATCTCCATTTCATTTAGTTCTTTTTCTGAGGTTTTGTTCTGTTCTTTTATTTGGGCCTTATTTCTTTTCCTCCTCAATTTGGCAGCCTCTTTGTGTTTGTTTCTGTATACTAGGTAGAGCATCTTTTATTCCCTGTCCTAATACTGTGGCATAAGTGGAAAAGGCAGCTGTAAATTGTGTGGGGTTGAGCCTTAGGTAAGAATCCAAGTATTTTGTAGGGAAAAAAAATGAAGTTCAGTTTTAAACATATTGAGTTTGCATTGCCTTAAGTTACATTGTTGAAGAATGTGTCACACAGGTGATAAGACATATGCAACTGAAGTTTCAAGAGAGAAGTCCCAGATTAAAATACTAATTTTGGAAATACTATCATTCATGTGCTAATTAAACTCATAGTATAGAAGGAGATCATGCAAAGGGCTTTTACAGTAGAAAAGGCAGATGAGAATTGCCCTTGGGGAATATCAACACAAAAGGGTAGTGAAGAAAGAGAAGGTATAAAAAACAGTGAAAAGAAGAACCCAAAAGAGGAAGGCATTCAAGGGATTTCAGGATCATGAAACCCACAGGAGAGATTCTCTAAGAAAAAAAAAAATCAACAGAGGGAAAAGAGAAAAGGCAGAGACATCAAATGAGAAGCAGGCTAAAAATCATACTTGACAATTGTCAGTTAGGAGATTATTAATCACTTAGGCATTTCAGGAAGGTGACGTGGGATAGAGTCCAGCGGCAGTAAGTTGATGGGTGAAAGAGAAGTAAGGGAGTGAACAGAAGGGTACACAACATTCATTGAGTGCTATTGTTATATAGTAGAAGAGTGAAGGAGGATCCACCTAATTCCATCCCATTAGGGTTGTCTTCTCAGGATTCTGTTTTATTCTCAACCTAGGCTCACAAAAAGAATATTCACTCTCCCTGTGTTTTTGGCAGCTGCTTCTACTAGAGCATGTTATTAAAGGGAAGCTGTTTTAAAGGGCAACAGAGAACACCTAGAACAAAAACTTCAAGAAGGAATGCCAGTGGCCCAAGAGAATCTGGATTTACCAGCCTGCTCATTATATTCAATGGGCTGAATTCTCTCTTAATTCTCAAAGGGATTAACTGGTCAAAAATTTATAACATTTTTTCAAGGACAGTGAAGGTCAACTAATTATTAATGAAGGCAAGCAAAAAAGAGAGAAGTATGTGTTTATTTGATTTATGGAAATCTTCCCATTTCTCTAGGGACACAGCATAGGCCTATGAATATAAGAATCTTAGATTCATAGTATTTTTTTTTATCAGAGCAATATTTTCACCATTTATCAAGACATACATAAGAAGAATCAGAATCTACAAGTAAAATTGGCAGACAAAAGGACAAAACCTGGAGATTCAAAAGGTAGTGGTGTACTACATTTGGATGATTATAATTAGTCCTCTGATGGGTAAATCTGGGCATCTTAGTACAGGTTCACCGATCACTTTCACTTATCAGAAAAAAAATTAAAAACATAGAAATAGAGGGGCAATCTCTAAAGAATGTAAGATTCAGGTTAAAGAGGCCTTGCCACGAGTCAATTCATTTCTTTTCTCCTGTAGTGAAAATAATAAAAAAAAGTGAATAGGAAGTATAAAAAATAGAAGAGAGTATTGCCCATCATTCTAGTATTCTAACAATAATTGTGATATTTAGGTGCTTCTTTTTAATAACAATAGAAGTAACAACAATTGGTTACATTCCTTTATTTCCCACATAGTTACCAATCATTTATCTTGTGCCAGAGACTGTGTTAGATACAGGCAAACAAAACAATCCTGTTCTTGACCCTGTGTAGCTCACATTCTAAAGGGAAAGCAGATACTGAACAACTAAAACATATACTTATTTGATTACAATTGAAATTGATGGCATGAAAAAGAGGCGTAGAGTATTAAGAAAGGATTGTTAGCCAAACATCCCCAAGTGCTTTTGCTTTATAAAACTGTCCTTTACCACCTGAATAAAACAACTGAAGTTCCTTTCTGATTTCACATCAAGTCCTGTCTCTGCCTGAATATGCCTGAGAAGTCCTTGGGCAGGTGCTTATAAGTCCTGGTTGTCCCCCATCAGCCCAAATTTCCTCTGAATCCCCTTGAGCCTTCTCTTCAGCCTTTATACCATGCTGGCTCTCTTTGATTGATTTCCCCATAAGCGCAAGAGGGGTCCTTCATTCTTTAAGGCAGTATTTATAATATAAGGCCACCACTGCATTAGTCACTAATAGAACTCTACTGAAATTTTCCAGTGAGTGAAGAGAAGAAAGGAGAAAGGAAAAGTAAAAGAGGAAGAATTAAATTGTCAGCCATCTTTGCATTAGCTTCCCACCCACACACCTTGTCAAAGAGAATCTCCTCCCGGAATCTTCCCCTCTCATTAGTCTGTTACCACCTGCCATCTTCCTCAGATCTGTGTTTACTCAGAACCAGGCCCTTCCTTCCATTTCCTCTCTGTGCCAAGTTCTCCTCACAGAACTACTGATCATTTACTCTGATAAAACCAAAGTGATTGTACAGCTGGAAAAGCTTCTAATGCTCATTTTATTATAGAGAAGAACTTAGTTACCTTAATCTGCCGTTCTTCATCATACGTGATCAAACCATGTTGACTTTCACAGCAAAAGTGCCATTGGTATGTCTTCTAAACAAAATATGAGGTTTCTCCTTGAGAATAATTTCTTAGCACCCCTAGAATACAGAGGTGGTTCAAGTCCCTTTATTCCTGTTGTTCAATAAGCAATTTTTCCTTTCACCTATGACAATCCATCACTGGAAAATTACGAGCTCTTTGTAAATGAGGGAGTGCAAATTTAAAAGGCCATTCTGATCTAAACCCTGGGCAAAGATTTAGGTATAAAAATTTCCAATCTGAAGTTATATTTCATCATGAAGGAAAAAAAAAAAAAAAGAAAATTATCTAAATGTCCAACAACAGAGAAATGATTAAGTAATGGTAAAATTATTTGATAAAATATTATGTTGCCATTCAAGTGGCATTCATTAAAATTTATGGCAATATAAAAAATTGCATGTTATAATAGTAGGTTAAAAATGCCAGGATTCTAGATTTAACATAGGACTTAACATCATATATTCAAAATGTACGTTTCTAACTCCAGAAAAAGTAGAAGAGTAACCAGTATGACTATCTTTCTCCCAGCCCCCTAAAATCAATCACATGGTACTAAATAAGGGAGGAGAGCAGACATCTGAATACTGTAAGAACCCTCGTGAGGGCATAAAGGATGTAGTAATCTTAGGAAGTAAGGTGCTGGGGGTACGCTGACAGATTAGATACTCCAGCTACAGTAGAGGATAAATTAGAAGACAGCTTTTACACTCTGCTCTGGATATTGTCTTGAAATGATTATTGTTTCCCCATTCCCCTGCAAGGTAAAAATCATGGTGTCAACAGAACAGTAATAGGGAAGACCCAAAGACTTGTTGGGGAGACAGGCCAGAGAGAAAAGGCAGAGGGGTTCAGCAGCCTTTCTGCTTCAATTTAAGGACTGGTGGATTTTAATCCAAGACAATAGCTTTCGAAAGGTTTGAAGTTGATTCATAGTAAGAAATGTACTCCCCATCCCACCCCATACATATATTTGTGTGTGTAATGATATAGAGATATACAGCTGAAACAAAAGTTTCACTAAATACCTGGCTGGTGTGACTCAGTGAATTGAGTGCCAGCCTGCAAACCAAAGGGTCACCAGTTCAATTCCCAGTCAGGGCACATGCCTGGGATGCAAACCAGGTCTCCAGCCATGTCCGTAGCTGAAAGCAGATGAAAGGCAACCATACATTGATGTTTCTCTCCCCATCTTCCTCCCTCCCTTCCCCTCTCTCTAAAAATAATAGTCTTTAAAAGAAAAAGTTTCACTAAATAGAGCTTCTATCTATTAACTGTACTCTGATATATTCTATTATATTCAATTCTACTTTATTTTTTTTCAACAGTGGTTATGTTCCACTAATAATTCAGTCTGAAAACCACTGATCTCATCAGATTATCTTTACTTAATGCTACAATATTTCTACCAAATAGTTTAAGGAAAAAATCTCTGACCAGAGATGTTGCCAGGTAAGAGTAATGGCAAAGAAAAGACAGTCAACAATTTTTTTCTTCTCTTTCCTGTATTCACCTGGAGGAATGGAACTTAGAGCTTACACATTGGCCTCTTCTACTATATATGTTAATAGACACAGTAGTTAATATTCCAAGGAAGGTACAAGCTCATAAGCCAAAATAAGTAGACTTTCGAAGTGAACAATGATTCTTTTTTAATAAGCATACTGAGTATCACATAACGTGTGCAGTATAATTATAGAAATATAGCCCTGGCTGGTGACGTAGTGGGTAAGGCACCAGCCTGTGAACCCAAAGGTCGCTGGTTCAATTCCCAGCCAGAGCACGTAACCAGATCTCCAACGAGATCCATAGCTGGAGGCAGGTGAAAGGCAACCATACATCGATGTCTCTCTCTCCCTCTCTCCCAACCTCTCTCTCTAAAAATAATAAATAAAATCTTTTTTTAAAAAGAAAGTAATATACACATAAATATTTTAAATAAAGCATAGTAAATATTCTCAAAGAAACAAGGGAAAATATTGAGTAAACAAAACAGAAATAACAATTCATAAAAAGAACCAAATGAAATACTATAAATATAACCAATAAAGAATGTAAATAAATGGAATTAATTGTAGGATGGATACTGTTGATGAATGAACTAGTGAAATGTAAGATACGACTGACAGGCTCTTCTAGGAGGCAGCAAAAAGTGGTAAATGACAAACATATAAAAAAAGCCAAGGAACATGTATGTGACAATTGGAAACCACCAACTTCCAAATAATAGAAGTCCTAGAAAGATGTAGAAAGGAAAAGAAATAAAAGTGAAATGATTAAAAAACTTCCAGATTAAAAAAGATGAAATATGTTTAACTTAAAGACTCAACAGGGTGTCAAACAGAATATAGAAAAACCCAAACTGATACATATTAAAATAAATGTTAGAGATTAAAAGAAAATTAGATTACTAGATTTTAGAAAGAACTCCAGAAAAGAGTTGCAGATGACTTACCAAAGTCAAAACAATCATAATATCACAATTCTCAGAGAAACAGGGATGTGAGAGAGAAACACTAATCAGTTGCCTCCCATATTCACCCTGACTGGGGAATTGAACCCACAACCTAGGCATATACCCTGACCGAGGATTGAACCTGAAACCTGTGGTATATGGGATGACACTCCAACTAATTGAGTCACCTGGACAGGGCTTTTGCATTATTATTTATTACTGTTATTATTTTCCAAACAAACAGCTGTAAACCTACTTTGGCCAAACCCTGTAGAAAAGTAGGCAAAATATATAAAACATGAGTTTTCGGACATTGAGCAATAATAAAATGCATATACCTCCAGCAAGATTAATGTGAGAGATTATCAATATCAGAAATGATGAAGATGCATCACTACGGATCCTACAGATATTAAAAGGATAATACGCAAGTACTGAGAACAACTTTATGCTGAGAAATATCACATTTTAGAAGAAGCAAACACTTTGAAAGACAAACTATCAAAGCTTACTGAATAAAAGTCTTCATTTTGTCTTTGTTTTTGAATATCTAGAAATATAAGTTGACGATTTTTCTTTCATTACTCTTACATGTTGAACTGTGCTGCCTCCCTCCCCAAGTGCCTATAAATGTGACATTAGGAAACAGGGTGAAAATATAATCAGGCCATTAGGGTAGATCCTACTTCATCATGACTGAAGTCCTCCTAGACACAGACACACATGGAGAAAATGCAATGTGATGATGGAGGCAGAAATCGAAGTTTTATCCAAGCTGAAGATGGCCGAAGATTGCTAGAGATAGCACAAGAAGCTAGAAAGAGGCAAGGAAGGACTCTCCTTTACAGGATTTTGAGGGAGCATGGCTCCGACAACAACCTGATTTTGGGCTTTTAGCCCACAGAACTGTGAGACAATAAATTTCTAGTTTTTAAGCCACTGACTTTGTGGAACTTGGTTACATCAACCCTAGGAAAGAACTCACAAACATGAAGACGTTGCTTCATTGTCTTCCCTTTTGCTATCATTCTCATTTTTTTGTTCTCTGTGCATAATATATCCTTTTTTCTTTTGCTACTTTTAAGATTTTTCTCTTTATCGCTGATTTTGAGCCATTTAATTGTGCTGTCCCTGGGTGTAGTTTTCTTTATATCTTGTGATTCAAGTTTATTGAACTTTTTGTAGCTGAACTTTTGAGTGTCTTAGGTCAATGCAAAATCTGGTTTTGCAGTTGCAATTTATGAGGCAAGCCTGAACCAGTGCTTATTCTAGAGATGCTTACTCTCCACTCCTAAGGCAAGAACTCTCCCAGTGGCCCATGAATCTTGAGGCTTTCCCATCTGGCTTTTTAACGTGGACTGCATTCCTGGACTTGAGTGAGCATTGGGCACTGTGTGGTTTTTAAAGATTTTATTCATTTTTTTCAGAGATGGGGGAAGGGAGAGAGGCGGAGAGGGAGAGAAACATCAATGTACAGTTGCCTTTCACCTGCCTCCAGCTAAGGACCTGGCTGGAGACCTGGCTTGCAACCTGGTTATGTGCCCTGGCTGGGGAATCAAACCAGTGACCTTCAGGTTTGCAGGTTGGTGTCTTATCCACTGTGCCACCAACCAGGGGTTGGGCACTGTTATTCTACTCCTTTCAGTGCTTTCTCTCCCTAGCCTCACATACTTGCCTCACACAACATGCTTATCCATTCTCTACTGCATACTCACAGGAAACCTGAAGATCTCCAGAGTTTTCTCTGCAGGCAGCTTTCTCTTTTCTGGTACTGCATCCTCTAAACTCTAGCTGCCTTGTCTCTTCGACTCAGGAAGTTTGCCCATCTGGGTCTGGATTCTTCCTTCCTGCACCACAACCCAAAACTCCCTGACTGCAGTAAACTCAGGAAAACAGCATTTGTTCTGTTTATTTTCTATCTCCCCCCGGATTACTGTCTTTGGTTGCCTGGTGTCCACTGCCTTGAAAACTGCAGTTTCATACATTTCCTCCATTTTAAAGTTTTTTTAGGTGGAGGGTAATGCCTGCCCATGTTACCCTGTCTTGGACAAAACTGTTAAGTCATGATCTGAATCTTAAAATCATCGGTGTCTCCACACAATATGCTAATTCTTTCCTCTACCTTCTTGACTATATTAGAGTTACAAGAACTATTTTCATGTATTTACCTACTAATTCTATCATCTGTGTCGTTTATGTCTTGTTTCCTATTGACTGATTTTTGTCCTCTTCATGAAGATTATTTTTATGCTTCTTTGCATACCTGGTAATTTTTTTAACTGAATACCAGACATTTTGAATTTTATCTTGTTGAGTCCTAGATATTTTTATATTCTTATAAATATTCTTGAGCTTTTCTCTGAGATGCAGTTAAGTTCTTTGTGATATTTTTGAGGTTTTATTTTAAGCTCTGATAAGCAAGAGCAAAGCAACACTTAGTTGATGGCTAATTATACTCCACTGTTCAGGCATACCAATCTGAGTTCTTTACACTCTGTTCCATGAATTATGAGTCTCTTTTTTTTTCCTACCTGACTGGTGAAAACACAAATGATTCCTGTTTGGGGCCGAGCTCCGGAGAGTGTTCCCTCTAATCTAGTCATTCTCAACTAGAGACAACCTCCCCTACCACCCAAGAGCAGGGAATATCTGGCAATATCTGGAAATAGTTTGGTTTTTATAACTTGGGGAAGGGTGCTATTGGCATCTTGTGATTACAGACCACCACGGATGCTGCTAAACATTCTATGATGAATACAACACCCTTCCCGACCAATGATGTGGACTAAACTTCAATAGTACCAGTGTTGAAAAATCCAATTAAAATCCTTCCAGATGATTTTCCCCAAGTTTTGGGATAGAAAAATATCTTTAAGCTGACAAAACCGAAAGAAACCAAAGAAATCTAGAATGCATAAGCTTTCTTAAAGTATAATTATAAATAATTGGTAACAAAAAGAAATATTATATTGTGTAAAACAAAAAGCAGAGCATTAAGTATAAAAATTATGAACCTGCCCTGACTGGTGTGATTCATTGGGTTGGACATCATCCCACCAAGTTAAGGGTCACCAGTTTGATTCTTGGTCAGGGCGCATGCCTAGGTAGTAAGCTCATCTTCATCTTGGGCACGTGAGAGGCAACCAATCAATTTTTTCTCTCACATTGATGTTTCTCTCCTCCTTCTCTTTCTTCCTCCCTTCTCCTCTCTCTAAAGAAAAAATAAAGTAAAATCAGGAACCTAGGTGGACCTAACAGTGTCTCAAATTATATAATGCTGCTATGGAAACCTACAGAAGGAAGTAGATAAATTGACAATTGTGGTGGAAGACTTGGGATAGCCCTCAAAAGCAATAGCTCAAACTAAAACAAAACAAAAAACAAACAAACAAAAAAACAATGTAATCAGCATATATAAGTGATATAATTTAAAAGCTTATATTATTAGAAGATACATAGAGATCTTTTTACATTGTAAAGAATATACTTACTTTTTTTAAGCATATGTTTAACATTCAACTAAATGGATGTACTGGACTACAAAAGAAGGTTTAATAAAGTTCAAATAATAAGTATCACACAGACAAATAGCAAAAAAAATTTTTGGAAATCAGTAACAAAGGTATAATACACAAAATTCCATATCACCCCAATCATCACTTGCTCCACTGCATTCAGAACCCATAGACTGAAGGAGAAAAGACTTTTCAAAGGTTGAGAAAAAAGAAAAAAGAAAAATAGTGTAATTCCTCCTAGAGAGCAGTCATGAATTCACATGCTCCCTCCTTGAGTTGCCACTGCAGTCTGTCTCATGGTAAGCTAGACGTGTTCGTCTGTTTTCTGCATGCATACAGGGTGTGGCAAAAGTAGGTGTACAGTTGTTTGTGTGGAAAATATAATAATTAACAAATAATAACCCAAGAATAAATTCTGTATTTTGTGTACTCACAACTGTAAACCTACTTTTACCCAAACTTGTGTATTTTTGCCCAGAAAACTTTTATCTAATCTATCATGATTCAATATATTTTTGTTCAAATCAAATGCACTTCCTTCCTCTAACCACACATGTTGCATGGCACACTTTATCCCTGTGAGGGATGCCCCTTTTTGGTGGGAGCCTGTGTCCAGTCACTTGTATGTTCCAATATGCCTGGTCTCCCCATTGTCCCACTATGTGCCTATTTTCCCCTGTGCACCTTCAGAGTTGGGCACATGACTCAGGAGCCGCTCAAGGAGGTGCAGAGTGATAACCAACTGATATTCAACCTATAAGAACCTAAGACCTAGTTATAGATATGATGATCATGTAATTTATCATCCAAACCAAGATACTTTGAGAGGAAAGGCAGGGTTGTAAAAATAATCCAGGATGTTTGTAGGAAACTGGAAATCTTTCTAATCACTCTAGTCAAAGAGAAATGATGGCTGGAAGGGCCCTGTGAGCAGCATTTGACATCTCCTTAAAGGTTTTCTATAAACATGAAGGGAATTTCCTGGTTAATTTCCTTTTCATAATTTGACTATTTAAACAAGAATGGACTAATATTACAAATTCCTGGACTAAACTAGGCTTACTATTGCAATTTTGTGAGAAGATTTTTGATTACATGGAGAAGTGATCTCTCTGAATCTGATTTTCCCGGCCTTTAGTCATGCTGTTAAGAAATAGGATGATGTAATTGATGAGGAAAGTGTAAGAAGTTTTTCATTTGGATAGATAAGTAGTGCCAAGATAATGCTGAAGGATGATAGAAACAAAGGATTCTTCTCTTCTCCCAAAGAGTCTCTCAAAGCATGATTGAGATGAACTTCCACCTTCTGGGTTCATACATGTTTCTTTGGCCCAGAGGAAAGAGGAAAGGAAGGATTGCCTCATTAAGCGGTATATCCAAGGGTATCATGAAAGAGGGGGCCGCCTGCCATAGTAATCCCAGAGGCTTAGGAAAGAACTCCATAATCATCCAGTTCATGTGAGACCTACATACGATGATGGTAAAACCTAGGCAAACTGAAGACTTGTAAGAAAAGCTAATGCCATATACTAGTTTCAACCATGCTCAAGCTTTTGCTCCTTGGATCCACCTGGTAGTGTTATAGTCTCTGGACCTCTCTTCACTCTCAATGTGTCAGGATTCCAATCATGCACTAAACTTGGCAGCTCATTTCCCCATAATCTCTTCTACTGCCCATACAAAGATGCCTTCAAAGTGGCCCACCTACTATACAGCATCTTTGGCTACCTCCATCTGAAGTTCATGCGCAGGGACAGAAGTTCCTGACTGTCTCAATGGTGATGATAAGGTCCCCACAGGAACTGTAGGAGATGAACAAAAATGTTTCCCCCACTTATCCAAATGTTACCCTCAAATGCGGCTTAGAAATTTACAACAATGCACCTTCAGGTTGGCAACTCTGAGCCCTCAACCAGGCTGGGGCCTCCAAAGCCTCACCATCCAAAGTGGATGGGGTTGGGCAAGAACTGGAATCTCATGTCTCCAAGAAGAAAGTGCCTCCACAGGTGACCATTTTTGCTACTACTTGTTAAACCAGAAATAACATAATGATGGGTTCTTTCATGGATTATATTGGTTCATGGTTTGAAAACTTCCTCACTATCCTACAGACTTAAACATCAAAACCCACAAGTTTCTTTTGTAAATATTTCTTTAATAAGATGAAGAAGTCACATATTTTTTAAAACCTGAAATTTAACAATTATCAGAATCAGTATTTCACATAGCCTAAGCAATGGTAACCTTCTTTTTTTTCCCTTATAGTTTTTAAAATTTGAGGCTTACTAGGAATTGTTCATATTTAATGTATCCAATGTACAATATATACCAAATGTTCTGAGTATGAAATTTTTCTCAATTATAAAATAAAGCTTCCATTTCAAAAATCCCATATATCTGAAAATTAAACAATATGGTATTAAATAATCCTTGAATTTAAAGGATATTAGAAGAGAGATTGGGATATATATACAATTGGATAGCAAAGAAATATAACATGCCAATACTTATGGTACACAGCTAAAGAAGCATTTATTAGTATATAGGCTGAGATATACTTTATCAGTAAAAACAGAATGATTTAAGATAAAACAAGCCAAGGTTTTAATACAAGAAGTTGAAATATCCAAGAGAACATGTATTTTAAAAAACATGAAGGCAATAAGTAGTAAAAGATAAGTGTATAAATCAAGGAAGGAAAGTTGGAGGAACACAAGCTTAATAAGACTAATTGATTCTTTGATGAAAACTGAAGAAGATGGTTTTTTAGCAAGATTGAACAAGGCAAAAAAGATTAGGCTATAAATAATGAAATATAAAATTTTTAAAAATAAATAACTATAGATAAAAACTTTTAAAAGTGTAAAATATTATGAACTATCCACTATATAATTTAAAGCCTAGATAAAATAAGCATACTGTTGCAAAAAAAATAATAAAAGCCAAAACTGGTTCATGCAGAAATAAAATATATGACTAGGCTAATAAGTATAAAATAGTTAAAATAATAACAGACTTAAAAGGACCTTTCTACTGGAAAAAATTCTAGACTTACAAAGCTTTATTGGTTACTCCTACTAAATTTTCAAGAACAGATTAACCTGTCTTATACAAATTGTTCCAGAAGAGAAAATGTGAGAAAATTGTATAGATTATTTTATGACTAATGTCATGCTGGTTCTCATACAAAATTAATTTTGTGTCATAATCATAGTTGTCATTTAGATAGCACTTACTAAGTGCCAGGTATTCTTCTAAGTGTTTTTCATATTTTAACTCATTTATTCCTCAATACAAGTTATAATTTAGATATGTAAACACTAACCCCATTTTACAGAAGGGAAACATTAAGCCAGAAATGTTTATTGCTTTCTCAGATCACATAGCTAGAAAGCAGCCACATTGGAATTGAAGTCAAGGTAGTCTAGCTACAAGTCTGCTGTCTTAAGCACTATATTATGCTTCTGAAGAAAGAAATTAAAGGCCAAATTAATATCACAGAAACAAAAATATTAGCTAACAATTTCTAGTAATGTACATAAAACAAAATACATCACAACCAGGTAAGGTTTATCCAAGAATGCCAAGATGGTTCAATGACAAAATATTTCAAGGAAAAGTAACACACTGATAGACTAAATGAGCAAAATTCTAGATACACAAAAAGCATAACGTTTATCGCCAACGAGAACTTCATTAACATAGAAAATAGTACATCTGAAAACTCACCACCTATTATTTTATTAGAGACAGTTTAATAACATAAACAAAACGAAGGTGGTTTTTACCATTTACAAGGGCATAGTCACTGCATTAAGATAAGAAATAACAAATGTGATGTCTCTGAGACATAAATAAAATAATCAATACTTAAAAATAAAGTGATCATCCATATAAAAAACAATAGAATCATCAAGATATGAGAATAGTCATAAGAGATCAATGAGGTTATTAAATACAAAGTGAACACACTAAATGTAAATAGCATTTCCCCCCCAAGGACTTGTTAAATAGAAATGTTATCAAATATATTTTTAGATATAACAAGAAAAATTATAATTATCTAAGATTAAACTTAAGTATACAGAGGCTTCTTGGAGGTTTCTTTGATTCATGTGTTAAGGTACATAATATAAAATCTGTATAAAAGGGAAGTAAACTTGTGATCCTAGAAGAATACTTTATATCATAAAACATCAATTTCTCCAAAAGATAACCTAAAAATTAATTCCCAAACTGTATTTCAGTTAGGTGTTTAAGAAATTCAATCTAAGGGGACAGAGGGAAGCAAAAAGGGGATGGATGTAATAAAACAATAAAATTAAATTAAAAAAAAGAAATTCAATCTATACTAAAATTTATATGAAAGAAAAGTGGCTATGATGAATGAAGTCAGGTTTGACAAAGTTGAGTAGAAAGTGAAGATATGCTTACCAGATAAGAATATTTACACAAAGCCATTGTGATAAAAAAAAAAAAAAATACATAATAAGAACAAATAAACTGAGGAGAGTAGATGGTTCTGAAATAGATCCATGAATTTATAGTACCTTGATGAAGCATGAAGGTAGCACTACAGACTGGTGCAGAAAAGCTGATTTTTTTGTAAATAGCAGTAGAAATAACTATCCTTGTACATAAAGAAAAACTAAAAATTAGACCCCTACTTTACACCATGTATGACAGTGTTGGCAGACAGATTAAATATGTAGATGAAAGATGTAACAATAAGGTCAATACAATTTAATTTAGGAGGATATTTGTATATCCAGAGTGGGGATAAACTTCAATACAAAACTCTGAAAGCTTAACCCGTAAGGCAGAAATAAACAACAGATTTTATTACACACAAATTATAACACCCAATCAATAGAGAACACCCTTGACAATAGTAACAGACATATGACATAGATAGAAAATACTTTCATCATCTAAAAATAAGAAACTATTCTCCAGAACTCATAGGACACAAAGAATTCTTAAATCAATAATGAAAGAACAGGAAATAAAGCCCAAAATGGAACAAAGATACGAACTAAGAATATGCAAAAGAGGAATTCCAACAGCCTAGCAAACATGTGAAAATATACTCAGATTAATTTGTATTTACAGAAATGCGTATTTCAATAGTAATGAGGGACATGAAAGAAGGAGCATCAGTATAGATCCCATGGGCATTAAAAGGATAATAAAGGAATACTATGAACAACTTTAGGCCCACAAATTTAATAATCTAGGTAAAATTAACTAATTTCCTTTTTTCAAAGATTTTATTCATTATTTTCCAGGAGAAAGGCATAAAGGGAGGAAGGAAAAGAAATAAGCATCAATGTATGGTTGCCTTTCACCTTCCTCCAGCTAAGGGCCTGGCTGGAGACCTGGCTTGCAACCTGGTTATGTGCCCTAGCTTGGAATCAAACCAGTGACCTTTGGGTTTACAGGCTGGTGCCAATCCACTGAGCCACACCAGCCAGGCCTGAACTAATTTCTTAAGGCACAATTTGTCAAAACTCAAACAAGGAAATCATGTCACAGTACATTAGACCAAACCCATAGAAAGTACAATGCCTCAATGTAAAACTATAGGCTTTGGGTGGTGATCATCCAATTGTTAGGTCATCAATTCTAACAAATGTACCCCTCTGATAGAGGATCTGATAATGGGAGAGGATATACATGTGTTGGGGCAAGGGAAATCTTTGTATCTTCATTTTTGACAAGAACCTTAAATTGTTCTAAAAAGTAAAGTCTTGAAAATTTTTCTTTAAAAAGTTAATCATGCCAACAAATTGAGCAACCTGGATAAAATGGATGAATTCCTAGAAACATAATACCTTCCAAAACTAAATCAGGAAGAATCAGGATCTGAACAGACAGATTACAACTAGTGAAATTAAAGTAGTAATCAAAAGAACCTCTCAACAAACCGAAGTCCTAGACCAGATGGCTTCACAGTGAATTTTAACAAACATTCCAAGAAGAACTAATACCTCTCCTCAAACTATTCCAAAAAATCCAAGAGGAGAAAAGACTCCCAAGCTCATTTTGTGAGACCAGCATTATACTAATTCCAAAACCAAATAAAGACATTACAAAAAAAAAAAAAAGAGAGAGAGAGACAGAGAAAATTATAGGCCAATATCCCTGATGAACATAGATAGTAAAATCCTCAACAAAGTTATTAGCTAAACAAATACAGCAATACATCAAAAGGATCATACACCATAATCAAGTGGGATTTATCCTGGAAGTACAAGGTTGGCACAATATTTGCAAATCAATGAGTGTGTTTCATCACATAAACAAAATGAAGGATAAAAACTATATGACCATATCAATAGATACAGAAAAAGAATTTGATAAAATCCAGCACCCATTTATGATAAAAACTCTCAGCAGAATAGAGGGAACATATCCAATATAATACAGGTCATATATGACAAACTCACTGCCAGCATCATGCTTAATGGGCAAAAACTACAAGACAAAGTTGTCCACTTTTATCTCTCTTGTTCAACATAGTACTGGAAGTCTTAGCCAGAACAATCAGATAACAAGAAATGAAAGGCACCCAAACTGGAAAGGAAGAAGTAAAAGTATTGGCAGATGATATGATACAATATATAAACAGCCCTACAGATTCTACCAAGAAACTATTAGAACTGAATTCAGCAAAGTAGTAGCATACAAAATTAATATCTAGAAATCAGTTGCATTCATATATGCCAATAATGAACTAACAGAAAGGGAAATTAAGAAAACAATCCCCTTGACAGTTGCTTCAAAAAGAATAAAATACATAGGAGTAAATTTAACCAGGAATATAAAGAACCTGTAATAGGAAATTTTCGCGCTGAAGAGAAATTGAAAGATACAAATAAGTGCAAACATATACTGTGTTCATGGGTAGGAAGAATTAATATCATTAAAATGTCCGTACCACTGAAAGCAATGTACAGATTCAACACAATTCCTATCAAGATACCAATGATGTCGTTCAAAGAATTAGAATATTTCAAGAATTTTTATGGACCAACAAAAGGACTTGCATAGCAACAGCGATTCTGAGAAAGAAGAAAAAGGTTGGAAGAACGATGCTGCCTGATATCAAACTGTACTATAAGGCCACAGTAATCAAAATTGTATGGTACTGGCATAAAAAAACAGACACACAGATCAATGGAACAGAAAAAACAACCCAGAAATAAACTCAGACTTTTATAAGAATTAATGTTTGACAGAGGAGGGAAAAACATATCTTGGGCTAAAGATAGTTTATTCAATAAATGGTGTTGGGAAAATTGGACAAATTCATGCAGAAAAATAAAACTAGACCACCTTCTTATGCCACACCCAAGAATAAATTCAAAATGAATCAAAGACTTAAATGTTAGACTTGAATGAAACCTTAAAAATCCTAGAAGAAAGCATAGGCAGTAAAATCTCAGACATCACTTAGAGCAAAATTTTATCTGATATATCTCCTCAGGCAAGGAAAACAAAAGAAAAAATTAAAAATGGGACTATATCAAACTAAAAAGTTTTTCTACAGTAAAGGAAACAATCAACAAAATAAAATGACAACTCATTGAATGGCACAACATATTCTCCAATACATCTGTATGGGATTAATATCCAAAATTTATAAAGAGCTTATAAAACTCAACACCAAAAAAATCCAATTAAAAATGGGCAAAGGACCTGAATAGACACTTCTCCAAAAACATACAGATGACCAACAGACATGTGAAAAAAAGCTCAGCATCACTAATCATCAGAGAAATGCAAATTAAAGCCACATGAGGTATCACTTCACAACAGTCAGAATGGCCATCATCAATAAATCAACAAATAACAGGTGCTAGTGAGGATGTGGAGAAAGGGGAACCCTTCTGCACCAGGGAATGCAGACTGGTGCAGTCACTATAGAAAGCTGTGTGGAGTTACCTCAAAAAATTAAAAATGGAACTGCCTTATGACCCTTCTGGGAATTCATCCAAAGAAACCTGAAACACCAATTTCAAAAAATATATGCCTCCCTATGTTCATTGCAGCATTATTTACAAAAGTCAAGATTTGGGAGCAGCCCAAATATTCATTAGTAGATGAGAGATTGAAACAGCTATAGTACATTTACACAATGGAATAGAACTTGGCCATAAAAAGAAGAAAATTCTACCCTTTGTAACAGCATGGATGGACCTGGAGAACATTATGTTCAGTGAAACAAGCCAGTCAGAGAAAAACAACTACAATACGATTTCACTCCTATGCGGAATCTAATGAACAATCTAAACTAACAAGCAAAATAGAGACAGACTCATCGATAATGAGCAGGCCGAAAGCTCTGAGGGGAGAGTTATGGGGTGGAGGGATCCAACAGAAAAGAAAAAACTCATGGACATGGACAACAGTGTGCTGATTGCAAGGGGGTGGTAGGTAGACATGGAAGAAGGTATAGAAGGAATAATCGGAAAAATGAGATAAAAACGAACTATTAAAAATTTAATCAATACAATGAAAAAAATTAAAAATTAGAACTCTAGTATCAAATAGTAGAAATCATATAGCAATACTATATGATGTGTTCAATAGAACACATCTTATAATGGTGCTGGGAATGTTGACAAGTACAATCATTCTCGTGTGCAATCTGGCAATACTTTGATTAAACTTACATCTATCCTTTGGTCCAGCAATTCTACTCCTGGGTTTATATCACAGATAAAATATTACACAGGTTGATAAGGATACTTCGTTGAATTATTTATAATAGTGGTGAGTTGGAGGTAATTTAGCTGTCTATCACTTCAAAAAGAGACGAGTAAAATATACTGAATGCATATTACGGAATACTAAGCATTATTTATAAGCTACAAACTATATATATGCAAAACAGTTTGAGTAGATCTAAAATCAGAGCACTCAGTGAAAAGTTAAGAGAAAACATTGCAAGGATCATTGTTGATGCGTTTCATGAACTGAGGAGTACATTTAACTCAACACTTTCTACCAGGGCCTAAATACAATAAATAGTCAAGTGTAGACTTTCAAACTATGCGTTTATGACATTTATATGTGATTGGTATATATTTATATATATTAAACATTTATGTTTTATATGTTTTTAATATATATAAAATTGAACATCATGCAGCCAATAAAAAGGTTAGCTGTTCATTATATGTTGACGATCTTTGAATTGTGCTAAATAGAATATGCAAGATGTAAAATAAGGCATATAGAATAATACTAGTATATATAGATAAGTATATGTGTATATGTACAATATCTATTTATAAATACATCTACATTCATTGAGAGAGAAAATGAAAGAAAAGTAAGTAACTGGTACCTGTAGCTGCCTCTGGGCTAGGGAGAGGAGACAGACTTATCTTTAACTTTATGCCCTTCTGTGATTTTCAAATTCGGTTCTGTTTGCATATATTTCTTAAAGTGATTACAAAAATAAAACAAAAGTAAAATATGTGCATACACTGAGACATAATAGTGCCTTCATTTACCTACCTACCTTTCCTTTAAGGCTGCAATAAGAGGTTAGCTATATTCATCTTTCTGTCTCTTAAGGCAGTTCCTGTCACATAAAGGTAGTCAATGAATGTTGGAAAAAGGAAAGAAGAAAAAAACAAAAGAAGGAAAATAAAATGTAGTGGGTGGGAAATGGATGGTTATTAATTTCCTCCTCACATATTTCTGCTGTGACCGTGTGGAGTATAGATGTAAACATGAAAGCAGGCTGACAGTTTGGAGGCTATTTCAATAGCCCAGATTCTGAGTAGGCTAACATGTGTACTGCCAAAGAGCCAAAGGCTGTTACCACCCTCTTTTCTCTGACACTTGCTTGATGTTCATTCACCATCATAAATTATGAATGTACCCTAAGACAGAGGTAATATAGGGAGTTGGCCAGGTGCCACCAGAAGCAAAAATAGACTAAATGATAAGCTGAGTCTACCATGGTTACTTCTTCCACTTTTTCAGCCAAACTTGAGTTGTTCTGATTACCTGCCAGGTGTAAAGAAAAGTATACTGAATATAGCATAGGATCACCAGGTGCCCAGCATCCATGAAATCTAACATGGGCCCTTCCCATCTGTCCCTCTAGAGGCTCCAGCCTATTCTTACTAGATGCCAGCCTTTAAACATCCATTTGACCTCGTGCTCTTCCAAGTCTTTTTCTTTCCATTTCTTAACCCACAGTTGCATCTTCACTTTGTAGTTGCTCTCCAAGGCTTCACCTTTTTGAGTACCTTTTATGTGTTAAATACTGGGACTCTGTTTTTGGGCTCCAGTGAATGTTGCTAAAACACAAAAGGTTAAGCAGAGGGCAACTGTATTGATTAAACATCCATTTTCTTACCTTTTGTTTTAGGAAGAGCCCTTGATGCTGTCTCTGATTGACAGCCCTACTTGCACATCTCTGGCCCCAGATCCCCCTTGGTAATGTCATTAAGAGCTACAGAGCACCTCACCCTTCCGGAAAAGCCACAGAGGCTTCATGTGTGGCTTTTGAAGGAAGAAAAAGAAAAAAAAATTTAGCTTTTCTCTCTTCTCATTTCTCCATTCCTTAGACATATTTTATTTCCAAAAGTCTCTGTTGAATGGAAAAAAGTAAAATAGGGAGAAAACAAAAAAGCGTTCAGCACTGAGACCTC
Source organism: Noctilio leporinus (assembly GCA_004026585.1). NCBI lineage: Eukaryota > Metazoa > Chordata > Mammalia > Chiroptera > Noctilionidae > Noctilio > Noctilio leporinus. The sequence continues at coordinate 178,796 of PVIW01001112.1, forward strand.
CCTTTTATTCTAATTTCTTCAGGTAGCAAGCCTTTGAATATGCTGTCAAGAAGGTGACAACCTTGTTACTTAGCTTTTCCTTCTTCCTTCTCATAGTGTAAATGACCTAAGGAATCCTTCTAGCAAGACTAACAAAATTACACCCATTAATGAGCTCCACTGAGAAATACGGTATGATGGTGCCTTGCCCTGTTGTTGGCTCATGATAATGACTGTATCAGCCAGCTTTGACTCTTCCCTAAAAAATGAAATATTTCCAATAGGAGATAACATTGCTATTAGAGAAGAGGAAAAGCCTTTCAAGTACAGAAGCCAAATGTCCAGTTACTAATATGTACTCATTAATAAAGAAGGTTATACAACTCCAAAAATTCATTTTCTTCCCCCAAAAGCTCAATTTACACAATCAAGTGAAGCTTATTCATAAGAATAGGGTCATGAGGATGATCAACAAGGTTGGGAGGACTAACTACAGTGAGCAAAATGTAAAGAGCTCTGTTTTAGCAACTTGACCATCCATGTGTCTTCGTCACTGGATTTCACCTCATCCTCATGTCTACTAGTTCACGTTAGTCCTTTGCAGGGAGCAAGTCCAACCTATATCAGATTCCACAGTAGTGTCATGAGGACTTTAATTAAATGAAAGCTGTAGGGCAAAGAAATGAGGTACAGGCTGAATGCCTGCTTCCCTACAACTACACTCACTGGTCAAGACCCAGCCCTTCAATAGGAACTAATTCCAAATCTCAGGGATGTGATGAAGTCATTTTTTACCAGCTTTCAGGAGCCAACAATTAAATTTTCTGGAATTTTGCAAGCCAGCTGCTAGCCACAACTAGTACTAAAAATTATATACTTAAAATTAAATGTTATATTAAAACAAAAATAATAACTATTCAAAACTCATCACTTCATAATTATCTCACATTATTTATGTTCTTTTCTATTATCTATGCTCTTGTGGTTGTTCACACCTATCAATTCTGTATGGTTGAAATCCTATTGTACATCTGTTCCAATTTGATGTTCAAGGATATCATGTTGGTAGCTAGAAATCACTGATGGGAGTAATTACACCACAGAAAGTATAATTTGTAGCAGAATATGCTACATATCAGGACTTGATTTATTGTTCTGTTGGTTTTCTAGACCAGGACTCAATAATCTATGATTCAATGGACAAATCCAGCCCTTACCTTATTTTTGTATTGCCCATAAGCCGAAAGTGGTTTTAACATTTTTAAAGGGTTATACAAGAAGAAGGAGACAGGAAGAGGGGAAGGGGACAGAGAAAGAAGAAGAGGATGAGGAGAGGTGTGGAGGAAGAGGAATGGGGGAGAGGGGAGGAGGAGAAAGAGGAAGAGGAGAAAGAAGGAAAAAAGAAGAAAGGAGAAACAAGGATCCCCTTTTCTCCAAAGGGCCAGGAAGTAAATGTTCTGTCTTTGTGGGCTATATGGTCCCTATTAATGCTGCTCAACTCTGTATTTGCAGCCCAATGGCAGTTCCTGGGTGTAGTTATGCTTCAGTAAAATTTTATTTACAAAAGTAGGGGGCGGGTCAGATTTGACTTACAGGCCACAATTTGCTAACCCCTGATCTAGAGTGAGGGGTGCATTCTAAGTGAATTAATTGGCTATATGGAATTGACAAAAAAGGACATTTTATATTTTATTATGATTTGCAAATCTGTGCTCTATATCCTTATTTCAATAAAACTTATAATAGAAAATGCCACCTACACATAGATTTTTATTGGTGAGCTGGATAGTAAACACTTACCAGCATGCCACTGCTCAAAACCCACCTCTTTCACAAAATCTCTATTCCATGCTGCTCCTTCCCTTCTCCGTAAACCTTTGCTGAGTGCTTACCACACGCCAAACACAAGGGCTGAAAGATTAGAAGCATGAGGTCCATGTTCTCCAAGAGCTCACAAGCCAGTGAGAGAGGTCAACAGGAACAGGTAAATGGCATAGGACACAGCAACACGTGCGAAGATACAAACAAGCCCAGTGCTGAGGGGACATAGAATGAAGAAATCCAATGTTCGCTGCCCCGGGTGATTCCACAGAGAAGCTGGTCTAATCTACACAGCAACACCATGAAGTACGTGTTATTGTCACCATATTGTATATGGGCAAACTGAGATGCAAACATTTACTTAATACGCCCAAGGACATAAAGCTGATAAAGACAGACGTAAGATTCAAAATCAGGGCTGGTTTGACACCAAGGTCCTTGTTCTTTCACTCCACTCCCAATTAATCCCTTGTTTATTTTTTAAAAATCATTGGGTAATCATATTCATACCTTAATCCATTGCAAAATGTCTTCTCTATATTCTTTTCTTAATAGGTTCCCTCTCTCTCTCATATCTCTGCCATATGAGTTTATTATTTCCCCCAAAGTCAAAAAAGAAATGTTAATTAAAAGTTTTAAAAGAGCACGTGTCAATGTAGCTCCGAAGTGGTAACAGTAGGGAGTTGAACTGTACCAAATTAAAAAGCACCGGCATTAATTAACATGAACATGTGCAGGTGTTCTCTCTTTACGGTGACAGTGAACTCTGAGAACAGGACTCAACCATTCTTTCCATGGTGCCTGACAGAGGCTGGTCAGATAGGAGAAGCTGAGTCAAAGAAGGTGAGTGACTGGGGGAGACTGTAGTAGAACTATGGAGTCATGGTATCACCCACACGTCTTCTGGTGGGACAGGCTTCACTTGTACAGGGACAGGGAAGCCCCCACAGCTTAAACTGCCTGAATCCTGATTTTAGCTCCAGCAGGAGCTGTTTGATGCAAAGTTGATACATTTATGAATTTATAAAGATCTAAAGATCAACATTCCTTAAATGTATGGAGAAGAGTTTCACAATCTCCCTTGGAAATGTCTTCTAGAGGAGAGGTTCTTACATTTTGATGTGAATCAGTACCCAGGGAGCTTGTTAAAAGTATTTTTTCAGTCTTCTCATAGAGGGTCTGATTTAGTAGGTCTCCAACCAGAACTACACACCCCTAGTTAAGAATCTTCCAGAGATTCTCCATTTCCATAGTGAATAATTTTTCCATTGTGCCTAACAAATTGATGCACTACAGATCCACATACTTTTTCATCTGCAAGTCTGAAATCCAAGAGCTCTGAAATCTCAGTCTTTACATAGGGGGCAAAGACTGAGCTGAACACTCTAGAAACATGTTTAGATCTTTATTTATCTCAGTTTGTGTGGACATGCATACGTTGGGCTGCAAGTGATTACTAGGTGGCATTCCAGACCCTCTGAGGGTATCACAAAAAATAAAATGCATGCTCTATTTCACTGTTCTCAAATCATAAACATCTGACATATGAAATATAGTGGTTCCAAACATTTCAGGTAGGCAACTACAGACCTAAATAAAACCCCTTGTGTGAATGAATCCCTTCCTCAAGGATGGGAATATAAGGGAACTAAGGGGGACAAAATCCACCAACATTTATCCTTTGAGCTGCCTCCGTTTTTCGCAAGGTACTTTATCTTCAGAAAGCAAGACATAGAAACACAAGAAGTCCCCATCAGCACAAGCTTCCGGGCACCTGTCAGCCCAGGACTGCTTTCCTATACCCTATGGCCCTCATGCAGGTAAGATCAGCTTTTCATTCTTCTTGATGCCCAGTACATTTATCTCATAAAAACAATCAAGACCACATTGTAAGTCCAGGGATATTTTAAAATTTTCCATTAGCCTAAGACCCTATCATCCAGTCCTTTTCCCCCGGGCAGACCATTTAAGAATACCAGGAAAGCGGATGGATAATAGAGTTGGGTTCCAGGGACTGAGGTATAATCAAGCCAGCAGCATTCTCAGAAAAAAATAAATAAAACAACAAGGGCATGAGGGTCAAACCAAGAGAAGATGCCTAGATAGCAGGTGCCAAGTAAATGCAAACTAATTAACATGACCTTCAAGGGCCTGTGTGACCTTGTCCGTACTTCCCTCTCCAATTTTCTGTCCCTTCACATCTTCATGCCATATCTCTTAGCTTAATTCGTTTCACTGGAAAAAAAAACTGCCTTTTCTCTTCCCTTTTGTGTACGCGGTTCTTTCTGCCTGGAATACTATTTACACCCTGTTTCTCTCTCATCTCGAGTCTTCTACCCAAGGCCTCCATCCACACCCTCAGTCAGAGTTATCTGCCTTCCACTGCCCTTAGTCTCTCCCAGAGCCAATATCCACCATATTTTAATTGTCTGACTTTAAATGTGACTGCACATCCCACTAGGCTACCCCCACCGTAAAGCTAGGAACCACACGTGTCATCCACTGTTGTGTTCCCAGTGTCTGGAACAAGGCCTTGGAAGTGATTCAGGGCCCAACAAATGTGGACACACAAATGAATGAGTGAACGAATGAATGAAAAGGAGGCAAGGAACAAGGCAGGTGGGGTGTGATCCAGAGCTGTTTTGGGGACCAGAACTGGCACACAGGAGCCCTCTTTGCTGAGCGGGCTTTGAATGGTGAGAGGTAGGGTCAGTAAACATAAAGAGGCAAGGTTGAGAAGAGACCCAGATTCCTTCCCTCTTCTTTGTTCTCTTTCCTCTTGTCCTTATGAGCCCTCAATACAATTTCCCTTATATACTTTTGTGTTTATTTTCTGCTTAATAGACAGTGTGTTCTACAGAAGCAGAGACTGTATAGCTGCTGTCCCCCACTTTATACTCTGCCCCTATAGCCCCTATAGTCATTTTTGGGACAGTTATACATGGTAAATATTTGTTGAATAAATGACTGATTGAATAAATTAATAAATGTATTATGTTTAACTTCTCAGGTTATACAGAATCTGTATTTTGAGATTCCCTAGCCTCCTGCAAAGAGCTGGTATCCCAAGTCTCCTCATGAGTAAACAGGAAATTATGAATTGAGAGGATGGAATGAAAGAAATTCTATCAGACAAATTTTACCAATCTGTCACAAAGGAACCTAGCCTCTTATCCCAGACAGCTTCTTCTGAGAAATTACTATAATTTACCAATCCCTAAAAAACTCACTCACAAAATTTTGCTATATTCTAGTTAATGTTCAATCCAAAAAAATCCCCCCTCCTCCCTGCACCTCCCACTCCTACCCTCTTTCCATCTTTCATCCCACAGAGTCCCAAGAGAGACTTCCAGAAGAGAAAACCAGATACCAATGTCTTCATAAATTTTTCTGTAATCATAAAAAGCTTCTTGGCAAAGGGTAGGAGAAAAAGGGAAGTGGTGTTCTCTGAACCCAATTTAAAAGAAAATTAGATGTCCTTCCACCTGGAAAATCAAAGGGCTTCAAGGAAATGTCTTTCCTCAGCAAGGATTTGTCTCAGGAAATAAGAAATTGGTGGACAGCACAGCAACATATTTGTATCATGATCACTTAGGTCCTAGTGAAAATGGGACACTGAAACAATTTCCCCTAAAAACAAAGAACTAATTCATATTCCACTCTCCCAAGTCTCTAGACTCCAAACCCTCACTTTCCCCAATTAAAAATAAACATGTGAGCAACCAAAAGATGCTTTTAAAGGGCTCAGCTTCAAAAGAACAATGAATTCCCCAGAAGCTAATGCATATAATTCCAGAAATAAAGTGGGGTGAAACAAGGTTTGTCAACACAATTTTAGTAGAAATGGGCTCAAATATTCCACATAATTGAAAAGGATGGGACCAAGACTTCCCTGAACACTGCGACTGTTGACACCTCATAAGCCTACCACGTATATTTTGCCAAATTTTCTTTTTTTTTTAATTTTATTGTTGTTGTATTATATCCATCCCCTTTTTGCTCCCCTCTGTCCCCCTCCCCAGCCAAATTTTCTTATTTTTCATTTATTTTATTTTATCGTTGGTCAATTACAGTTGTCCCAAATTTCCTCCCATTGTTCTCCCCTACTCTATCCTCTCTGTTGCCCATGTCCATGGGTCCTTCATACTTGTTCTTTGACTAGACCTTTCCCCTTCTTTCCCTTGTTATCCCCCTTTCCCCTCCCCTCTGGTTGCTATCAGTTTGTCCCTTATTTCCCCAATTTTCTACATCAACAAAATGGGAATTCTAAGACCCATATCACTGACTCCTTATAAGAACTAAAAAATAAAAACAAAACATAGTAAATAAGATCAATAAACGCCATTTTAAATTTAGGCTTTAGGTAGTTATTATTGCTTATGCACTTGATTGAAATTGCAACTGACTACAGAGCATCAGCCTCTAGATTCATTCATAAAAAGCAGAATATCAGATGTTGAATCTGTGCATTGCCTGAGTTCACCTTATAATTTTATTAACCCTCTGGCCCACCCATAACAAAAATAAACCATTTGGTACATATTCATGGTTGGTAAAAACTGAAGGTTAATTTGAACAAAATAGAACATCTTAACATGAGGAAATCTTAAAGCTTATTAATCAAGAACTTATTACCTGGAAATGTTTCCAATAACCAGACAGTCACAATCTCAAAGAAGAAAAGAACAGAAAAAATCTAGGGAAGAGAAAGGTGCAGGAAGAATATGACAGAAAACAAAAAGGGAAAGAGAAATAAAATAAAATCTAGAAAGATTTTATGGTTGTCTATATATATATATATATATATATATATATATATATATTTTTTTTTTTTTTTTGTAAGCACAGAGAGAAAGAGCTGGACCTCTGTAGTATTTAAAATTACAATAACAATCCCTTATTTCTACGTATAGTAGGTTCTTCAGGAACTATGGAGACAAAAGGATTTGCACACAAATTATAATGCCAATTATTCAGAGTGACAAATTGTGTAGATATGTATGCACACTTACTAATAAACATGGCATAGCCAAAATGACACACTGGGGAAAGTTATAAACAATGATCTATTTTAAACCAACTTAGTTTAAATAATCAAAACAAGAGCAGACTTCATTCCAGGTGAGTATCGCCATCATTTTGAGCTCCTTAGTCAGCAAAGACATATTTGGCAGAGGAGGGCCTGTATGTAAGTCCTAGCTACTCTCTTTATTATCTCTGTGACTTTTGGCAAGATGCCCAACTTCTCTGGTCCTGAATTTCTACAGTTGTAAAATGGGGATAACCATAACACTTACCTCACTGCATTTCTGTGAACAGCAAATGAAGCAATATATGTAATAGTTCCAAAAGGCCAGGCTGTGACAAATATTCTATAGTGTGCAGCAAAATGGAGAATGATGTACAAATTTTTAGTAGAGCTATTTATTCAACCATATGCCTACTCTGTATTTGGGTATTATACCTTTTCTACTTTCTTGGTTTTAAAATTGTCTTTCTGTTATTAAGTTAAAGAGAGCTGGCAACAGTTTTAGTAAATGGCTATTGTTTCAGTATTGCTCTGTTTTGATATTTTTCTCAGTTGACAAAATGAACAATTGGTGATTCAATGTTACTTCTACAAATTATTTCTTAACTGTTACTGGTCTTTGAAACCCAAAATTCAAGAGTACCATGGGTGGCCGAGGTCCCTGCATGAGACTAAGCTATGGTCACCCAAAGCATAAGCTGTGGTTGAAAACAATTAGGAACCAAAAGAACATAGTGTATTTACTTCAAGAACTAGAAATTCAGAGGGGAAAAATCCTACTGAAAAATAAATAGTCCATTAGGCTAATCAGTAATAAGCTATGGTTGAAGTCAAAAGGTGAGTCCAAACTCAGCATGTTCTGTATCCCTTGAATTTATCTTTTCCTCAACAACATCTGTGATGGTTAATTTTATGTGTCCACTTGACTGGGCTAAGGGATTCCCATATATCTACTAAAACATTATTTCTGGATGTGCCTATGAGTGTCTCAAAAAGAGATTGGCATGTGAGTTCATAGACAAACTTAAATTCAACCTCACGTGAATGCAGGTGGGCAATACTCAATCTGTGGAGAGCCCTAAAAGAACAAAAAGGTGTAGAAGTGTGAGTGCACTCTGCTTGAGTTGGGACATTCGTCTCCTGCCCTCAGACTTCTGTGCTCCTGGTTCTCAGGCCATCAGGTTTGGACTCAAACTACACCATTGGCTTTCCTGGTTCTCTGGTCTGCATACTGTGGAACTTCTCAACCTCCATAATTGCATGAGCCAATCTCTCATAATAAATATCTATCTAGCAATCTATCTATCTATCTATCTAACGTCTATCTTTCTATCCATTCATCCGTTTTATTCTGTTTCTCTGTAGAACCCTAATATGAGACCTCATTAGGACTTTCAAGACTGGTATAGTAAAACTAAAAAGCACTGTTTTCACTAAACTTTGTAAGCCATTGAAGTAGGGGCAAAGTAGTACTGCCTTGGGACTTATGAAATGGAGTTTGATACAAAATAGGGAGAGCGTTTCTCCCCACTTGGGTGGTCTTATCACAGAGATACCAGATTGCAAGGCCACTATGCTTAGGTAGCATCAGGGGTAAGGAGAAACACCAGTGACTTTGGGAACACAATGAGGCAGGGCCCTCAGTATAAGTTCCCTTGGTGGCAGGTACCCATAGCCATGGCAACAGGGAAGCACCTTCACCATTCCTCCTTTCAGGCATAGAACTCACCAGAACAAACCCACCCTGGAGAGGAGGAAAATGGCCACTGAAGGCCTATGAGAGAGCCCTGGAACCCCAGCAATGCCAGGGGACCAGGAGACGGTAGCAGCAAGGAATGGGGGTTAAAGAAGAGAGAAGTCAGTACCTGAGACATACCCTTTGTTGCTGTCAGGTACCCCGAGGGAAGCCAGGTTTACTCCTTTTTCACCAACTGCTTGACTTTGGCCAAGTCCCTGAACATTTCAGAGCCCTGATTTCCTCACCTGGAGAAGAGGGTAAAAATGGATACCAATAACTAGTTCACAAAATAATGTTTTTCATTAAATAAGGTAGCATATTAGAAAGTTTTTCTTAATGCTAAAGTGTTATATGAATTCTAGTTTCAATGTTTAACAGTAGGCTATTATGTGAAATTCAGGGCTAGGACCCCCTCAAGATTTAACCTGAGGTACATCCTCTCCAGAAATCATAGCTGAAAGCATGTCTTCAAAGGAGAAAGAATGAGGAGGGAATGATCTCAATTGATTATAAAGTGGGAGGGAGGGGAAAGCCCAGTTATACCCAGAGGAAACAATGAGCCATCAGTGTAGGGTGGAACTGCGAAGGAAGGGAAGAAGTATGCTACATACATAACGGTTATACAAATATCATTTATCCCCGATGAAATCTATGAGGGAGAGATTATCACTCCTGTTTCACCAATGAGGCGGCTGAGACTCAGAGAGGTTAACCGGCATCCCCAAGACCACACAGCAAACGCAAGACAAGGCTGACCTGTTTAACCCTCCTGTTTCTGGAGCTAAAATCAGATAGTATTTCCTTTCCTTTCCTTCTCCTTCCCCTTTCTCTTCCCCTCCACTTCCCCTTCCCTGCCCCTCCCCTCAACTTTCTTCCTTCCTTCCTTCCTTCCTTTCCTTCCCTCTTTTTCAATTACACAAAGAATCCACTAATCACAGCAACCATGACCCAAATGACAAGTCAGAAAGCACACTGCACCAAGCCTCCCACCTTCCACATTTGGCAAAGCCCATCCCTATCTTTCTTCACACCTCTAAACGGCTCTTCCAGATAGGCTTGTACTTACACACTTTCTGAAAATGTTCTTTTGGGTGCTAACTCATGTTATTTATCTGCGTGTATCCTGAAAGCACTAAAGCAACATTATTTGGATCAAAATAAATAAATCCCTTCACTATGTGTAAACATAACACATGCAGGCTACATGGGGAAAACGTAAATTCAAAGCGCATGAGCCGAGTGAGAATGAAGCACCAGTGAGTGAGGCCGGGAACCCAGTGCAGGGAAAACCGCGGGCTTGCGGCTTCCTGCTCTGGAACGTGGCACACGCAGTGGTGTGGAGCTGCTGTCTCGTAGGGAGACGGTGTGCCTCACTCAGCTCTTTGTGAAGCAGTGTGTGCAGGGAAGCACATATGGTAGTAATAGGAAAGATGCAATTCCCCTTGGCTACTTTTCAAGCTTCACTATTTGGATAATTTGGGGACTTTTTTTTTTTTTTTTTTTTTTGACTTTGACTTTGAGAAGTTCTCCCAGGACTGGACTGATTATAAGATGAGGATATGTCTTAAACTCTGCCAAAGAGAAAACTTGGCTGAATTAGATGTTTTATTATTTTTCTTTTTAGTTGTGTGCACTTTTGCTGGGGACAGATCTGCTTCCTCCCAATCAGCCCTCTCTTTTTTCAGAAAATAAACTGAGATGCTGCCTTGAAAGAGTTCAAATCTTTCCTTCTCAGAATGAAGAGCCTTCAACGTGCTTTTCAAATAACGCCCTGGTGCTCACTGTCAATATGCCAAGTCCTATGCAGAAGGCAATCTCATTCCTGCAACCTACAGCACCCAGAATTGATGGGGGAACTTCCTTCCAATTAGTTAAAATCCTAAGCATTTCATGTATTATCTGCAGTTCATTAAGTTGTGTCTCGCTGCTGTATCCCTGGTTCACACTTAAGGACAAATAGTAACCAAAATGAAGAACCTGCAACAACTTTTTTAAAAAATCAAACCCAGAAAGGGTTTAGAGAGGAAGCAAAACTAAAATATGACTTCAATAAAACCAAACCCCCCAAAGAGAGGTTTTGGGTGCATGGAGGAGAGGGGATAGAGGATAGATAAGAGGCTGAGGTATGAGTGATTTCAGATCTCAGGTACGTTATTGGGCAGCAAATCTCTAAATCACATCTGTAAAATTAGAAAATACTATGCTAAGGTTGATGCATAAATGAAATGACGATTGTGAAAGTCCCTGGCTTGATTCCAGGCACAAAGTAATGCTCAATTATTGCCGGTTTCATTCCTCTTTTATTTTTTTTTCCACCCGTTTCACAGGGTTAATGTGAAGACTGAATGAGCTCATTGCAGATGGACTGGAGTACCATTTGTATGTAGAATGTTATGAGGAGGGAAAAAGAAAATACAAGGGAAAGGAATGGGAAGAATGAGGGCCCACCCCAGAGAGCCCTCCAAGGTCCAAATCTGGGTACTGCCCAGATCTTTGTGACAGGATCAAATTGCTGGCAGTCTCTTCAAAGAGAGAAAGATACCAGACCCATACCCTTATATTCTGCCTTATCAGAGAGCTCAAGGGAAATCTATGTAAATAATGGCAAATCATAGACTGTACCACTCACTAATTTAACAAACATTTATTGAAAACTTAACGTGCCAGACACTAGATAATCTGAATACAGCAGTGAACAAATAATGAGATTTCTGCTCAAGTTGAACTTATTTTTTAGTGAGGAATAACAGACAAAATGTTCAAATGAGTGCAATAAATACTATGATAGATGATGAAGAAAAACAAATTAGAAAAGAAAGGGAAACATTGGGTTTATGATTTTTAAATATAGCAATCAGTGAAGCTCCCACAGAAGTTATAAAAATTTGGAAGGAAGCCTTGGCTGGTGGCTCAGTGGATTGGCATCAGCCTGCGAACCCAAAGGTCACTGGTTCGATTCCCAGCCAGGGCACATAACCAGGTTGCAAGCCAGGTCTCCAGCCAGGCCCGTAGCTGGAGGCAGGTGAAAGGCAACCATATATTGATGTTCCTCTCCCTTTCTTACTCCTCCCTGCCCTTCTCTCTGAAAAAAAAAAATGAATAAAATCTTAAAAAAAAAAAAAATATTTGGAAGGAATTGAACCACAAGGACCTTGGAAACAGATCCAGGAAGAGTCTGAAAAGACCCTAAAGCAAGAGAATGGCCAGTAAGTCCACGGAATAGCAAGGCGTCCCATATAGCTGGAGTAGAAGGAGCGAAGAAAAGACTAAGAGGAAGTAAGGTCAGACACTGAACCAGATCATGGATGATTTTATAGGCCATCATAAAGAGCTCTGCTTTCACTTAAGAAGGAGCTGAAAATCACTCACTGGAGGGTGTTGAGCAGAGGAGTGAGATGATCTGACATATACTTTAACAGGGTCACACTGGTCACTGTATTTAGGAGGACAACAAGAGTGGGAGCAATAAGATAAGTCGGGAGTTCACTGCCCTTTGCCACTGATAGGAAAGCTGAGCACAGAGAAATGATTTATTTTCCCAACATGACAAATAGAGTCTGTGGAGCAATTAGTGAAAATCTGCCTATGATACAACTCTCTACATTGATTTCCTCACCTAAAAATACCATTCAAGAACTGTTGGGGAGAGGGAAAGAGCCTCTGCCTGAAAGTCCATCATCTAATAGCCATCCCTCAGATATCATATCTTTGTTATCTGCAAGGAGGTAAGCTATTTAACCTACCAGATCTTTTGAAATAGATAACCTTGGTAAGCGCAGAAATTTACCCTCAAGTTTTTGCTGTCAAGCACTGTATTATGTTTTTCATACCTCAAAGTGCTGTAACAAAAAAGAGAAGAAAAAAACAAATACTCTCCAACAAAGGGCAATCTGCTCTGTTCCCCAATTGACTAAGATCTGAAATGTAAAACCAGAGAATGGAGGAGCCAACTTCATCACTGATGGAAATAAAGTTTGGGCCGCCTGCATACTTGGACTATTGTGCAAGGCAGGAGGGATTCAGGGTGAAAGGGAAACTCGTTCAGATAAAGTGAGTCTCAGAGATGGAAGGACTTTCCAGTTCAAAAGACCCCTGGAACAATCAAAATGTAGACACAAGAAGGAACTAACTTAACCGTCTTTAGAAAGAACTTGGGAGCAGAGAACAGCCACTGTTGGGAGATTGCTTAGGCAGGCAAGTACCCAGGAAAGAGGAAGATTCAATAACAAAGATTTCTTTGTATAGGAAACCAAGGACGTTTTCCCAATAAGGATCCTGAGGGCTGCTTCGAGGGCAGTCCAACGTGAGCCTGAAGGTAGGGCTGAGGAACTAGAAGAGCCTTCGAGAAGAGTCCGTCTTTGTGGTGGAGGTTATACCAACAGAGGACTGTGAAGCTCAATAGAGCTGACAGTTAAAGGCTCCTATTTTTGTCAAGCTAAACTGAACACCTCAATTCCTTGTTCATACCCGAAATCCCTTTATCTGGTCACAAAAGCATTTTTAGACTACCGGTGACTGACAACTCAAGTACAATGGTTTCTTTCTTTGGAAGAAAGGTACCAATAAAAGTGATGTATCAGCTTTAGGGACCTGGGGGCAATGATGGCCAAATTATAAAATCTTTGATGGAGTTAGAGGTAGAGGTGATGGTGGGGAAGTTACCACCAATGGAACGGGATAAGTAATACATTGAAAAGTAAAAAGACAAGATACTTTGGAGTCTGTAGTTTGGCTCTATGGGTAACGAATCTAAATCTGCCATTCATTAGTTTTGGGAATTTAGACAAATCACTAAACTTCTCTAAGCCAATTTCTTCAACTATAGAATGCTAATAATAACTTTAAGGAGGACAGTAATTATACATGTAGCACATAGATCGTGTTCAATAAATCTTTGGTTCCTTCTTTTACCTTAGTGCAAATACACACAGAGATTTGATCATAATATAGGAAAAGATTAAAGTTACAAAATGCAAATGACTATGTAATCTGGTTAATCACCATAAATGATTTTATTAGCAATAACTTCACCTTGGGTTTCCTATTAATTCATCTTTAAATGAACCACAAAATTCCTCCCAGATCATTACTTCAAAACACATTTATTGAATTTGCACTACAGGCCCGGTATCACATGAAATGCTATGGGAGATGGAAAGAACAATGTTGTTTCTGGCTTCTTCTTTTTATAAGCTCACAGTCTATAAGCATATAAATAAGTCATCACTGTGACAATCATTATCATAGAAGAATATATTATGAGAGTTCAGAAGAAGGAATGAGTAATTCTACCTATGGAAAATTACTACTAGCCAACATTTATTGAGCACTTACTATGTACCAAACCCTATTTTAAGTACTTTACACAAGTACTTGTTAAGCATCACAGCAATGCTATGAAATTGTTACTATGATTATTTCTATTTTGCATATCAGGAAACTAAGGCACAAGTAAGTCAAGTCTTTTGTCCAAGGTCACAAGTAATATGAGACAGAGCCAGGATTTTAATCCAAGCATTCTGGCCCCAGAACTCACACTTCAAAAACTACATGTACTGAATGAAGATAATGAGAGATACTTTTTAACACTAGAACCAGGACTTGTCAAATGGGCAGTTTACAAGCCAGAAAAGAGTGTCATAAGAGTCCAGTTTAGAGAGAACAGCATGAACCAGGTATGGAAGTTTGGTGTCTAAAGACAATTGAGCAGCAGGTATAGCCAAACTGGAGAACAGACCAAAATCTGACACAAGCGGAGGCTGACAAAGTTGCCTTTTAAACTAGCCTCATTACTGTTCCCTCCCCGCTACTTTATTCGAGTTGAGTTCCTTTAAGTGACCCTTCCTGCATTTCCAAAGCCAATCCTCTGCCTTCCTCTTCGGCCCTCTCTAATTCCTAACTTTTTATTGGCTCATCGGAACTAGTATTTTGTGAAGGATAATCATGGAACTACCCATCTTGAATAAAAAAGCTCTTTCAAAACACCAACTGTTTGATGTGACTTGTATGACCACCAAGTCTGATCCCAGGTATTTGGCCTTATGTTTAAGAAGGCCACATTTTGCCCTATCTGAAGATGATACACTATCATTTATTTATTATCTCATTGCAAAACCAATACCCAATTTCCCCTACACTTTATGAGGGATAAAAGCAAATAAGAGAGATGCTCAGCTTAATAAATTTTGGAAACCCCCGATTCTAGGAGATTCCATGAGAGAAAATTCCAAGAAAGCAAGTATTAGCTCCTTCCCAGTGTGTTTGCATTAGGCGATTTTTATCTTTGGTAAACTTCTTCCAACAAAGACTATGGGAATTTGGGGTGGGGCGCAAAGCTCACAATATGAGGCACAGTATTCAGGATTGTTTGGCTAAAGCACATGCCTGGATAGTCCCCAAAATGGCCCAGTATCACTCTTTGTTTATGTGACATCAAGCTGAGAACATCTATTCTGGGAAACAATTATGAAAAATATGGACCACTTACTAAAACAATTTGCTTTCAAAGGAAGATGGGAGTTAAGATAGCAATTTCAGAGATTGTATTTTTTTTTGTTTGTTTCAGAGTAGATAAAATTTGAACTTGTTGTATAAGCTGAGGAAAAGACACCAGAGGAAAACTTCAAGATACATGACAGAATAAGAGATCAAGCAACCTCATAGAGAAAACAAAGAGAGTAGCTCAGAATTGCTGATTGTAGATGTTACATAGGAATGGAGTAAGAAGGTCATTTGCCTGAGAGGGCAAAAGGAGAAACAAAAAGATGCACGGTAATTCAGAGAGTGAAAGCAAGAGAGCTGATGGTTGGGCTCCCTGATGGTCTCATCTGCTCACTAAAATGACAGTAAAGTCCACTGGTTTGAGTCAGAAACCTAAGACTCATCCTCGTGTCTGTCCCTTCCTCCACACCTCATGTCCACCCATCACCTAGTTCTCTTGATCCTACCTGCAAAGTGTACGTTCAACAGAGCCACGTCTCTCCATCTCCAGTGCCACCACTGCAGTCCAAGCCACAAATGTCCCTAGTCCGGACTCCTGCAAAAGCTTTCCAGCAGTTCTGCCCAATTCCCTGTCAAGCCCCAGTCCATTCTTCACACACCTGCCAGAGAGATTCCAAAAGTGAAAATGGACTCTAGCCTCCCACAGCTCTCTGAATACAATAAAAATTCTTTACTCTGACAAACCCATCTTAGATCACATGCTTTAGCTTGCTTTTCCAGCCCAGTCACATGTCACTTTCTCACCCTCTACTCTAGTCACGTTGACCTTCTTTCCAGTTTTCGAATTAGCCATGCCCCTGATCACTCAGGCCCCTCTCCATGCTACTTCCCTCACCGAAATGTTCTTTCCTAGCTGTTCTGTTTGTTTATGTCTCTGGAGGGCTCCTTCTCTTTCCTGCAACTTCAGGCTAAATACCTTCCTCTCCAAAAGCCCCTTAATGATCAACTTGTCTGAAACCACTGCTCTAAAACTGGGATTTACCTGGCTGGTAGCACAGTGGATAAGGTGCCGGCCTGCGAACCCCAAGGTCGCAGGTTTGATTCCCCAGCCAGGGCACATAACCAGGTTGCAAGCCAGGTCTCCAGTCAGGTCTGTGGCTGGAGGCAGGTGAAATGCAACCATACATTGATGTCTCTCTCCCTCTCTGCCTCTCTCCCTTCCCCTCTTTCTAAAAATAATGAAATAAAATCTTTTTTTTTAATTTATAAAATAAATAAATAAAACTGGGATTTAGTGGTGAGGAAAGTGAGCTAAGGGATTGCCTGATTTCAAATCCCAGTCCCATAACTTGTATGACCTCACAGAGGTAACTTCATTTTTCTCCACTATAAAATGGGAATACTATAAAGCAGTTTTTCAGAGGTGATTGTGATAATTAAATGTGAGTCAATAAGCCTATGAAACTTACAATAGAGCCTGGTCCTTAAAACTGCTCAGTACCTATTCATTATCATCACAATCCCCATTCACTTCCCTTTAATGCTTTAGTTTATGCTTTTGTGTTTAATGTTTATTATGTGGTTCACCCAGTATTCGTAAGTTCTAAAAGGGTAGAGAGCTGTCCCATATTCCCAGTACCTCTAAGAATGCCAACAGCACAGTCAATACTTGATGAATGGAAGAAAGAATGAATTCATTAATATGGTACCCAATTCAATGTATAAGGTGTAGAAGAGTGCCGGAACTGTTGTTGAGAAAGAAGCTGAACTCATTAACCATTGTGACCCAGCTGGATAAATATGCCTTTGGGGTCAAGAGAGTCTAAGAGTCAGAGAACAGAGTGGTTCCCAAGATTGAAACCATGATAGCATCAGGAGATCCACTGAGAGTGAGAATGCATCAAGGAAAAGGACAGGAAGTTGTGGCCATAGTGGAATCATCTCAGTTTTGAGTGAGAGTGAGATCAAATGCAATTATTTCTAATGGTTAGAGAATAGATGAGAGTGGCCAGTGATTAAAGTTAGGAAAGCCAAGAAAAGGAGAGGACCAATGTAGTAGAAGAGTTATTGGTATGAAATTGAATTCCTTGGGGATGAGGTAGGGGGCAGCCAAGAAGTAAAATGCCAAATTAGGTGTTATGGTCACTGAAAAAAGGAGAACATGCAAAAGGTCCATCAATGACAGCAATGAGGATGGGAAGGAAATTGCCTAAGTGATAACCTGGGTTTCTCAAAAAGATGATTGGAAAGTATTGGTGGAAAAAGTTACCCAAGAAAGCAAGCAATGAAGACTGAAAAAACTGCCAGAACTCCTCCTCAGTCCATGAGTTAAAAGAAATGGGAGCATCCTGAGAGAGATGAGACATAGGATAGTCCAGAGGGATACATTAGTGAAAGGGAAAACAGGATATGGAGAGTATTTGGGTCTTGGGCAGATCTGACCTATGTCAAGGTTGAACAGTTGTTGTGGTGTGACAGTTATACTACTGGAATTTTGACCTCTCCTCTAAAAGGAATTGGGAACCTTAGGCTAACTTTTAACATAACCCAGGTAGCATTTTTAGTAAAATGTGATGGATCTACTCCAAGGCAGAGAACCACCTTAAGCTTGTCTAATGTCTCTCAACCTCAACCTCTCTTCTCATGTTCCTCTGGTCCAGAGATGACACAAATGTCCTGCTATAAACTAAAAGATCCTTTCTGTAGGCCTCCCCAGCAGATATCAGGAGTGAAAGGGAAGAAATAAAGAGAGAAAGCACCAGAGGATACTGGAAGCCTCCTAACTCCCCCAGGGAGATCTCAGGCTGGGATGTGTCAAAGCACATGCAGGATTTTGCCATTTTCTCATCCTTCCTCATGTGCACTGCTCAACAGCCTCTTTAGATCACAGCCAAGACTGCAGCCTTCCTTGACCAGATCATGGGGAATACTTGGGAGAAATATTAGTGCTCAGCACTCCCTCATTTTGAGCACTAGGTCAGGTGAATTACTTCAAATACATGCAAGGCCTCTCTGTTTCCATGGTAACTGCTCTAAGAACCGTAACAATGTCAATCATAGAAACGGTGAAATCATAACTTGAACCCATCTTGCTGACAAAGATATCTTGAGAAGTAGCCACTGCTCAGTATCAGACTTCTGCCTTTCATTTAGGGGAGAATATTTTGTTTATGTCCAATGTCCAATCAGTTATGGGAATAAGAGGAAATGGTGGTTAGTCATTTTCCTTCTGCTTCACTGGGTCTACCTCTGTCTGTATTTTGCTGATATGCTTGTAACTCATTTTCCCTGCTTGAAATTACAGAGGGAACAATTCCGTTTTCCACCTCTCTTTCCTGCATAGGGGTAAAGCACTTGACAAAATGACTTCTTTCCAAGAAAAATAATGGCTTGTTCATGGTCATTACATTGTGCCAGTTGTTTTAATTTCTTAGTGCCTGTTTTGACGCAGCAACCTCACAATATCTGGAGATGAAGTCCTAATCCTGGGGTCCTGAAACAAGATCCATTGTGTTTTGTCTTTTGTCTGTCCTGAGAAATGGGGCAAACATCTCGGTGGACAGACTCCTACATGAATAGAGATGTTCAGGAGCAATCGTCATTTCCTTCTTCCCTGTTTGTGCAAAATCTACATTCTGGACTCTAACATGATCTCCCGCAGAGTCAAGTAGTCCAATTGCATATTCATATCATCTAGAACCTACATAATTCCCACCAAAAAGGTATTGTGGCACATTAACATTCAACATCTGTTGACTGTTATATTTGCTTGGTTTTATTTTGTATTGTAAATTTTAGACACTCTTGCCCTGCATAATATGTTTTATCTTTCCTTTATACTATAAAAAATTTCAAAGCAAGAACATTTCTGTGAGCTTATTAGAGCCTTCAGTTTAGATACTGAATTGTTACAAAACCAATATTTTTTACATTTTTCTTCTTAATAACATTCTTTGACCCAGAGAGAACTAAAAAATAAGCTATTTGATGTCTAAAATTGCAGAGATAAACTGACATTGTGTTCTGAAGGTGTCTTTTCATGAGAAAAATGGAATTTTTAAAAAATGTAATCAAGTTATACAGAGCCTCTCACCCTTGGGTCATCGGTTCAGATTTGTCTGAGGTTGAGAGTTGCACCAAGTTGTGGGGGTTGCTGGGTTCCCGATGCCCTCTGGGAAATGATTTGGAGGTCCCAGCGGAGGTCACAGCTTTGTGTTTACCACCCCATGACTGATACCTATGTGCTCTTCAGGGAAGAACAATTC
This sequence comes from Noctilio leporinus, assembly GCA_004026585.1. Classification (NCBI taxonomy): domain Eukaryota; kingdom Metazoa; phylum Chordata; class Mammalia; order Chiroptera; family Noctilionidae; genus Noctilio; species Noctilio leporinus. Next base: position 198,069 of record PVIW01001112.1, read on the forward strand.
CAACAGAAGCCCATAGATTTGGCCTAGGTTTCCTTTCTAAATTGGTTCTGTGCCTCCTTATGTTTGCAAATGTAAGCTCCATCAGAAATAGAAGTCACTTTCTTTTAGTAATTCTGGAAAGCCTTTGCTCAGTTTCCTCCCTAGTTAATGCAGATGAATAGTGACAATCATCCAAGAAAGATAAAGCTGAACAAAAAGGAAAAGGAAGAGGAGGACAAAGAGGAGAAGAAGAATGAAAATGTAAAGAAGGGAAAAGAGAAAGGAAGAGGTGGGTATAAAGGAGAAGGAAAAGAGATGTGAAATTCTATCATGTCAGTGAGTAGAAACCTTTTGTTCCAATTGGGATTTTATTTGTTTGTTTTATATTAATTATTCTCACAACAGGGATCTTTCTTGTATAGGAATTTCACTTTTGCAAATGCTGCACATGGCCAAAAATCCAGACTTAATAATCATCCTCCAAACAAAGGAAGTCAGCAGGGAAGATTATTTTGCATTCCAGTCCCACGGGACAGCATTCCTCCGTCTCAGATTAGAAGACCAAGGCCTGAGGAGTTGTCAGGACCCAGACAAGGACCCTTCCACTGTGTGATCTTGCCCCACAAAAGAAGCTTCACATCAATGCATAGGTAGGGAGAAGACTGGATGTGTGGTTTCTATCACCAAACTATACTTCTGTGGCCCACATTCCCATCAGGAAGTGACAATTGAAAGAGTGGTTCTTGATGTGTCTGAAATCCCCACTCTTTAGTAACTTGATACGCATGAATTACTTTGGAGGAAAAAAGTTCCTGATCTACCTCAAGAACTTAAAGAAGTCAGATATATATTAGGCTATGAACAATATAATTACAGAGAAATAAGAAACAAAAATTCATATAAAAAAATTATGAGCCATGTTCTGAGGATGACAGAAACATGGAGTGAAGCATAACAGAGCATAGGATTTGGCCTTTGTAATGTCAATTATTCTTTCAGAAGGGAAGCTTTCTTCCCCTGTCCTTATGGTGCAGTGAGATTTCACTCCCCTCCCTGTGAGACAGGCCGGGAAGGTGAATCTGGGGTAAACCCTCCCAGTTTCTCCTAACCATTTGACTTCCTGCAGAACTAATTTGGTTAATAACAGTCCATCATTCAACAGGCTGTAGTTTTACCAGAGAGTGGGGTCAACTCATTTAAAAAGCCACTGTGGTCTGAGATGTCTCTTCTCTCTTGCTTCTTGAGCTTGCCTGTGGTTACATGGACTCCATGAAGAGCATAAAAGTTCCTGAGTAGGGACTTTGCAGGGCATAGAGGAAACTTTCCACTTCCTAGCTTTTCCACCTACTTGCAATGAGGTAGATAAATTAGGTTGCTTCTAGTGGACATATACAACTGCTCTCCATTCTGGTTGGAAATTAAGAGACCTTATGCCATTCTTCAATGTAGTTGCTGTTGGAGAGTTCCGAATTTGATAAATATGGAGGGAGGTTTACTTGACATTTTCCTGACACCACTAATAAAACTGACACTTAGATTTCCTTTTTGTTTCTCATTATTTTTCCTTGAAAAAGTAAATGGCACCCCTGTCCTTTCAACAATAAAATAACAGAAATTACCACTTATTCAATTTTTGTTATATGTTTGTTTCTAAACTGCGTACTTTACACATGCTTCTAACTCTAACAACTCTGTAAGGTAGGTGCTATTATCTTCTTTTTACCTATGAGACCAAGAAAGGTTAGGGAACATGCCCAAGGCCACATGGCTACGAAAAATCTGAATGAGGATTTAAAATTCAAGATTCTGGCTCTGAAATCCTCGATTTCAACAAATAATAAATATCTCCCAAATATCTGTATTTCTCTCAATAACTTATTATAGGGCTTCTGGTCAAATTGAAGATGCAACAGAAATGCCCTGGCATTTCTCCCTTCCAAAACAACATGACAATGCTATAAAGGTACACCAAGATACAATACCTAATGACAAAAGAATGGGAAAGAAGGTGTCAGCAACAAAATTATGAAAACCAGAAAACAGATGTAAAAATAGACTTATCATACCATTGAAGAGTGAATCTTACACTGACTATGAGGGTATCCCAGAAACAAGCCTATGCATGTGGAAGAACTCAAGAGGCTCAATGTATTTTTGAAAGCAGGGGCAAGGATAGGATTGAAATGGTAGATTTAGGGTGGAAGTCTGAATGAGAATTTGAGGCTGGGTTGCCTCTCCTCCTATCCCAGCAGAAGGTTAAATGTATACTGTATAATAAGGCTGAACCAGAGACTCTGGTCTTGGGGTCTTAAGCAGAGCTGACGGATGGGATTTCATACTGCAAACGGGGGGAGGATTAAGTAGAGATCTACTTACTGAATACTCAGAACATCAGCTCAGCAACAAGAATGCTGGAAGCACCCTGGCTGGTGTTGCTCAGTGAATTGAATACCAGCCTGCAAATCAAAGGATTGCTGGTTCAATTCCCAGTCAGAGCACATTCCTGGGTTGCAGGCCAGGTCCCCAGTTGGGAGCATTTGAGAGGCAACCACAAATTGATGTTTCTCTCCCTTTCTTTCTCCCCTTCCCCTTGCCCAACCCCATCAAAAGAACAAAAGAAAGAATGCTGGAAGCCAAGCAGAGGTCCTTTAGGAAGGAGGCCAGAAGAGTCTTCACTGGGGAAAGTGATCAGCCCAGCAGAAAAGCGCTCATAGTTGCCTTTGTCCTTGCACAGTCCTGCTGTAAAAGTCACCAGTTAACAAGTTCTGCCCCTGCTTACAGAATGATCATTTTCCTAAGTTTTCTGTGTTTTTCTCTTTGAGCAAACAGCCCCCATATCACCAGATACTTGAGGGAAAGCTTCCAATATGAAAGAGACCGCAACAAAAAGTAAAAGGATCTCAGAAGGAAGAAAAATAATACTGGGAACAGAAGAAAACATCTCAAAAAGAAATAAATTTTAAAGCTGACTTCTTCATAGAGATAGGAAAATATTGTTAAGGATAAAGCAAGAGTATACATCTATTTTTTAAAATAATTTGATGTGCATACAATGAAAGATTTTGAAATTAACAAAAGGAAGAGAAATTAAGAGTTAGAAGATAAAGTTAAGAACATCAGAAAATATAAAATAATGAAAAAGAGATAAAAACTGGGGTGAGGAGAAAATAAAAAAATTATAGCCACAGTTTGGGAGTTCTAGAAGAAAGAGAATAAAGAAACCAGAGGACCTGGCTGGTGCAGTTCAGTGGATTGAGCACCAACCTGTGAACCCATGTTGCTGGTTCAATTCCCAGCCAGGGCACATACCTGGGTTGCAAGCCAGGTCTCCAGTCAGGTCCCCAGCTGGAGTCAGGTGAAAGGCAACCATACATTGATGCTTCTCTCCCTTTCTTCCTCCCTCCCTACCCCTGTCTTTAAAAATAATGAATAAAATCTTTTTTAAAAAGAAAAGAAATCAGAGGAGAGAAAATTCAGGGGTATTTTTCACTCTTCTTGAAGAATAGCACAGGATTGCAGCCAAACACTTCCACTGTCCTGTCCTGTTGAGGCACCTTCCTTCATTTCATCTTATCACTAACCCTACTTGCTGGTGCTGATGAAATCACATCGCCATTCCTGGCTTCTGATGTAATGTCTGATTAAATTAATGGTTCAAAGCCCTGGCTGATGGAACAACGGATAAGGCACCGGCCTACAAACCCAAATGTCGCTGGTTCGATTCCCAGCCAGGATACATAACCAGGTTGCAAGCCAGGTCTCTAGCCAGGTCCATAGCTGGAGGCAGGTGAAAGGCAACCATACATTGATGTCTCTCTCCCTCTCTGTCTCTCTCTCTTCCCCTCTCTCTAAAAATAATAAAATAAAATCTTTAAAAATAGATTAATTGGGAGCAAAAAGGAGATGGATGTAATACAACAATAAAATTAAATTTAAAAATAAATTTATTTATTTATTTACGTTTCACAATGATTTCCTTATCAAATGGTTGTTCAACCACACCTTTCAGAACAAGCTTTCTTATTTTTGCGATATGTACGTTCAGGCTGGGAATCTTCTAAATTTTCAAGTTCTGGCTCCTTTTGCTTCATCCCTCAATTCATCTCTCCCCTCTCACATTATATTATAGCAATCAAGAGAAACCAGTCTATATCTTAACATTTTGCTGAGCAATTTTCTTAGCTAAATATCTCATTTCATTGCTCACAAGTTCTGGCTTCCTGGTCTCTAGGAGCACAAGTTTTTTGCCTCTTTATAGCCAGGATTGCCTTTCCCCCAGTTTCTAATAACATGTTCGTCATTTCCATCTGAGGCCTTAGCAAAATCACATTTAATATCCACGTTCCTACCAACATTCTGTTCACGATTCTCTATGTGTTCTCTGGGGAGACAGAGGTTTTCCCTTCTACTCTCTTCCTTTCTGAGTCCACACCAGAAACACCTTTAATGGTCATGTTTCTACCAACAGTCCCTTCATGGCTTCACAGGCTTTTCCTAGCATGTATCCCAAAACTCTTCCAGCCTTTACCCACCAGCCAGTTCCAAAGCCATGTCCACAGTTTTAAGTATTAGTTACAGCAGCAACCCACCTCTGGATACCAAAATCTGTGTTCGCCTGCTCAAGCTCACATAAAACACCGCCGGCTGGGTGGCCTACACAACAGAAACCTATTTTCTCATAGTTCCGAAGGATAGAAGTCCCAGATCTGGCAGATTGGTTTCTTATGCGCCCTCCTTTCATGGCTGCCTTCCAACTGTGTCCTCACATGGCAGAAAATATAAATATAAATTAGGTGATAGATTATCCAAGGAATTTGTATATAAAGAGAAGAGGTATATTCACTTGGCACAAAGATGTTAGAGATGAATTAGTGTTATGTTCCCAGAAAACTTAACCAGACAAAATAAAAAGGTTCTTTTTCCCATCCTTGCAAACCTCCTATCAGCATCTGGGGAAGTGAAAAACACCCTATCTGCCTCCACTCCCAGAAAGGGAAACATAATGATAATACCCTACATAACTCATGAAATATTTATTTGGTCACAATTACACAAGCACTCTTTGCATATGTTTGAAGTGTGTCGTTTCATTTCTGTGAGTTCTTTTAAAATGTGTATTATATTATTTGCATATACTTTTAATTTACACGAGTTGTATTTTGCTAACTATCTTTTTTTCACACTGTTTTCCCTCAGCACTGATTTCTAGATCTATACATATTGCTATATACACAGCTAATTCATCACTTCTAATGTACAAATTGTTCCTAGTATACAGCCACCATGTGTACTGGTCAGCAACTAGATTGTCTCCAACCTCCTGATGCCACACATGCAACAAGGAACAAGGAGTTTCTGTAGGATTTCCATCCTGAGTGGGACAGCGTTGTCTAAGCAATGGCAGTGGTGGCAGAGTGCTCTCCAGAACTGCTCGCTGCTCTACACGTCCACCAGTGGTACTTAGCAGTTCTTAGGTCACTGCATGCCTGCCAACCCATAGCACCATCTCACTTTCCAAGTTATGGCCAATCTGGGAAGCATAAAGTAGTATTTCCATGTTCTCATTTTTCTCTTCACCAATGGGTTTACGCACCTCCTCCTCTGCTTGTTAGCCTATGTGGGTTTTTGTCTTTTTGAACTACCTACTCAAACATTTGCTTATGTTTTTGCTAGTTTCCTATCTTTTCTTTTTTTTTTCTTTTTTTTTTTTTTTTTTTAAGATTTTATTTCTTTTTAGAGGGAAGGGAAGGGAGAGAGGCAGGGAGGCAAAGAGACATCCATGTATGGTTGCCTTTCACCTGCCTCCAGCAATGGACCTGGCTGGAGACCTGGTTTGCAACCTGGCTGGACATTGAACCAGCAACCTTTGGGTTCACAGGCTAGCACCCCATCCACTGTGCCACCAGCCAGGGCTCCTATCTTTTCTTATTTGATTTTCAGAAATTCCATTTATAGCATGGAACTTGGTTTCTTTTAATTTGGAAAACTAAGCAAACAAGAACACAAGACCATTAATAATTTCATGAAAACCCTAAGTTGTACAATTCATAACATGTCACATGACTCATATAATGTTTACATAGTCAAACTAACATAAACACTGAATCTTAATCTAAAAATTATTACTAGAAAGATGAGAGGAATAAACGTGGAAGGAAGATATAAAGGAATAAAAGCTGAATCCTCAATTTTTATGTTAAAGAATTGTAACTCTTATGGGTTGACTTGTACCCCAAAATACATATATATTGCAACTGTAATTCCCCATACCTTGAATGTGACCACATTTGAAAATACAGCCTTTACAGAGGTAGTCAAGTAAAAATGAGGTCATTAAATTGGGCTCGAATCCAATATGATGAGTGTCCTATTAAAAGTGGAGATTTGGACGCAAATGCAAACATGCACAGAGAGAAGATTTGTGAAGATGCAGGGAGAATGTCACATGAAAATGAAGGCAGACATGGCGGAGATGCATCCACAAGCCACACCAAAGACCAGCAGACCACCATACACTAAGAGGCATGGAAGACACACTTCCTCGTAGCCCTCAAAAGAAACCAACCTGCTAACATTTCCATCTCACACTTGGAGCCCCCTGCCTGCAGGACAATACATTTCTGATGTTTGAGCAACTAAATTTGTGGCCCTTTGTTACAGCAGACTTAGGAAACTGATGCAATAGCTAGGTAATTTTCAACCTTTTTCATCTCATGGCATGTATAAACCAATTACTAAAATTCGGTGGCACACAGAATTTTTGTCCATCTGATGAAAAGTAGGTATAACTTTGATTCATTCATACCAGATGGTTATTGTTGTGTTGGCCATTGCTAATTGTTTATTTGACAATCTAAGGCAAAAGAGGTCAGTGCCCTTGACCAAATAGTCAGGTGTTCCATGTTTTAAACATCCTTGTGTACACCAGAGTGCTGTGGCATACCAATCAAAAATCGCTGCGCTAGCTTAATATATAAATTAATACAAAGAAAACTCCAGTACATACATGACATTCTAAACATGCAGGCAACCATAAATGCAAGTGGTTGCCTTGGGAAGTAGCAACGGGAAAGGATAAAGGGGCAAGGGGAAGGCAAGAGACTGCTTTTCATTATAAGTCATGTAAGAGTACTTGACTTTTTAAACTGTGTGTACCTACAAATTTCATAAAAATATATCTTTAAAAAGCTATTTATGTTTTATGTCTCTGTTGCATCCAAGGGAAGATAAATTCTATGTTTTTACTACTTTTGTAGCATCAAAGAAGGTGATTTTTTCTGCTAGTAAGAAAATGCTGGTCTTTAAGTTTCAAAGTACATTACTGCATGGCTTCATTGACTTGTATATTATTGAGCAAGTCTTGAACTGCAGCCTAAATTCCAGTTGTTATTAACAGGCAAAAAAGCATTTACTTTCCAAGAGTTTGGATTGTGAGCAATGGAGTATTATAGAAAGAGTATAAGCATTAGAGGGAGATAGAAATGGATCTGAGTCCAAATGCTCCAGCTTATTAAATTAAATGGCCTGAAGAAAGTCAATTTCAATCTTAGTACCTCAATTTTTTCATCTGTACAATTGGATAATAAGATAGTGCTTCACTGAAATTCTGCGAGTTTTAATGAGAAACGCTTAGCATGATACCACGCTCATGATAAGCACCTGATAAATGATAGCTATATGGTTACAATATCAATATTAAGAAGGCTTTCCATTCTTTGCAACTATGTCTTTGTCATTAATTGGACATTCTTCCTCCTACTCCCCTTCTTCAATCTTGATTTAAGTCATTTGTCCATTTTGCTCACTGGTTACGTGTAGTGCAAAATCAAACCTCTGGTTTTATGTCCTAAATCTGCAGCCCACTTGATCTCTGGCAAGTCACTTAAATTTTCTGTGCCTCAGGTTCCACACCTGTAAAGTAGGTTAAGGACTATCTCTTGTGATGAATAGATGAAATAATGAATGTGGAAGTGCTAGGTGCAATAGCAGGTAGAGTGCAGATATGCAATGTTTAATGACAGAGAGAAAGCTGATAGGCAAGCCCATTTCCCAAAGTATAAAATTAAGGAATGTTGCATAAATGTAACACCCCATATTCTGTAGCTGTCTCATAGAAACATTTTGTGAGCATTGAAGAGCCACCTCTACTCTTCAAGAGGATATTTGTGAGATGAGTGCTATAGGTACAAGGGAGAGCCATGAATTTCCAATACCTTTGTTTCCTAAAATGCCAAAAAATTAGATTTTCAGAGTGCTCCAAGCAGAGAAAACTATCTAGTTACTTTAATAGAATCAATTTCCAATAAAATCCAGAGCTTCACAACATTTGACAGTCCATAAAAAATGCAAGGTAATATAAGCAAGCTGCAATATTTAAGAAATCTATAATAAAGCTTAAAACAAGTGCATTTTTGATAGTTGCAAGAATTATCCACGTCTCAAAAAACAATCCAACTTACTAAACTTCAAAGCTGCCATCACAAAAAGATTCTCAGGCTTCTCAATGAAATTTATCAAATGGTGATCTTCTTCAACAGCTTTTAAATGATCTGATTTACAGAAATCTGCCTTGCGCATACATCTTCCGGAGCATGGCTATTGCCCAAATGAGCAACACTCACAGTTAGAACCAGATTTCTCCTGCTTGGATGCCCATTTTCAGAGTGAGGAGGGGCTGAGTAAATCACCATGCCCCTGCCAGAGCAGTCTTGTTCCCTCTTGTCCTCATCACTGCCGTGGTGGACTGTCAGGGAGAAGATGTAGGGCTCTCTAAATAGTTGAGTTCAGCAATCTTCGAAAATGCTGACACAGCTCCCCTGGCTAAGTGAATGCAATATTTCTGTGACAATCTTCCATAATCCAAGGAGCAACTCTCTTAGGTCAGCAGAGGTGATAGTGGTTTCCTGTCAACCAGGAGAGATCGCTCCAAGTTTGCGTGCATAGCTGGGAAGAGTCCCTCCACTTTTTCATTTGGATAAAATCCACACCTAGCGCAGAGCACTGAAAGGCACTGTTGCAATCTGTCTTCTCTCCCCATTCCCCTATGACTGGCACTATACCTGTGAGCTTGATGACTAATAATACTAAGCATTTAGCCATGCAAGCACATGCAAATTTGTTTTGAATGTTGTCTATGGGACTGAATTTAACCTTGTGTTGGCTCATTATAATAATACAAAGACAGACACAATCCTGTTCGGTTTACAAGGAACCTTGACATACTTCATGTCTTTTGTTCTGCCAGAAATTAGATAACGTAGGATTGTCATCTTCATCGTACAGATAGGGAAATATTTTGGAACATAACCCTTTTTTCCATAATCCTCTTTAACTGCTGCATCCAGATATGAGTCAACACTTTTGATGAGAGGGGAGCACAGTAAAGGCTCTTGACAGTCCCCTAATGTCCCACTCCAGTGTTGATGTGGTCTTAAGACCTGGAAATCAGGATTTGTCAGAGGAAATCGGAAGTATTCATCCATCACCATTTGACAGACACAAAATAGTCCATTTTAATGCTATTTCCTGGTGTTTAATTGTTCTTCTCTACTTGGCTTTTTGTAGCACAAAATATTTCTAAGGTGTAGGTGGGTTTTGAGAAAACCTCGTTCTCCACTCACAGGTCTTGAAGTTCATCTTCTCTTTAGTCTGTGATTGGTTTTAACATTCTGAAGCTTGACGTGCTCCCAATGTGCTAGTGATTTTAAGACGAACGAACACTTCCTGCATTAGGGAGTTGTACTGGGGACTAAGAGGCAGGAAACAACCAAGCACCAGACACCAAGCATAGCATTAATGGTATGAACCAAGTTTTGGGTGACTAAGAGGAAAGAAAGCGTGTTACTCGTTGAATGACAAGGCTATGACTTCGTCAAGGCAGTAACATTTGAGCTGGCCTTCAAAGGTTGTGTAGGCGTCTGCAACAGACGCAAGGAAAGCGGGCAGCCCTGGCAGAGACATGGTCCAGGGGTGACTGAAGCATATGGGGATACTGGAAACGGTTGGAAGGGAAGCTGTGCGATCAGATAACTAAAGGTGGGGGTGGGTGAATTCCTGACAATTATCATCATGAGATTTGCGAGTAATGCCTCAGAATCTACATAGAGCTTTCACCATCACTTTCACTTGATACGTACATGAATCCTGTGGAGTTGTTATTTTCCACCCTTAGCAGAAGGTAAGAGAAAATAGACCCAAGTTCTCACAGTTGGAGCCAGAAACTTTGTAGTCTTTGGTCCCTAAATCCCATACTTCTCCTAATACTTCAAAAAGTTAGACTGCTATAGAAAGATTGGAAGAGGAAGAGCCCAAGGGAAGAGCTCTCTGAAATGCCCCAATTTAACGGAATGCGATGGCCTTAGCTTCAGGGCTCTGCACACAGGGAGAGTAAGGGGTCTACGGCCATCCACCATAAGCCACTCCACTTGGCCCTTTTTTGAAAGTTCTACCCACACCCATGGTGCCTCTTTTAAGGGTGGCAGGACCCGGAAATGAGTTGAGGGGAGTTGATGTAAATGAGGAAAAAACCTATAGTCAATTTCAGGAGTTCCTTCCCTTTCTCCTTCATCCTCTTAATTTGCTCATCCAAAGTTTGCTCCAGCAAGATTTATTTATTTATGTGTGCACTTATTTACTTTTATATCACCTCATTCCACAAAGAATTTGAAGCCATTCCTATAAAGTACATAGATTGGTAAAATATTCTTTTTTAAATTATCATACCAACAACAACAACAACAAAAAGAAAATACATTAGAATATGAGAGACAAGCCAAAGGAAACACGGGATATGGATCTCTAGAACAGCTTTGTTTTGCACTGTAAATTTTGCTCCAAGCTTCCTGAGAGCCAAAGCCAAATTGAAAACCTAACATGTGACATAGGTCTTTTTATTCATGAGAAAGAAACATACAAGCTTATCAGCAGACATTAGTGTGTCCTAGTAATTAACTCTAGAATAATTTTTGTATGAAGTATATCCTACAGGTACCTCTGAGAAATGCAACAAACAAAATCAACAAAGGGATTTGTGTAGTACCTTAAATGCAATGGAGGGTTTCATCCAGCAGCCAAAGATGGCACCCAGCTACCTGACATTTCCTCCTGCTCCCAGTCCTTCCTGTTGCTCAGAGATGCAGCCCTGGACCTTGTTCTCTCCTCCTCCTCCTCTTCCTCCTCCCTCTCCTCCTCCTCCATACCCCAGAGGGCATTTCCCATTGGATGCCTGCTTTTCTCCCACTTGTCTGCAACATATTTTTCAAATTAGCACTTGGTAGCTTTGAGGGAAACCCAGACATTGTTGGGAAGAGAGTGAGAGGCCAACCAGAAAAAAAAGGGGGAGTGTGCTTTTCTTCTCAGCTTGTTATAAATTTGCAAAACAAGCAAAGAAAAATAAACACGCAGATTCTGCAATTGATGTAGAAGTGCCTTGGCTTGGTGTGTACCAAAGCTTGGTCTTCCCCCAGATCCTCCACTATTTGTGAATGGGGAGGGGTTTCTCATTATGAACAGCTGTGGCATAACCTCCCCCTCACCACCCCTGCTTCCCCTTTCCTCCCTCCCCCAGCCCCGTCTCCATCACCATCTTTCCCTGTGGATACACAGAGCTGGGTGGACAATAGATGAACAGATGCTTAGCCCGGGAGACCCAGGGATTCCATCCTGCCTAGGAAGCCACATCAGGTCCTGGTTTGTAAGAAACCTCTGCTTCTGAAGCTGCACTTTTAACTCAGGGGATGCCTCCCTGCTCCTGGCAGAGGGAGGGAGCGCAAGAGGCCCCAGCTGATCTTCATTAGCAAATGGGACAGCCTGGGCTCCTGCCAAGACCTCCTGGCTGGTTTCTCTCCTGCCCTTTAGGAAGGCTGTCCCCTAAAAAGCAAAAGGCAAAAAGGAAGCTTTTCTTAGAGAAGACGCTGGAACTAGATTAAGAGAAGGGACTTCTTTATTTTGATTAGGGAGGTGGCATTTAGAACCCAGCAGCATAGACTGGTGAAGATTCTAAGAGGGAAGGATCCCTGTTCAAATCCTGACTCAGGGGACTGTCAACAGCATCTTTGGGGAAGTCCTTTTACCTCTCTCAGAACCCTAGCATCCTCCTCCACAAAATGGAGATAATGCCTTCATGGTTGTAGAAACTGAGATATCTGTGCACGTGCTTTTACTCCTTAACACTTGGCAAATTCGAGGTGCTATTAGTGTAGGGAAATGGTCTACCTCTCAAATCCCAGCAGTGGACCACAGAAGATGTGGTTTCCAGCCCTCCCCTCACCCACCCCACCACCACCGATTTCCTGGTTCCAACATTTACTGGCTGGGCTAGGTTAAGCCAACACCTTATCCTATCTGAGCCTCAGTTCCCACCAGTAAAAATGTTGACAATGTGCCCTGGCTGATGGCACAGTAGATAAGGCACTGGCCTGCAAACCCAAAGACCGCTGGTTCAATTCCCAACCAGGGCACATAATCAGGTTGCAAGCCTGGTCTCCAGCCAGGTCCATAGCTGGAGGCAGGTGGAAAGCAACCATACATTGATGTCTCTCTCCCTCTCTGCCTCTCTCTAAAATAACCTTTTTTTAAAATTAAATTAAATAAATAAATGTTGACAATGAAAGTCACCTCCAAGCACAGGGCTGTTATGAGAATCAAGTGAGACTAAACACCAGGAAGTACTCAAACAAGTGTAAAATGCTAGACAAATATGAGTTGTTAATACTATTAAGCAATAGCCTACAGGCCCGCGCTCTGGTGCCAGCTTTGCATGTGTCTTCGCCCTTGGCGCTTTCTCAGTTGAATTTATCACATTCTCCTACAAGCTGTCTTTTCCCCCTGACAATTATTTAATTCCTTTCTCAATAACCAAGTTCCCTGAGTGGAGCCCAAGAATCCATGGGGAAAATAAATCTATTCCTGTCTTTGGGGAACTTACATGAGGCAAGACAAAGAATAAATAACCAAGATGGTTGAAGGAAGATAAAAGTAAAATGGTTAAGATATGGATCTTGAGGTCAGAAGGTTTGTTTTGGATGCCCGATGCTGGGTAATTGATCCTGGGTGAGTTCCTGACTTCCCTAACCCTGAGCTTCTTTTTAAGCAAAATGAATCCGATAATAATAATATCTGCACTGGTAGGGAGGATTAAATGAGATAATGCCTACTCAGGATGTTGTATAAATGTTGTCATTATCTAAAAGGAAATGGTACCTTGACGATATGATAGTTTCTACTTACTGAGTACCTACTACGTGCCAGTCATGCTAGATAGGACTTTATACATTATTGACCTCACACCATGAGATGGGCATTTTACAGATGAGAAAACTCAGGAAGGCTAGGAAAGTAAGTTGTGTGGAAAGAGCTGGAACCCAGATTTGATTCCAAAGTCAATGTTTTTCCCTGACACCCATCTGATTTCTTTCTATAAACTGAATCGGCAATGATACAATGTCTTGGGACTCGGTAGCATGAGAGGGTGCTTCAAAGCTGCTTTCTGCTCACAGACTTCCAATACATGTTTTCTTACTCAGCTCCTGTCAGAGCAGCAGAAGTTCCCTGTCTATGCATGGCTGGACCTTCTTCTGGAGTCCGCCAAGTAGCTAGCCTTGGAATTAGCCCAGAGCCTTCGCAACACTGAGCCCCAGAGGTAACCAACTTAGCAGCTCTGTCTGAGCAGGCTAACGTCACCGCCTATGTAACTCTTGGACATAGAGCCTCCTTTGTTCCAATGCGTATATAAGATGCCCTTGCTGTAAGTTCAGCACGTGCACTACTGTTGCGGGAGATAGGAAAAACTGCGTGGCAATGCCGCCACCCTCCAGTGCCCAGCCGTGTGGAAGCAGGAGAGGGGGTGTAGAAACGCCTAGACTCTCTGCAGGCATTAACCTAAGCACAGCTGTGAAAGGGTGGGACAACCAAGTGTGAGTGCACCAACACTCTTAGCAGCCCGTGCATGTGGCTGTTACTGTGCCGCTGCAATAAAGCATGTAACCCTCCCAAAATCGGTACAAGTTCTCTGCCCCCTGGCGAGGGCCCTCCCCGCTGTCATCACTTGGTGGTCACGCAACCAGCAAGAGCGGACCTGACAGCTTCCCCAAAGCAGAGAACCTGAAGCAAAGATGTAAGTGCAAGTAGTCTATAGGAAGGTGATTCCAGGAAACATCAGCAGGGGACAGGAGACATGAGATAGTCATTGAAGGGTTTCTGCCAAGCAAAGATTGATTCCACTAGGGAACCCTGGGGACCTTGTGGAAAATAAACTTCTGATATTCCTGTCCTTGGAATAAAGAACTTGGAGTATGTATACATAAACTGCCATGTGACATTCATGTTCTGGTACTTCTGCACCGCTGTGTAGAAAACAGCCCAAGACACACAGACACACACACACACCTAAACACACACACACACACACACACACACACACACACACACAAACCTTCCCAAGCAAGATATGGAGATGCTGGAAACAACAATGTCACTGAGTAAATACATGAACCAAAACCAAGCAAATGAGCAATCACGAGCAATTATAATGGTAGTGAAGGGTAGGGGCAGGATTTCAGGAAGGGTTCGTCAGAGTAGAAGGTACTCGTGTAAGAACTGGATACAGGAAAGATAGAATAAGGTAAAGAAATTTACTCAAGTACTGGCTTTAACCGACCCCAATCCTTCTCCTGCGATGTCGCACACATGAAGAGACCCAAGGCAGACTAGATTGTTATCCCAACTTTCAGTTCCCTACCTCAAAACAAACAGGATTATAAATCTAGAACCGCTGCTGTGTAACTTTGCAATGACTCCTGCTTTGGATGGGGGTTACTTCCTCACCCTTGGACTCTGGGCTTGACCATGTAGGACTTGTTTGGTCAATGGAAGGGTAGCGGATATGACATAGCAACAGTTGAAATAGGGTTGCTTACTGGAGTTTGAATTTCTATGCCTTGTGCCAGAGTTACTTTGCTGGTTGCGAAAGAAACATGAGCTAACCCAACCAAACCCATTCTACATTACTAACCCCTGCCAATCAGTCACCCTGCTGAGTCCAGCCTAAAATAATTGAGTTGACCCACAGACACCTGAACTAAAAAAATAAAAAACAAAACAAAAATACTTGCCACTGTTAATGCTGAGATTTTTGTGGTTATTGAATGTTCTGAAGCCAAAGAATGCTGCTGGAAAAAAAAAAAAAAAAAAAAAAAACCCTGATATTTCTTCTATGCTAGCACCAAACATTCATTCAAAACAAATTTAGTTCATTAATCGTTGTAGTATAAGTGGCTACTTTAATATCTAACAAATAAATAACTTAAAGTTGTTTATTAGTCTTTTATAAGTAGCTACTTTCATTTTTAACAAATAAATAATCTGAAGTTAGTTGTTTACTAGTTATTTATCATCCTTTCACTGAACTGTGAGCTTTATGAGTCAGGAACTTTTGTCTCATTCACCCCTATATGAGGTCTGCTTGGAAAATGTCCAGCCATTGTTAATAGAACAAGAGCGGTTTGTGTGACATTGATGTAACCTGGCAATCAAGGAGAGTGGACTGGAAGAAGCATGTGTGAACCATGATGACTTCACTGTACTAGTCAGTGAGGGCAGTAGACACCACTGAGTGAGCATGTGTACTGCGTAGTCACCACATTCAAAATGGCTGAGCAAGCAGAGCAATGAGCCTGCATCAAATGTTGTGTTAAGCTTGAACACTCCTCCACAGAAACTATTCTGGTGATTCAGGAGGCCGCAGCTACGGGCAACTGGTGATGGGCAGCTTACTGTGACAATGCACCTGCTCATGCATTGCATCTCAGGCAGAGTTTTTTGGCAAAACCTCAAGTCACCCAGATGGATCAGCACCCGTACAACCCAGATTTAGTGCCCTGCAACTTCTATCTTTTCCCCAAACTAAAATCACCTTTGAAAGGGAAGAGATTTCACACCGTTGATGAGATTCAGGAAAATACGATGGGGGCAGCTGATGGCAATTAGAATTGTGTGAAGTTCCAAGGTGCCTACTTGGAAGGGAACTGAGGCATCATTGTCCTATTAACAATGTTTTCTATCTCGTATCTTTTTCAATAAGTGCCTCATATTACATGGCTGGATACCTTCTGGACAAACCCTGTATTCCTAGCACACTGTTTTATCACAGAGTGGTTGTTCAACAAATATTTGATAACCAAATGAACACCAGCTATTGTACTATACAGCATCCATTCAAAAGGGCATTGTAGTTACCTTCAAGTGATCAGAGGAAACAAATGTGTGCACACAACTGTAACTGAGTCCTCTTATCATTGTGTTATGGAAGCACAGAACAAGAAATAATCCTAACTGAAAAGTAGGGAAAGACTTTACTAAAATAATGGCATTGACATCACTATTTGTTGACTCAGGATGAGCAGAGATTTTTCTGATAGAGGGAAAGAAGGCATTCTAATCAAAAGAAATATCATGAACAAAAGTATCAGGGATAAAAGAACACCCAGAGTGGCTAAAATATATAGAGGATCCATGGGTAGAGTCCAACTGTGAAGAACCATAAATGACATGCTACAATTTTGCACTTTGTCCTCTAGGAAATGGGCAACTAAGGGAGATTTCTTAATCTGCACATTAATTCAATCCGTTCTTTTACAAAGTTCTTCAGAAAGCCACGTGGAAGAACCATTAGATTTACTGTATCATCTAAAGGTATTTGCCTCCAGTCACTACCCTTCCTTTAGTCTTCCTGTCCCAGAAGATAAATGATCACCAGGTGCTCTGAGATCCAAATTATATTTGCTCCCTTAAGTCTTGTCCCTTTCTTTTCCTTGACCCCTACACCCTGAGTTTTCTACACCCCAACACCTAGTATACAGGCTGCACTCCCAAGTCATATCTGATGCCTATACAAAAATGCAGGCCTGCTGAAATCAATCAGAATCTTAACTTTGGCTGTCAGCTGGACTGCACACACTTGAGACTCTTCTATCAAATCTAAGATTGAGATACTGGAGGAAAATATGCACATGTAGAAAGCATAAAGAGTATGAATCCCACTGGGCATCTGTTTCCTGACCTTTGAATCTCCTATAGTATTAGATTAAGGGGACTTAGTACATGTTAAGAAATGTGAAATTCATAAATTATAAATACAAGGGCCTGGTTAAAGTCATATGTAGTTAAAAGAGCTGTTATATAATCAACATCAATATTGTCCATATTCACTAAGCCTTGCCTCATCTTTATGGTAAGATGATGATAGTACTACACATGGTAACTGAATTTTAGCTTAATAATCAAGCTCTCTTTTGTGAAACTCACTGCTTCTTGGGAGGTAAAGTTCAATGAGGTGAATATAGACAGCAAATGTTGGGAAGTCATTTTTAATATATTTCATTAGTTCAGCGTATTAGAGAATCAAGCAGTTGTATAGAAATGATCATACTTCTATTGATAAAAGGGCAATATCCACAGGTATACGGACCAGAATATGTTCACAACAATGTGCCCCAATTCTAAATGTCAGCAAGAGTTTATTATCTATACCAAGGAGACAATAAGGTCAAAGCTAATCTATGCACAGTGCCTATGTGTCTAGAGAAATGTGTCTAGAGAAATAATTCTTTATTTGCAAATGAATAAAATGTAAATTCAATATAGAGCATATAAGATAAAATTGCAGCCATAGAGAAGGGTAGCATCATTTTGATACTGAGAGATGTGATATCCTTGAAAAGCATTACATGAGCTAAAAGGGAGTTCTATATTACAATGAAATTAATGATGGCATGACTTTTAGAAAACAAAAATAATTATAATAATAAAGAAATAAAAAGACTAGAAAGAACTAATAGAAAGGATAAATTAAAAGATAATAAGATAAGGCACAAGAAAATTAGCTAAGATTAAGGTAGGAGCCAGGCAACATTAGACAGTAATATCAGAAATAATATCTCTCTTAGAAATAGAATGGACACTCTGAAAAATAAAAACGCACATATGGAGGGAAAACCGAGGTCCCTAAAAACTCAGAGGAAAAGAGCAAACATTTTAAATTAATTAGGTAGACAATAAAAAAGACATAAAAAGGGGGCAACCTAAGAATAATAGGTAATTCCAGGAATGTTGAATAAGAAAAGATAACCAAAGACAACTAAAGAAAATTTCCCAGAGCTAAAAAAATTTGTTTTGGACATTTAAAAAAATTTGATGCATAAAACTTACAAAAAAAAATAGAGATTGAACCTAGATATCTGGAATTTCTGTTAACTGTATAGTTAAAGGAGAGTCCTAAAAATATATTTTTTAAAAAAACAGTAATCATAAAAGAAACAAAATCTTTGCTTTTGGACATCAAAATATCAGAAGATAACAAAGCAATCTCTATAAAGATTTTGGGGGTAAGTGTTGTTATGTGTTTTCTGAACCCAGGAAAATCATTCTTTATGTGGGGCTCTTATGCTGTATTGTGTGTAATATGGGGAGAGCCTCTTTTCCATCCATCTCTCTATCTCCAGTCTACCTTCCATATCATTTGCATTGATCCTGCTTTTTTACTAAAAACCTTTCAGTGTGATATGATTTTTAAAACATGGTGAAGTGTTAATGTTGGAAGGACATCAAGCCGACTGGGCCTTCCTGATTCTCTGCCAGTTTCCTTGAGTGCCGGCAGTTGTCTGCCTGTCCATGCTGACATATGGACAAAGAATGAAAATAAACAAGCGGAAGCTTACCCAGTCTTGTGTCTCAGTCCTGAGTACAGTTTCTTACTCTGCCAGCGGAGCCACAGTGCTGGATTGTCCGTAGCTCTATTATGGCACTTGTACTGCAACAGGTAATGATGGCTTGTCTATGATCAGGCCCCACTACATATCTCATATTTGACAAGGTTTAGAAAGAACTGAGCACCATGTCTATGAGACAGTAAGACATTTTCACAATAGTCGCCCTTCTCATCCAAGGACATTCTTGTATAACATACTATGTCTTTCTATTTATCCAGATTCTTTATATTACCCTATATAATTGGTTTCTTCAAGCTTTAAAATGGTTGCTGCTTTTATCATTGCCACTACAATTGTAAGTTATTTTTCTATATCATATTGTCTAATATTTTGCTTGTTATTATAGAGGAAAATCTACTAATTCTTAAATATTTGTCTCACATATAGATATTTTACTGAACTCTACTTTTAAGTTTTACAGTTGATATTCTTGAGCTTTCTGGGAATAGAAACATAATCAAAGAGTGATGTCTTTGTGTTTTCCTTTGCACTAGTCTTATTTCTATTTTCTGTCCTATTGTATGGTTCAAGACTTCCAGAACAAAGTTATATTAAAAATCTTGTTCCTAACTAACAAACAAAAGGCAAACTCATACATATATGATAGATATGGTAATACATAGATGATAGAATGGTAATTACCAGAGTAGAAGAGGGTGGTAGGACAAAGGGGAAAAAGGGGGTCAAATACAAGACAAAAGGAGTCTAGGTTTCAGGAAGTGAGAACACAACAGAGTATACATGTACTTTATTAAAAAGTGGCCCTGGCTGGTGGCTCAATGGAAAGGTGCTGGCCTGCAAATCCAAAGGTCACTGGTTCAATTCCCAGCCAGGCACATAACCAGGTTGCAAGCCTGGTCTCCAGCCAGGTCTGTAGCTGGAGGCAGGTGAAAGGCAACCATACATTGATGTCTCTCTCCCTCTCTGCCTCCCTCTGAAGATAATAAATAAAATCTTTTTCAAAAAAGTTACACACTTGAAATTTCTGTAATGTTATTAACCAATGTTACCCCAGTAAATTTAATTTAAAAATAAGTATCTTGTTCTTTATTTTGGTGACAATGTGCCTGTTTCATTATTAAATATCATAATGTTTATTTTTAAGTAGTTCATTTTTAGTACATTGAAAAAACGACTAGTTTCTTAAGATTTTTATATTTTTAAATCTGGAATAGCATTCTATTATATGTCTTTTCATCATCTACCAAGATTTTCATATAGCTCTTTGTTCTTTTACTTGGAGTTATGATGTATTGCACTAATCAATTTCCTTCTGCCCTGGAATTAATTAAAAAATTACCTTCATATTCCCAGAATAAACCATGCTTAGTCATGATGGATGATTCTTTTGATGTATTATTTTATTCAGCTTTGGTAGCATTTCTTAAGATTTTTGTATCAATAGATTAGTGAGAATGGTGTATAGTTTTCTTTTGTATACTATCAGTATTATGCTGCTCCAAAAATTTCATAAGATCTATTTATATTGTGCATTTACTACACTGAAGAATTAAATGTAATATTACAGGAATATCCAACTCTACATTGTCCACATCTATGATGCAGACACTAATCACTGCAAATTTCCCCCAAAATGGGACATTTCTTTGAATTTATTTTCTCAGCAGAATAGAATAATTCCAGGGGCTTCCATTTGTATGCCCATAAAATAAGAGACTGGATAGTTCATAGGATTAATAACAAAGCTAAAAGACCTACCCATAAGCTGAAGGAAACTGAGTATACCTGACCCTTATATTGTTATGGGCACTGACACCACCATCATTGGACCCCAGGCACGACTCCCACCCTTCCAGAATATTCTTACTAAACTGCCCCTGCTTCTTCACTTTATTCATTCTGATTCAAAACCCTGTGATGGCCACCCACACAAGACCCAGTTTCTGAGTTCAAAAAAAGCAACTATGTGGCCATTTGATCTTATGGGATGTGGGTTATGCCTCCTTTGAGAACTTAGCCAAATATGTGAAGGGAGACAGGAAGATGCACCACCTCCCTTTAAAAAAAAAAAGCTCCCTGTATAAATAATGCCTTTATTTTCTGTGCTATAAAAACAAATTTAGCCCTGGCTGGTAGCACAGTGGATAAGGTGCCAGCCTGCAAACCCAAAGGTCGCTGGTTCGATTCCCCAGCCAGGGCACATAACCAGGTTGTAAGCCAGGTCTCCAGGCAGGCCATGGCTGGAGGCAGGTGAAAGGCAACCATACATTGATGTCTCTCTCCCTTTCTGCCTCTCCCCCTTCCCTCTCTCTCTGAAAAATAATAAACACAATCTTTAAAAAATAAAAAACACAACATATTTAAGCCCTGGCTAGTGGCACAGTGGATAAGTACCAGCCTGTGAACCCCAAAGGTTGCTGGTTCAATTCTCCAGCCAGGGTGCATAACCAGGTTGCAAACCAGGTCTCCAGCCGGGTCCGTAGCTGGAGGCAGGCGAAGGGCAACCTTACATTGATGTAAAAAAAAATTTTTTTTAATTAAAAAATAAAGGTTAAAAAATGTGTATGTAAAATTAATTTTTTAATTAAAAAATTTTTTAAATAAAATCAAAACAACATATTTATATACCTGTATCTGTTCTTTAAATTCTGAAATAACTCACCACTGAAACCATCTGGTTCCAGAGCATTTTATCAATAATTCTAATATGACAACATTCGCTAATTCTTTCATGATTATCAGTATGTTTTAAGTACTTGTATTTGGTGTATAACCGAAAACTATGACTCCATTTCTTCTCATATTCCATCATCAAATAGAATACTTGGCACACAGTAGGATCTCAGAAAAATGTTTTCTAAGAGAGTAGTTTCCAAAGTGTGAATTCTTTTTAAGAGATTTGTTGAAAATACCATTGTGTATATTTGGGAATTCTCCTCATTCAGTGACTGCATTAAGATTCTCCTGAAGAAATCAAACCTAGCAATTAGATAACTAGGCTTGGCATTAATGGTGATCCATGCATAAAGAAATAAGACCAGTAAATCTATGGATTATAGAAGGATTAAAGAAGCCACGTGTAGTTATCAATGTCCTCAAAACTGGGTCATTTAAATGCAAAAGTGAAACAAAAATAGTGAAAGTTAGTGACCACTTGTCAGGTCCTGTAGCTTCGAGCTTTGGACCAGTAATTCTGATAGTGGGGAGGCCTCTGGTCTGGTGATAAACATGGACTTAGGCAGGGCTTCCAGGAGATCTGGCATGCTTTATCGCAGGTGGCAGGTTTACAACCACCCTGGTCGGGTAGCCAGAGTGTTGGCATCCCCATGCATGGTTATTCCACTCCTATCACAGCTGCACTGAGGTTAATGACCACTGGGACAGTCTAGGCATCCAGCACCCACTCTCCATAGCTGGCGGCCAGGCAGCTTGTGAGGGTGTTGACGTTCCACACACAGTTTGTCCACCCTGTACAGCAGCAGCGCGCTGGTTTACAGCAAAAGGCAGGATTATATACCCATTGGAACAAAGGAGGCTCTATACACACTACAGCAAAGAGGCAGTGTACCCAAAGACGACACTTGCCTGCTCTAGGCCACTGTAGTGGCCACTCCTGGGGCTCAGTGTTCTGGGATAAGATTAGCTTCAGGGCTATATTCCTGGCTGACACAGCTGGAAGGTCCAACCATGCATAGACACAGAGATTCCTCGGGCCTGACAACACTATGCACAAAAATACAATAAAAGTTGTTTTAAAAGTTGCTAAGCATTGCCCAGGAGAACCCCAGAAGGAATATTAAAAACTGTAAGAGTCAAAACCAAGCTAAACCACCTAATTTCACAAACACAGGGAGTTTCTGTGAAAGGCAAGTCTACCCACCATTTGTCAGATCAAACAGGTTGAGATTTGGAGCCATCAAAAACTAAACCATCCCATTCAGTCACTCCTTGAGAAGAATATTATAAATATTCTGGTAATCATAAGAATTCCTTTAGAAGGAAGCATATGCTTACAGAAGATATCATTATATTTCTGTTTTCTTCATCAAGAATTCCTAACCCAGCACCTGAATAAGGATGCAAGGCAGGAAGTGACCATTTCAGAAACCTCTAGATAACGGTGGGTTATGGAAGTGTTTTCTTAAGGCTTTCTTTCACTGCTGCTTTTTAAACTTTTTTTTTTCTAACTGGTCCAGAAGGAAAATTACAAGGTGGAATGAAAAAAAAAAAAAAAAGATGAAAACTCCTAGCAAAGTGATGACATGTCAGTCCTTTTAAAAGATGCTTGGAAGACTCTTCACAATGGCCCCTGTTGATTTCTTAGCATTTAAAAATGTGCAAATCATTGCATTATTTTTCATCAGGCCAAAAACTATTTGCCTTTTTATTTTTGCAGGGCAGAGGCAGATGAATCCCTAGGAAAGAAGGTGGCACTATGTCATCTCTCAGAAGCTGAGGTGGGTGGCAATCCAGACTTTAGGCAGGAAGGTGACTAGTGAATGCATTATGCTATTGTTTGCAATAACTTTTTTGACATCCATCATCCTACCACAATCCTGTAAGGTAAGCAATTAAGATTCCAATTTAATAACTAAGAAAATTCAAAACGAAGAAGTGACTTCCAGTTAAACAAATTTGGCCCACATGGGTTTGGTTAACGTGGCCACTGGGCAGGTGTCACCTTTCTCTAATCTTTGTTCTCTTTCAAAGCTTCCCAGCTAAATGACTATCCTTTAGTCACAGAAAAAGTTCTGTCTAGCTCCCATAGAAAACTCCAAACCTGGTCTGGGAGTTCTCTGAACATGGGCACAAACTGTGTGTAGCTCCTAACCCATGGAATACTCAAAGAATATGGGAGGTCAATCTTGTGATTACATTGCTTTGTACAAGATCCCACCTTGCTAGCCACTCACTCTGGCTCTCCCGATGGCCTTGAAGAAGTAGGCTTCTGTGCTGTCAATTGCCTATAGGAAGGGTTGCTTGGCAGGGAACTGCAGGTGACCTCTAGAACCTTTGGGGGATCTCCAGCCAACAGCCAGTGAGAAGCCAAGATCCCCAGCTCCTATAAGCCACAATGAGATGATTTCTGCCAATAATATGAATGAGCTTGGAAGTAAATCCTTTTCTAGTTGAACCTCCAGATGAGAACACAGCTTGGCAGGAACTTCAACTGCAGACTGAGCAGAGGACCCAACTCAGCCATGCCTGAACTTCCAACCTTCCGAAACTGAGATAATAAGTGTGTGCTGTGTTGAAAGTCACCAAATTTTGATAACTAATGTAAGCAGAGCTGGACTCAAACCTAGATTATCCTATCACAAACCTTTCTTCAGTTGCACCGTAAGAACAAGTTACGTAGCTAGCACAAGCTTATAAAACGTGATCCTGAGATGGGGCCCAGCAGCTTCAATGGAACCACTGCCCCTGAGCTTAAAAAGCAGGTGCCCTGATTGACCACTCTACACATGAGCATGAAAAACGTATGACGCAGAGACTCTCACTCCTCTGGGTCCTCCTTCTACCTAGAGACATCCTGGCATCACAGAAAAAAGCCAAAATGCCCTCCTCCTCCTCCTCCTCCTCCTCCTCCTCCTCCACTTCTTCTTCTTCTTCTTTAACCATTTACATGCTTCTTTGGACTTGTTTGGATAAGTCATACCACCTGGTGCGGTCTCCATTTTTCTCATCTTTATGCTAGGGACACCATAACAGGGACATAAAAGGAGTTAGAGCTGTAATACATCCATGACACATATTAATAATTAATAAATGGAGGTTGTGATTATTATATCTACATGATTTCCCCCATTATACAAGTGCAAAATCAGGATGACTTGTCCAAATTTGTACAGCTATCAATCAGAGAACCTGGAAAAGGAGCCCGGGTTGCCTGATTCTAATTCCAGAGCTTTGCCTACTGATTTCCCCTCTAATTTCTGAAGAAGGTTCAAAACACAATTTAGTTTAATTTATGTTAATTTGAAAAATAAATATATTCCATTCAGTTCTTTGAGGAGAAGGGTTGCTGTGTAATGAAATAAAATATTTGAGCTGCCTCAGTTCCTTTGTGGAATAGGTCAGGATAGACATGCCTTTCCAAAGAAGATGGGAATCTAGGTTTAAGTAATTATACCTAAAATAACCACCCCAATTATGCAGCTCTAACATCAAGTTTCTGGATTTTGGCAGAGGCGTTTGAATATTTTCATCCTTGTTATAAAACAGGATTAATTGAATCACTATGACCAAGCTCCTCCTGCAACTCTGGGGAAGACTGTTACCATAAGCATGCAACACATCTGTAACAGAGTATTAAAGCTTTATCCAGAAATCACCAAGGGACCACCACTTCTCACAGACTGGTAGCAGTCAACACATTCCAATTTAACAACAATAACAACAGCAACGGAAAAGGCTGCTGTTCTGAAATTAGCACAGCCGCAGATTTATTCACTACGATAAAATTAGTTGCTTGAATTCAGCACCACACGGTTTTTTCTAGCCTGTCCAGAGCACATAAGCAGATGACAGGGTCTGATATCTCCGTGCTACCGAAGGCAGTCAGGCAAAGAATCGGGGATTTGGACTAGACCTCCTTTTCATGTCCTCTGCAGCTCTGGGAGCCTATGATTCAAATATGTATTTTGCTATTCCAGGACACAAACCACACGAGTCCATGGAGGAAACGAGACTGATAACAAAATGCCTAGGTTTCATTCAAGTGCCCCTGCTTTGACTCACACAGCTAGAGAAGTTTGCTCAAACACTTACGCACCCGGTTAACTACAAGCACACAGGCACTTCTATTTACCACCTTAAGAAGAAACGGGAGTGGAGGGTGGGGGTGGAAGGGAGCACCTGGGGGAATGGCAGGGAAAGAGCCCCCAAACCAGGGAAAAATAGAAGTTCAAGGCATTTTTCAACTTTCAACTTTTAAAGTAATCTAGAACTGAAAAACCAGACCATTAAATAATAAACACTAGATGAAACAGCAACAAGCATGAAATTGAGGGGAAAAAAAATGCTCATAAATACTAATTAATATAATACCTTAATTAGCAATAAAGTGCATTATTAGAATATAGTCCCAGTAGAGCAGTGGTAAGGGAAACCATCCGATCCCCAGGGAAAGCTTATGCAGAAGCAGAGACGGCGGGAAGGGGAAGGAGGAAAAATATGGAACAATTATGTGGCATCTGTTTCTTACACATCAGCGGGGGGCACTTCTCCCTAAATCAGTTGAACAGTCAGCAATGTGAAAGATGAGGACTCGTTAGGCAGCCTGCAGACAGCACCTGAAATGGTTTGTCAAACAGTCGTGCCTCTGAAAATCAACAAGGAACCAGGAGGTGATGCTTCTTTTATGGGGAAAAAGGCAAAAGCAATCTGGAGCCAAAGACAGGCTACCGGGCTTTCCACAGGCTCATTATGCTCCGTGCTGCCTGAAAATGACAGCCACAGAATGCTCGGGTGGCAAGCTAAAATTAAGGCAGCAAAACAAGGACGGGAGTGGTGATTGAATATTTATTATTACAAATATTTACCGAATGCCTACTAGTGCCCAATACTGCATATCATCTCTTTTTCCTGCCCAGCAATCCAGTAAGATGGTAAAGGGTCCACTTTTACGGATAATAAAACTCAGGCTCACAAAGGAGAATTTGCTCAAAGTCACATGGCACCGGACTCGGAGGCAGCTATGTCCAAGTCCGTGCTCAAGCCTCCTGAACACAGCAAGGCAGTTTTCCAGAAGGCGTAACGCATTGACGCTAACGTCCGCTAATGACAAAGGAGTTCTTAGATCAGTCAAGAAAATAATTGTAGACCTGTGAATGAAGGGCTAGTTGTGGATTCAGCTTATGCTTCTCAAGTCAGGAAGCCTGGGGGACCCACAGTTCAGCCAGGAAGAAAGGGGAAGAAGGAGGCCTCTGTGGACAGCATCTTGGTGTACCTGCCTTTCTTGGCAGGAGGCACCCTGCCAAGGCACTGGTACAGACGTTCTCGGGAAGGTCCCCCAGTGCTCCTCAAGGGTCCCTACTTACAAGAAGGACCCTGCCCACATGCTTCCAGGTCAGGACCCGGCTTCTCAGGCTCTGTGAACTGCTTGCTAGACGGATTTAGGACTCTCCTCATTGTCTACAAAAGGCTAAAAGTAAGACTGCTTCAATATGATAACTCCCAGAGCACCTTTTCAGTCTGATTTTATCACTCAGTACCCAGTCAGGAAAAGGGCTTTTATTCGGCAAGTATGTAACGACCCTCTACTATGTTCTCAGTGTTAGGTTTCATTTCACTCATCCACTTGAACTGAGCCTCAGAGAAATTCATGGAGTCCCTCAGGTCATCTTACCATTCCCAGGTGGAAGGAAAGCCCCACTCTTCAACTCGTTAACAAATTTTTCCTGTAGTCAAGACACCGTGGAAGATACCAAGAAGCACAGGCCTTGGCTTTTATTCCCCAGGATGCTTAACATGATCAGGAAGTAAATGCAGGACCCCTTGCACATGTGTGAAAGAAACCACACCAGCTCACATTCTGCCTTTCCTAGTGTTTCCCCTACCAGTGCTCCTCCCGGGTGCCATGGCCTCCCTGGGGTCCCAGGGCACCAAAAAGAAGAGCACAGACTAGTCTGGTTCATGGACTGTGAAGAATGCTTACTGGCTTCATTATCCCCTTTGGCGTGAGAGCAGCTGGTCATGCCAGGCTCCTGCCAGGTTGCAAGGAGCAGCTATAGCAAAGGTTTACAGAGATTCAAACCCGCTCCCCACCTGCTACACCACAATAACTGACCACAGTTTTTCCATTCCTCATGCGGCAGCGTTAACAGTCAAGCATGATTAGCAGAAACAGAAGGAACGCTGAGAGCCCTTAGCTCTCAATGCGGAGATGTCTGTCCTCGGTGGTACCGTCCTGGGACTCTAGCTTCCTTTGAATGGCATCCTTCAAGGGTCCCCAGAAAAGGCCCCCACCAAATTAGTCCCAGGTTAAATCATTGTAAAAACCCATATCAGTTATTGTTATTATTTTCTTTTTACTATTATTTTCTTTCCCATCACCTGGGGTATAGGAAGTACCCGAGGCTATAGGAAGGCTTCCGGCTTTCTTTTCCTCCGAGATCTCTGCTCAAACCCCAGCCCATCTGACAGGTTTGGACATGGCAAGGCTGTCGGCAGTTCCCCACCCCAGGAAGGTTCAACTTGTTCTCCCTACGCCCATCCCTGGGAACTGCACACAACACACTCAGATAGCAAGGATCACCCTGGACTGAACTTACTCAGCTTCTTGGCTGCCTAGTTTTGCCTTCTGTAACTAAAACAAATGCAGTGCTGTGTGCCAACCACTGGCACCCAGAGGCACGTGTGTGAGGGTAACAGGTCTCAGGGCCCTGACCAAGCTGAACAGCCTTTTTTTCCAAAGCTCATCCATACCGTCAGAGAAAGAGTATGAGTCATATCAATGGGGAAACTCCAGAGAAGGAAGGAATGTGAAGTCTTTGCTATAAAGGATAAACCAAAGCCATAAATAGGCAAATAAGCAGGAGGTCAGAAACTCGGGATATTGGGAACAGGTCAGGAAGCAAGGAGCAAAATGACCTAAAGCAAGCAACTCAGGGCAAAAACCATGAGTACCATCTCCATGAGGCTATCTTGTTTCTTTTGTTCCCTTACATAAATAACCCTGCACCTGGAGGGTCCTTGATATTCCCTGAATGCATAAATGGATGAATTATCAGGGTTGTACAATTCCTCTTGTATGCGGTGCTGGCTTGTGGCATGGGAAGGCTGGGAAGCGCAGGCCTCAAAATGCAAAGGATTTGGAGAACTAGACACAGATCCCTCAGGGATCCACCGTTAATACCTCGCCAGCCCGCACACTGAACTGCTGGCTTGCCGCTCAGGCCTCCGTGGTTTGAGGTCCCTCCTCTGTGGTTTGAGCCCCTGTACTTCCCTCTGTCAATGAACTTATTATACCACAGGGTATTGTTCTCTCTCTCCCCTACTGAATGTGACACAGTACCTGGCATGACACACGATAAGAACTCAGGAATGCTGTTCAGTGACCCTGCCCTGAGGGTTCTCCCATGGAGATAAATGGGAGGGGGGGTGAAAAGGAGAGAGAGTGAGAGAGAATAACACAATTTTGTGGTTTGCCCTTATTTTTTATGGAAATCAAGGCAATATGTAGGCTTCTGCTTTCACCTATAGGCAGTAGGATAAACGGAGAACCAACAGAAAAACAACCAATAAGGTTTGACTCTCTCTCCAGACTTAGCAGGACGGCAAGAGAATAGCTGAATTTAAAAGTTTTAAATAACAACGGTGATAATAAGGGCCCACACGAAGAGAGGCGGCAGGGGTATCAGCGGAACAATGTGTCTGCGGTGAAGGTTGCGATGGCCCTCAGGTGTGAAGGCACCTGTGCACCCTGGACAAGCAACAGACAGCCTTGCCCACCTCCGCAGCCACCAGCCCACAGCTCTCAGCTCCGAGCCCGCACTCCAAGAATGGAAAACCCGCATGTGTTCAGCTGCAAGTACCCATAGGATAAGCAAGCTCAAACTCACGGTGCAAGAAGAACTAGAGGTGGTTTGAAGTGATGTAAGAGCTGCAATCAGTTCCAAAGGGCCCATTGATTGGCTAGAACCTGAGGCTCAAGGAGGGTAAGTTGCTTGATCAAAATCACACAGTAACTTGGTGGGAGAGTTGGGATTCAAACTCAAGTCTCATCACTCTAACTCCCAAATCCCACTGAGGCCTGAAATGAACAGCCTTGATGTCTTAGAAAAATCCCTGTGGGTCTTGAGTCCCCAACAACACAAAGACTAAGCTACATCACTTCAGCCAGGGGTGCTCTGAGGATTTTGGCACTATGTACACATTAAGTGAAGGAAGGAAGATGGGAATGCCCTTAGCAATTTGGGCATACCTTCGTGCAGGGTCACAGAGGTGACACCTATGTGCCATGATGTACCCTTAGCTAGGGCCTGAAATGAGCAATAATAGAGACTGGAACATAATCACTTTTTATCAAAGTCTGACCAGGGTGATGGCTGGAACTCTTGCATTCATTCAACAAGTATTTTTGAATGTCTGCTCAAACTATGCTCCATGCCAAGTGCTGGAAACACAGTGGTTAATAAAATAGCAATCTACTGGAAGAGATGAGTGTTAATCAATAAACCACAAATAAACTGTATATAATTGTCAACTATGATAATTATAATGAAGGCAAGTAACTGGATTTTACAACAGAAAATACAGGAGGGAGGGTTTAATAAACAGTGCAAGCACTACAAACCCCTAATGTTGTTTTCCCTGGGAAAAGCTGTTTCAGAACAAGGTTTGCCCTAAAGCCAAAACTGAGGATTTGCATGCTTGGTTGTGCCTCCAGAGAACACTGGGAGCTTTGATGAAAAAGTCCATCACAGGTGGAACAGAGAGAATAAGTATTTACATAAATGGGAGGCACTACCTGAGCCTGTGTTATTGCCTAGGAATAAGAATACAAGACGAACCCTTTGAGTTGAACTCAAAAAAAAGGTAAAAGGAAGTGAGAAGCAGGCAGAATGAGATACTGCACATGAGCAGTAAATATCTTTTAACATATGACACTACCAGCTAGTGACAATAATCGTAGCAATAACAGAGCACACCCACACAAACACTGTATACAAAATTTTTTTTTAAATGTTATTCATTATTTTTAGAGAGAAGGGCAGGGAGGGAGGAAGAAAAGAAGAGAAACATCAATGTATGGTTGCCATTCACCTGCCTCCAGCTATGGACCTGGCTGGAGACCTGGCTTGCAACCTGGTTATGTGCCCTGGCTGGGAATTGAACCAGCGACCTTTGGGTTTGCAAGCCAGTGCCTATCCACTGAGCCACCAACCAGATATATACAAATTTCATGGAAGCTTTATTCATAACATCCAACATGGGAAATAACCAAAATGTGCATCAATATGTGTGAACGAATAAATTGATGGTGGTATATTTGTGAAATGAAATGGCAGTCAGTAATAACAAGGAACGCACTATTGATGCACACAATGATACTGGTGAATCTCACAGGCATTGCACAAAGTGAAAGAAATGAGACACAAAAAAGAACACTTATCATGTATGATTCCATTTATATAAGCTACTAGCCAACTAAAACTCAACATAATAACATAAATCAACATAAGTCAGCATTTGACTGGAGGGGGAGTGGGGCAGGAGACAGGGGTAAGAAATTGACTCAAAACAGAGAGACATAAAGAAAACTGTCTAAGGAGATGAAATAGTTTTATAGTTTCATTGGATGGTGGTTACATGGGTCAGTACTTACACTCTAGTATGCAAAAATTTCACTGTATGCAAATTATATCTCAATAAAGTTGATTTTTAAAAATTTCCTCATTCCTTCCATTTTGTTCAATGTTCTTACAGACACTAAAACAAGTTCCTTAGAGGAAAGGAGGTCAACACAATCACACTGCCCTAACTAACACTCCACCGTCCTGGCGTTTAATGAATGGCAGGTCAATGCCAATCCTCACCAGCTTCCAGTCCATTGCCTGAGAACTTGAGGATGCCCCCTTGTTTCCCGGCAGGCAGCAGCCAGCCCCCAGCACCATGTCTTTCAGGAGACCTGCCAACCTCTTACTCACATCAACCCACACTGCCAGGCCAGATGGCCCCAAGCGGTCACTGAGACCAGAAACCCTTTGTGGAAACTGCCTTAAAAGGCCAAGGCCTCTGACCTATGAATCCTGTTGTTGAGGATGTTATTCACTGCTTCACCCTGTCCCTGTACAAAGAAACACAAGAGAAATTCTCTGGTCTTAGTCCCAGGACTAACTGTACTAAACTGTTTCCCATTATGATTCCTCTTTTTGAATTAGCTGTTCAGAACTTAAATATGTACCCCACCTCTACCAAGTGTGCAAAAGTTTAAGACATATCTTCTGTCCATTATTTCCCTGTCATTCTTTTTCCTTTGCCCTCATTTCCTCAACTATGTTTTATGTAGAGACTTCACTTTTTTAGAGCACTTTTCGGTTCACAACAAAACTGAGAAGGAAGTAGAGCATTCCCGGGAATTTCTTTCCCCTCCACAGGCCCAGTCTTCTCCATCATCTACATCGCTCACCAGTATGGTATGTTCATTATAATCTGAGAACCTCCATGAAAATGTCAGTATTACCCAAAACCAATTTATAATAGGGTCCGCTCTCAGTATTGGATATTCTGTGGGTTTGGACAAACATATAATGTCATGTAGACCATTTTAGTTTCATACAGAATAGTCCCACTGCCCTAAATATCACCTGTGCTCCACCTATTCATCCTGTCAACCCCCAACCCCCGGGATCCACTGATACTGTTCCTGTCTCCATAGTTGTATCTCTTCCAGAACATCACAGAGTTGGAGTCATACATAGCCTTTTCAGATTGGCTTTTTCACTTAGTATATGCATGCAAAGCCTTTTCATGAAATGGCCTGGTAACCCATTTTTTTATTTTTAGCATTGAAT
Organism: Noctilio leporinus; assembly: GCA_004026585.1. Classification (NCBI taxonomy): domain Eukaryota; kingdom Metazoa; phylum Chordata; class Mammalia; order Chiroptera; family Noctilionidae; genus Noctilio; species Noctilio leporinus. The sequence continues at coordinate 230,293 of PVIW01001112.1, forward strand.
ACTATTCTATTGTCTACATGTACCATAATTGATGTATTCATTCACCCACTGTGAACAGCTAGGACATGTTGGTTGCTTCCAAGTTGTAGCAATTCCGAATAAAGCTACTACAAACATCTGAGTAGGGTTTTATCTGGACCTAAGGTTTCACCTCCTTTGGGTAAATACCAAGGAGTGCAATTGTTCGATTTTAAGCTAAGAGTATGTTAATTTTGAAAGAAACCTCTGCCTGTCTTCTAACAAAATGGCACCATCAATGTTAACTCCACATCTTATCCAGCACTGAGCACTGCCAGTGGTTTGAATCTTAGCCATTAGTGGCGTCTTGCTGTTATTGTAATTTTCCATTTCCTTAATGTATAATGTTGAGTGCTTTTCATACACTTGTTTGCCATCTGTAGATCTTCTTTGGTAAAGTGTTCAGATCTTCTGCCCATGAGTAAGCTGGGTCTTCTGTTTTTTTGTTATTGACTTTGAAGAGTTTATATGTATTTTTAAATAACAGTCCTCTTTATCAGATACATCTTTTGCATGTTTTCGTCCAATCCACGGCTTGTTTTCTTGTTCTTAACTACTTTATAGAAATATTTTTTGTAGTGTATGTTTTTAAAACACGATCCTTTTAGAGATAAATTAGTATACTGATCATTTTTAGAGAGATTTTAAATACAGAGTAGTAAAGGTTGTACCACAGGTGATTTTTCTCTTTCTTTCATTGCCTGGTTTTCCTTTGTTTTGGCTCATTTACTGACTGTCAAGGTTTGAGCAAATCCTTTCCTCTTGGGGCCTCAGCTTCTTCTGTAAAACAAGGGAGCTAGATTAGATGACTCCCAAGGTTCTTTAAAGCTCTCACAGGGCACCTGCCCAGGGCACAGCCTGAGGGCAAAGCACCAGCCCATACAGCAACAGAGAGCCCCACACCGGGAGCAATCCGAAAAGCAGATTTAACATGCCCACGTAAGGTGAGACGCTTAGTGTCTCTCTCTAATCTCCACCCATATCTCTGTGAGGACGTGTGCAAACAATGAATATTATTTGATCTGCTTCCTGGAGAAGTATCTGAGATAGGAATCTCCCCAGGGCTGAACTGTTGACTGACAGAGTAGAAAAAACACCGGTACTCTGGGTTACAAATGAATGGAGGGGAGACTGGAAAAAAAGGAAAAGTAAACATGTTTTATAAACCTAAACCTGGAAATGGTGAGGGAGAGAACTGACCAAATGAGAAGAGCAGCTCTGCAAGCCTACGGAATCCCGGCACCCCAGGGGCTCTGCCGCCCCTTAGCATCACTTCCACTGGGGTGAAGATGCCTCAAAGCTTTTCTAGGATTCCATTTTTTACCAGGTATTAGGAGCACTACTTTTTATTTTCTTACAGATGAAGAAACAAGTTTAGAGAGATTAAACGATTGATCCATCTCAGACTACACAAGAAGTGACAGAAAAGGGTACAGTTCCAAGTCTTCCAACATCAGATCTTGGGCTCCACCCACCCTGCTTTGGTCTCACTGTGATTGGCTCAATTTTATCCCCTTCCTGGGCAAATCTACCCTTGCCGGTCAGTTTTATAGAACTTTACGGACATATTCCATACCTAAATTACATATTCTAAATTAGGAGAGATTATTGATATCGCAGATGTTGGGATGAAGAATTGGAAACAACCCTAACTGATTGAAATGCAGAGCAGAAGCCAATGTGATGACATTGTACAGGTTTAATATAAAAACCTAAACAAGGTATATCCCAACATAAGCTGCACACTGCTTTGTATCTCCATGTTTCAGGCTGGTCCCCTGAGTAGAGCGCCCGTCCACCCTAGCCAACCTAGTCAGGATCGGTTGTTTATCCTATAAATTCCCACTGAATTAACTTCCCTTCTTGGAAGCCTTACTTAGAACATCCAGGCAGAATCATCCAATCCTTCTTTTGTGTCACAACTATGCCTAAACCCCACTTGTGTTGACACGCTGACCTCTGAGTGCTAAATAATGGTGTGTGTATGCCGGTCTCTTCTGTGGAAGACACACATAGGCTGTCAGTAGAATCCTATGCACATGATAGATATTTGCTGCCCTGTCTCTAAGTTCCTGCTGAGCAGGATCTGGGTCTAATTCATGCCTACGGGGTGTGAGCGATACATTGGCAATAACGTTGCATCTCCTTACTCCACGTGCTTCTTATTAATTTTGAAAAACTATGTTTCTAAGGTTATGATATAACATCATTGTTTCAGACATAAAGCATTAAATTCTGAGAGCAACCATCATGTCAAAGGAATACAATGCTAGAGCAACCATCATTTCTAGACTGCGTGCACGGCCAACTGCTAAGGAAATTGGGGACTTCAATAACATCCCTTTACATACAGTTGACAACATGAAGAAGGTGTATGATGCTGATCCTGATGTCACCACACCAACAAGGAAAACACGTAAGGTATGCAAGGATTGCACAAATCCAGATACTATAAACAGAACCCAGGAGATCATCAATGAAGATCCAGGAAAGTCAATGCGCTCCACAGCAAGAGAACTGCAGGTGAAGGATGCAATGGTTCAAAAGATTATTGCTGAAGATATCAGATACAGATCATATGTTCTTAGAAAAGGCCAGTTTATGGCACAGCAGACAAAGGAAAGGTGCTTTGAAAAAGCAAGGAAACTGCTAAAAAAAATGGAAAAATCCAAAATTAAAAAACCCTCTGGTTTTCTTCCCCAATGAAAAGAATTTTCAGCAGGACCAAACAGTCAACAGAAGAAACAACAGGTGTCTCTGTGAGAATCTTAATGAAGCCCCAATTGCCATGAAAATGAAATGTCCTGCTACAGTGATGGTGTTAGGTGTTGTCAGCAATGAAGGAGATATCATGACCCTGCATTTGTTTCCATAACGCTTGATGGTGACTGCTGATGTTTACCTTGACATTTTGAGAGAAGTAATGGTACTGTGGATGAAGCAAGTCACAAAATGGATGTCATTTTATCCTCCAACAAGATGGTGCACCAGCACATAATGCCAAAAAGGTGCAAGAATATCTCAGTGTCAGTGTTCCTGAATTCTGGTCCAAGAAATCTGGCTGCCTAGTTCACCACATGCAAATCCTTTAGACTATTATGTATGGAGCATTTGTGAGTGAGGAGTTAATAAACAACCTCATTCCAATAAGGAGGCTGCTAAAGCTAAGATTGAAAACATGATGATGTCCGTGGATAAAAAAAAGTTAATTAAGGCATGCTCAAGATTCCAATGTCAAATCATGTCTATTATTACAGCAAATGGAAACCTTTTTGAACAATTTAAAAAATAATGACTATGTTTATGTATTTACATATAAGAATAAATTAATTTCAAAATATAACATTTTTGTGGTATGTTTTTTATTTTACTAAAATTTTGCCAATTTATCACGTAAATATACACCCTGTATTTTACTAGCCAACATCAGACCCAAGAATAAGCTACTATGCTGGTAGTATTCTAGGAAACCAGATAAAGTTCCTGTCCTTATGGTCCTTATAGGTTCTAGTAGAAGGAAGTAGATAATACACATCAAAGCCAAACAAAAGAATAAGACTGTTTCAGATACCTGTGCATGCTTCAAAAAATAGTAATAAGCAAGGCTATTAAAAAGGGACCAGTGAGGGTTTTCTTAGCCAGGTCAGGAAAGGTCTCCAAAGGAGCTAACTTTCAAGCCAAGGCCCCAGTGACACATAGGAACCAGCCCTGGATGGATCTGGGGGAAGACCATTGCAGTCGGAAGGGCAGCTGTGTTCAATAAATCACTGAGTCTTGAAGAAGCATAGCATATTTAAGGGACAGAATCAAACTGTTTATTAAGTTTGGAATCATACCTAGATCTTCCAGGGGGGCAGGGTGGAAGAATAGAGGAGAATATGATTAATAGTTGTTTTTTCTTTTGTAATATGCTTATTGATTTTAGATAGAAAGAGGGAGGAAAGAAGAGAGAATAACAGCGATCAGCTGCTGTCAGGATGCGGGACTGGCCCTGTTCCTCTCTGTATACGGCTGTTCCTTCTGCTGGAGTCTGCCAACTAGCTTCCCTTGAAGCTAATTTTATCCCAGAGCCCTGGGACAATGAGCCCGGGAGTGGCCACCATAGCAGCCTTGTGCAGGTGTTGCCTTTGGGTGACTGCCTCTTGGTTCTGGTGTGTACGTATAGAGCCTCCCTTGTCCCAATGTATGTAAGATGCCCTGGCTGTATCCTAAGTGCGCTGCTGCTGTACAGGGTGGACAAACTATGCATGGAACGCCAACACCCTTGCAAGCTGCCCAGCCACCTGCAAGGAAGAGTGGGTGCTGGATGCCTAGACTCTCCCTGTGGTCATTAACCTCAGTGCAGCTGTGATAGGAGTGAAATAACCGTGTGTGGGGATGCCACACTCTACCTGCCTGCCTGTGTGGTTGTTAACCCGCCACCTGCGATAAAGCATACCAAATCTCCTGAAAGCTCTGCATGAGTCCATGTTTATCACCAGACCAGAGGCCTGCCCACCATCAGAATCTGCTGGTCCAAAGCTCAAAGATCCAGGACCTGACAGTTGCCTCCCATACACATCCCAAGCGGGTACTGAACCCGCAACCTAGGAAGGTGCCATGACTGGGAATCAAACCCCCAACTTTTTGGTGTACAGGGCAATGCTCCAACCAAATGAACCACACCAGCAAGGGCATGGTTAGTATTTCTTGAATGCCTTCCAGCTCCCTGGACCTTTACATGTGTGATCTCATAGAATCCTTACAAGCAGAGTAGATGACCCCCATTCTACAGGTAAGGAAACTGAGGCCCAGATCTGGCTGACCCCCATCCTGGTACTTCCCATCACACCAGGCTGTCACCTTCCACCCGCTGCCTCCAGGTGCAGCAGAAGAAATCAGAGAAGAGCACAACTCATTCTAATGCCAGGGGTGGGTAGCCATAAGTCCTGCAGAGATGTGCAGGACAAAAGCTGTTGGTATTTCAGGACAAGAACAAGCAGAGCCCATCTTTCCTGCTTCTGACCATCTGTCATTGCAGCAGCCTATCATGGACACCCAGAGAAGTCCTTCAAATACATTTTCTGAGCGTTATGGTAAGAATCCGTTTGAAAGGAAAACTGGCTGTGAAAGCTGAGCTGTAGATAATTCCCTAAGCTCTTTCCCCCTAATTATGGTGCACACAGACAGCCAGAGAAACAAAGAGTTGGGCCCTCTGTTGATTCACAGCCGCCACCACAGCATCTGAAGCCTAGGTATTTATTTTAATTCAGGACTTGGTTCCTTTTAAAGAAAAATCAAAGAGTCCCTGAAGAGATTCTCCTGCTAAGATTTCAATCTCTATTTCCTCCGAAATGGATGTCAAAGGCAAAAACCCCAGGATCCTTGTGACAGTCCACTTTGGGTTTCTAATTTTGACAAGAAAACCATAATCTGGTGGTCTCACCTCTGACAAAGAATGCAAGAAGGAATGAAAATCAAATTGAGGAATCAATCAAAAAGAAAGAGGTCTGGGCAAAAACGACATTCATAGAAATAAAGTCTCCTGAGGCTCTAAGCTAATGGGAGCAGCTGGTGAAGACCACCAAAGACAGCAGAGTCAGAAAGGGCTTCCAGTGAGAGAAAGCAGAGTGGCTTCTCAGGGGACAATGGAGCAGAAATTAGCATTCCAATGAACCGGCACAAAGGGACCTTGGCCAAGCCAGGGAAGGAGGCCCCTTTGCTGCAGCCCTGCTTAAGGTCCATTTGTATCTCTCTGCAGCCTCCCCCCACCAAGTAGGGTGGTTTTCTCCATGTTATCTTCTTGCCTGTTTTTTTAAGACAAGTGTGTTTTTTGGCTTCATTTAGCTAAAAATAACTCGCTCCTCTGCTTGGTATTTGGGCAAAATATGGGCCCGACATTTAAGCACACGCTTCTGGTCAGAACTTTGCTGTCTCCTTTTCCTTTTCTTTTAACAGAAGTTTGGATTCCACTGAATGCTCCTCCACTCTTAAGCTCCAAACATTTCAAACAGCACAAAAGATATGACAAGATGAAAGGAAGTGTCCACAAATAGACAGCTAGACAACTAGTTAGCAGCTGTCTGCTTTTCTTCAGGGTTTTATTTTATTTTTTTTCTGCAGGGGGGAAGAATTTATTTTTTTCATTCTTGAAGGAGGCTCACTACACTGTCTCTCCCCTATATGCATATATTCTCTCTCTCTCTCTCTCTCTCTCTGGCCATTTTCCAAGCCCGTTGAGTGTTAGAAGGAGAAAAACACTTACCATGCCATGTGTAATCCTGACCTTTACAACTCATTGTCCTTCTGGGGCAACGTGTGGTGAGCTGCAGCGTTTAAGTGGAATTGCTCATTCTCCATCTTTTATAGTCCAGTGTTTGCAATTTAATGAGGTTTTGGTGTTTCATCAAATAAGGGCATTTCTTTCATGAAAAGAACTCAAAGCACAGGTTTTGATTTAAAAACCTGCCCTGGCTTGTTGAAATCTACTTCAGATTCGGATCAACTGAGGTTTAATTTGAACTTATTCCTCTTTTCCCTTGACAGGCCTGGCAACGCATTAGCCTTTAATTCTTGATTTTAATGGTAGCTGCGTCTCGAGTCGTTCCTTGCTCTTCTCTCCCCTTCTTGCCTAAGCAGACCTTTTAAGCTCAGGAGATGAAGGTCCTGTAGCATGAAGACAGAGGTTTGCGGGGCAGCTGAGAACACCTCCTCGGTGCTAATCCACATTCTCTCTCAGGTCTCCAGCTGATGTTGCGGGAGCGGTGGAGGCGCAACCGGAGCTTCCTTCAGGGCCGGAGTGAGCACTGTGCTCATGCCCTGCTCTCAGACACTGCCCGGTTATTCCCTCCTGCCCGCTAAACACTGCCACCGGCCCTCTGACTTTCCTGACCAACCAGATGCACCCTGAGCGCCTTCCTTCTCCTGAGCAGCAATAGCCTCCCATTGTCCCGAAACAAGACCCTGGCCCCCAGTTGTCCCTCTCGCACCCATCAACACCTCAGATCTATCTCTACTAATGGCAGTGCTCTCTGCATCCCTGCCCTCTCCATGGCCTCCGACGGTGCCCAGGTTTCAGCCTTCATCTTCCAACTGGTACAGCCTGACGTCTCATTTCCCTCTAACTCATCCTCTAATCTACAGCAGGAAAAAAATGTAATTACTGTTATGATTGCCTGCATCACCCGCCCTCCTCACAGTGATTCTCACCTGCCTCAGCATAAAGTCCAGACCCAGTCTAGGTTTTAGGGCCCCCATCCTGCCACCTCTGTCCATCTCCACGGCCTATTTTGTTTTATTGCACAGCAAATTTTTTAAAGTATATTTTATTGACTATGCTGTGACAGTTGTCCCAATTTCTTTTCCTTTCCTCCCTTCCAAAAAGGGTCACCAGTTCGATTGCTAGTCAGGGCACATTCCTGCACTGCAGGCCAGGTCCCTGGTTGGTGGTATGGGAAAGGCAATCACGTATTGATGTTTTTCTTCTTCTCTTTCTCCTTCCCTACCCCCCTCTCTAAAAATGATAAAATATTTTTTTAATGGTGGGTAGATTCACTAATTACTGAAACATGCATCTAAACACAGGCCCAAGGTTTCTGCGGTCCTTATTGATCATAGTAGGAAAAAAGGCCAAGAGGTTCTCTTTAAGAAACTAGGCAGCTTTTCTGTCTAGGGCTGGCTGTCCATGGGACGGAAGGTGATGTGTAAGGCGCTATGAGTGGGGACACATCCGGTCCCTGCCTTGTAGGCCCCTCCTGGGTAGCTCTTCCCTATCATGGAAAGGGAGCCTGGAGGACGCAGAGCAAGACTAGGTGGGATTCCAAGGTCTGGATCCTCTGCCATTTACTCACCCTGCAACTTGTGGAAGTCACCCATTCTGCCTGTTTCACAGTCTTTTAGGCAGAAAAACATCGCATGTAAAAGCACTTTGACTTGGCTGGTGGCACAGTGGATAAGGCGCCGGCCTGCAAACTCAAAAGTTGCTGGTTCGATTCCCCAGCCAGGGCATATAGCCAGGTTGCAAGCCAGGTCTCCAGCCAGGTCCGTAGCTGGAGGCAGGCGAAAGGCAACCATATATTGATGTCTCTCTCCCTCTCTGCCCTTCTCCCTTCCTCTCTCTCTGGAAATAATACATTAAAAATCTTTTAAAAAGAAAAAAAAGCACTTTTGCTACCCTTGCTGGAAATGAGAGTCTCAGCAGTGATCCAACTGTACCCAGTAACGGAGAAACAAGCTACTACTGCCTTGGGTCATAAAGGGGAAAGTGGCCAAGGTGAGACGATTTGCAACCAGCATAAGATCTGTCACCAAGCTGGCATCGGGACACACGCAACCCCATCTCCCTCCACCCAATGTATATATAAAGCACCTCTTAGACTTTATAGAGAGCTTCAAAAGCTAAACTGACAAATCAAAGGGGAGTTTGTGGCGGGGGCGGGGGGGGACGGACAATTTGATCTCCTAACAAATAAAGCAATATTTACTCTGAAGAATTGACTCAGACTAATATCAAAGTCTCAACTAAAGTAGCTCTTGTAATTAAAATTCTCCCAAGTGCTCATTCTTATTTATCAGAAGTGGTTGGTATATTTCACTGATATCAAGGAACATTCATGGTTAAACACTGATGCCCACTGAGTTGGTGAGAGACAGAAGGATGTTGGATGGTATCACACAGAAAGTGTTTGGGCATCCATGTTTCTGCCCACGAGGGAAGAATCTGATTTTTACTCACATCCTGATCTCTTTGGCAAGAAGCAAGCTGGATCAAACCCCCCTCACATCTCTGCAGTGAGAGTTGAGCACAATGATGGCCGACAAAAGCCTGGAGCATGAAGATGAGGAAAAGGCCAACGGGCCAGAATCCTAAATCTGAAGGGAGTAGAAAGAATGCAACAGGCTTAGAGCTATGCTGGAGAAGACAAATGTCACTTGTGTACTCACTCATTCATCTGATTATTAATTTCTAAACACCCTTAAATTCCGGGCAGACTGCACTGTAAGAGCAGAAATCAACACCATCAAAAGAGCTGCTGTTCATGCGGAGATGACCACTGACTGCAAGAGAAATAATTACCAAGGCAATTACAATGCAGTAGAACAAGTGTCATGATAGGGAAAGATGCTCCCCTACAGTGCCTCTATTATGAAAAGTGGACATTGTCAAGCTAAGAGTGGTGGTTGAGGAAGGTTATGCAGAAGTAACTCTGAACCTGGGGCCCAAAGGATGTGGAAGAGTTTTCTAGGTAAACAGAATATAGCATGTGACTTGGGCAGTTGGAACAATCAGAGTCTTCATATAAGAGAACGAGGAAAAAGCAAACCCATAGATATATTTTGTCTGGCCCACAGAGTTTTATGCATTTGTTGTTGTTGTTGTTCCTTACTGGCCAACAATGAAGGTTTCACATTAAATTTCAGATTGCTGATTTCTCTTGAAATTCCCCCCTGATAACAATTGGCTAGACTTAAGTTTACATAGGGCCTGATATGCCCCAGTCCCCACCACTCCTCCTTGTGTCCCTAGAGGTAACGCCTACTTCAGTGGCCATTTATCATCAAGTTTGTGATGTTGTCTTCTCAATAGTAGAGATTCTTTTTAAAGGCAAAATGTTTCTTACATCCCTACTTCTACCAAAATGGAAAAGGTAGGATAGAGCAAGAAAGCCATGTTCCACCCAGCTCTTTGCCTTCATTAGCATGGCCAGCTCAGCCCCAGTATATCTTTGCATTTGAGGCCATGGTCTAGACCAGCATGAGAGTAGCAGCCATGTCCTTTTCAATTCTGTGGACTCAGCAATTGGCAAAGTACTTGGCATTTAGCAGAGGAAAAAAAAGGTTTTGAATAATTTGTTAAAAGATATGAAATGGCTACAATCCAGGAAAAAGCATATCTTACGACAGAATATTATTTAGCCAAAAAAAAAAAAAAAACAAAGAAAGAAAGAAAAAGGAAATTCTGGCATTTGTGACAATGTGAATGAAACCTGAGGACATTATGCTAAGTGAAATAAGGCAAAACAAAAAGACAAATGGCACATGATTCCATTTGTACGTGGAATCTGAAGAAAAAGCTCAGAGAGATCAGATTCGTGGCTATCAAAGAAAGGCATGAGGTTGGGGGAGGGAGAACTGGATGAAATTCCAGTTATAGATAAATAAGTGAAATAAGTACTAGGGGTATAATATACAACATGATGACTACAGTTAACATCAGTATGCATGTCAAGATGTTAAGAAAAATAAATCATAAGAGTTCTCATCACAAAGGGATACTTTTTTCCTTTCCTGTCTTTTTGTTGTATTTACATGAGATACTTTGATAATCATTTCATGATATATATGTCATTATGCTGTACACCTTAAACTTATATAGTGCTATATGTCAATCATATCTCAATATATCTCAATAAAACTGGGAACAAAGGGAAAAGGAACATCTTACTCAGGGAACTAGGGGGGAAAATTAGGATGACTGTAAAGGAGGCAGGAGGAGCCTGATGGAGAGTAGAGGGAAGCGTCCATCTCTGAAGGTTCTAGCCAGATTTTCTAGAGTTTAGTCTTTACCCTCAGGGCAACAGGAACTGTTTAAAGGGTTTTAAGCAGGGGAGTGGACTGGTTTAGATTGATGTTTAGAAAGATCTCTCAACAGCATTGTAAAACATGTGTTACAGAAGAACATCATTGAGTCTGGTCTAAGGAGGTGTCTCAGCAGTCAAGGTGATCAAACTGTGAAGGCCTGAATGGATAGTGGTGGTGGCATGGCAGGTAAAAAGATTGTAGGTGACAGAATCTCTATGTTTGGGTGATGGCTTGAGGGTCAAGAGGAAGGAGAAGGTCAGACTAAGGTCCTGGGGGTGAAACCATCCAGTCCTGGAAAGAACAGGAATCCCATGAATCTGTTAAATCAATTGTGATGAGACCGCCTTCCCTGATTTCCTCCCTTTGCTTTCTATCCTTTGCCTTTCTAGTGTTCCAGCAGTGTTTTCCAGATAAAATACATGAAACATTGGGGCCTCCTGTTTTTCTACTTGCTAAATCTTGCAACTCTAGTTTCAGACCACTCCTTCTTCCAGGGCCCCCCAAGGTTACCCATTCCCATGGCCCAGAGTGGAAATTGGAGGAGGCATTATCTTACCATAGGGTGTGAATCTGCGAACACTGGTCTAGGCTGCCCCTCTTGGCAAATAAATGAAGTTGTTTTTCTGTAATACATTCCTGTGGCTCATCAAGTCTTGGGGTAAAGAAACTATCACCATACTCCACACCACAGTAGTTCCTAAAGGGACCAAGGGATTAGCCATAAGGCAGGAGCAATGAATCAAAATCATTGACACCCAGACAAGAGACAAGGAGAGAAGCAGAAGGGAGGAACTGAGAAAACCACCTCTATTCTGGGTCAAGTAGAAGACTCCTTGGTCCTCAGGGAATCTAACAAGCATATGAGTGATGGAACTGTAGAGACTATTTTATTCCTTAATCATCAGACTCTTCCCATTTCTAAAATTGCTCCACTGACTATGTACTACTTACGTAACCAGATTTTTGAAAATCAGAGAACGTTCTTTTCTAAAGGAAAAGTAGACAGGCTATTTGAAATTCTGCTACAAAAACTATGATTTATCTTCAGACCTTTGATAGAATTAGCACACTCGGAGTTTTTGGGACACATGCATTTGTAGTAAAATTGGTGAGGGGACGCCACCGTCCAATGGTTCTGCATACACAGTCATAAACCCAAAGCACCTGAATGTAGGGATGGCACTTAACTAACAAAGATGGTACTTGTGCTAAAATATCTAAAACCTGGGAAAAACACTTTACTACGCCACATCTTTTTAGCAGAACCATCACAATCTGATGTCACTATGCACCCGAGTGTCTACCCAGAAGAGGAAAAGACAAAATATGTTTTCTTTGTTAGAATGCCACTTTGTTTTTTGTTTTTTTTTTTAACCCACACATGAATTCCAATGGATGCAAGCTATTCTCTCTAGAGAGGAGGGGGGAAAGAGGTAATCATGAGAAATTATACTTTCTCCAAGTTATCATCATCTTGCTCCATCTTTGTCAAATTGTTCCTCAAACACAGCAGTCTGCAAGCCCTGCAGCCCCTCCCCCCAGTGTGCTATTTATACCTTTTGGATCCAACCAGCACTTTTGCATATCTCAGCCAATTCAAGGCTACGATGATGAAATGCATTGCTTTCCGTCTTTCCCATCAGAGTTCCATGTGGTCACGTCCCTTAATATCTTTAAGAACAATGCATTCCACCATCACTTCAATCTGAAGCTGTCAATAATTATGATAGAGGGATAGACTGAGTTTCACCCAGGAAGGACTGGTTCTTTGTTTAAGCCTTTTTGTTGCTTTCACATGATCTGTAAGCAGTAACACAACCTCAGTGTGCAACTTGGCAAAGGAGTGAACATGACAGTCTTTCTTGTTTTTTTTTTTTAATTCCCTTGGGAAACTAATCATTATTCCTCCTAAGAAATGACTGTGCTTTTTCTTCTTAATCCATTTTCTTTCATTCACAGCTGTGTGTTAAGTCTCCGTTTCTTTTATTTTGAGTGGGTACTTGCAGGGAAGAACCACAACATCCAAGGTGATGGAAGACTAAAGCAGGAGGAAAAGAATGGAAGAATGGCTAGAGCAGTTGCAAAGAAGGGACAGAGCAGATGGGTGGAGAGGAAGGATAAAGTTAAAGAGATGATGAGGTTCTGTCTTGGAACAATCAGCTTAGCAGGACCTTGCAGCTGTTTCTTTCCAACTCTTTCTGGATGGAAAGTCAGAGCGGCTGCAAAGTTTCTAAGCTTCCCCCTGATGGTTTATAAGTTTCTCTTACCACAGTCTCATTTCTCCCACTGAACTTTCCTTTTCTTTTAGTCAGCACACTAGGAGTTTATATCACAAGTATTTAAAATGACTAGATGGGGCTCTTTTCTAAACAAATTACTGACACTACAAAATCAGGAGGTTTAAAATTAAAAGGACATATTTGTAAAACTTCGAGTGAGTATGGGGTAAGGGGTAAAGCAGAGGAGGAAAGTTTTTTAAGAGCTCACAGTCCTTAAAAAATAAAAAACAAAAAAAAAACTGTAAGTCTACTTCTTCCAACCCGCTAGGAGTCCACATATTTGGAAAATTCAAGAGAACTTATGATATTTACTGGCAACTTGTTGGATTGTAGACAGCACATTAAGCTATGTTATGCCCCTCTTCCTGCTTGGGTTTAGGAAAACATATAGGAAGGAGCTTCATACTGGCTAGCAGTTCCCTCAACTCTCAAATAAGGAATGCACTGGGTATGGCAGCTTGGACCTCCATGGCCCAAAAGAAAAAATGAGCTTTTCCACCTAATTCAAACCCATTGTGGGAGAACAGAAAGACTACATGATGTGGAATCAGGGGATCTGCACCAAGTATTGCCTATTTGTGGGTATAAATTAGGTCCTATTTTTCTCACCTTTAAAATCAGAGTAATGACTCATAATCTCTGAGCATATCATGACACAGAGATTGAAAACAATGCCAGGAAAACTGCAAAGTTCACAGAGTGTAGTAGATTCAACCTCAACATCCTCCTCCATCATTCAGCTGGCAATTTTTTCTAAAAAGTTAGCCTCAGAAATGTGTTTACCCTCTGAGTATGTTCAAGCTCTTTAAAAGGGCAAGGTGAAAGTTGAAGAGATGACCCTTTTCTCCATGATTAAAATACATCTCTAGATCTAAATGCTCAAATCTAAAACCAAATTTGAAATATTTTCTGCAGGTTTCTTACAATGGGAACATGGTCATTTCAAGAGCAAAAAGGAAAGTAGAAACAAATTAATTTGTTCCAATAAAAATACTACTAGCAAATTCATACACAGCCTTCTCTGCATTAGGAAGAAGGCCCATGAGGCATGTATCATTAGTATCTCATTGTATAGATGAGGAAATTGAGGCAGAAGGCATGTAAGTGACATATTTCCAAGGTCTGACAGCTAGTAGATGACAGTATGGCTGGATTCTGATTAATTTAAGCATGTCTGCTAGAATCAGTGATAATACAGGTTTGGCAATGCAGGTGACAGACATGTCCTTCAGGGGTTCTACTTCACCTTCAGGATCAAGTTCAAGCACCACTCATGAGGCCTGCCATGGCTTGGCCCTCCAGCTTCACATTCTGCAGAAACTCCTGTACTCCAGCCACTCCCATCTCTCTTCAGTTCCTACTGGTGTCATGTCTTAGTCTACAGCTTTTCCCAATTTATGTATGTACTTCCCACCTCCCCTGCCTGTGTTTACCCAGCTGTATCACACTCATCTGGAATCTCAACTATCGTGCTGCCTCCAACTATTAAACCTAGTTAGATCCACATACTCCTCCTCATCACCCTTCTTGCCACTCCCAGGGTGCCTGTGGCATGCAGACCCACTGATAACAAACAGCACACAGAATCCAGTTCTGCATCTCCACACCAGACGCTGACGTCCTTAAAGAGGGTCAGCGTCTTCTTTTCTTCAGGAGATCTGGAATACAGTATCTACAAGGTAATAGTTGTCAGTAATTGTTGTTGACTAAATGAAGGACCAGGAAGCATATACTAGTGCAAAAAAATCATTTTGATAATGATCCTATTACCTCATAATAGTATATGTTTAGCATTTTTTAAAAGATTTCCATAGATTTCTCTTCTTTCACCCTTAGAGGATTTTATAAAAGTCAATGGTTTGTTATGAAAACACATAACTTACAAGTAAATTTTCCAACCCCAAACCAACAAAATTCCTACAAAATTTCAATGTCAACTTGTATAAATTCCCTGCTTTAAAATGTTCATGTTTTCCCAGTCTCTTCTTTGTTCCTCTTTTTCATAACAAACTTCATTTGGGTCACGTTTTTACACATGTATAAGTTCTTCTGATGTCTTGGAGAGTCCCTCTCCTCCACTTATGGGGCCTTTGTTCTTCTCCTTCTTTGTTTTCAATAAAATTCCACAAACTCTCTCCTTGTGACAATAGCTAGCCACTCTCTTTTCTTTTTGCCTCATAATTAGTCCTCTGGCTCTAATGCCTTTTGCTATGAGGCATAAAGAAGCCAAGAACTTTCTGTCTTTCACCAGCAGCCTTGTTAGACAGAATATTCTGGTAACTATCTCTTCTGTTTTTGTTCTATTTTTCTCTGCCTCCTCTCACAGTTTAGCCTTCTTTGCTTCTCTTTGCTTGTTTTTCAAACTGTGCTCTGAGGATCAGTGAGCACTCCTGAGAGTCCCAGCAGGGGCCATAGCGGGGCAGAAGGCGGGGCTCCCCCCACCCACCTCCACCCAAAGAATAGCAACTGGCACTTAATTATGCTCCAGTTAAACTACCATTCACAGAGAGGATTCTGAGTCCAAAGCTTCAATAAGTTATGAAAATCATCTTCACCCACTGGATGTTGTGCCAGAGATGTTATTGGCAATTTCTTTTTACAGTACAAGCCTTGCCTACTTTTTCTTTTGGGATCTCAGTCTTTCTTCACCCGGCATTCTCAACAGAATGTGCAGTCCTTTAATTTTGGAGTAAGCCTTGACTCCACCCTCTTTCTCATCTTAAATCATCAAGAATTCTTGGTTGTACCTCAGAAGCACTCCTCAAATCGGGCTCCTCTTCAGTATTCCCATCACCTTGTTTTGGTTCAGAGCTCATCATCTGTTTTTTCATTTCTTTTCATTATATTTCCAATCCTCACTCAAGGATATGGTTATTGATTTAAAGAGAGGGGAAGGAGAGAGAGAAAACCACTGATGTGAAAGAGAAACATTCATCAGTTGCCTCCTGTATGCACCCCAACCAGGGATCAAACCTGCAGCCTAGGTATGTGCCCTGATCAAGAATCAAGCCCATAAAGTTTTGGTATATGGGACGATGCTCCAACCAACTGAGCCACCCAGCCAGGGCCAGAGCTCATCATCTCTTAAGTATTAAATAGGTTCTTAACAACTTATACTCCTTGATTTCATTCTCTCTCTCTCTCTCTCTCTCTCTCTCTCTCTCTCTCTCTCTCTCCCTCCCTCCCTCCCTCTCTCTCTTTCCCCTCACCTGCTTCCCTCCCCCTACTCCCCAGTTCTCACACTGTGGCAAGAATACTCTTCCTAACAGACAAGTATCCCAGAAGTCCCTTGTCCCCTCATCTCTAGTTCCCCAGTCCTATGCATGTCATCTCTCTTTTCAACCCCCACACCAACCTAAATGCGGGACTGAATTCTCTTCCAGGTCTTTTTGTTACCGAGCAAACCGGGACTTGTTCACATGGCGCCTTGGTGTACGACCCAACAATTAGTGTTGAGAAATACACTTTTTTATTTACATTATTTCAACTTTAGTGGGGCCTGGAACACTCTTGCTCAGAGCCCTATTCTCCCACAAGACCCAGCACTTCCCCTGCTCCCAAAAAGGCTGTAAGCCAAAACCAAGCCCAGAAGTTCCCCATTCCTTATCTGTCATCTCTGTCCTTCAGAATCTGGGGTACGCTGTCCTCAGCCTCCGTACGACAGTCCAGAGAAGTATGTGCCATGTTACACTGGATCACGGTGAAGTTCAAGAAAGGCACAACTTTTAAGGGAGTGTCCTTTTCATATGTCTGGAGTTCCAAGAGTCCAGGTAGAGTCCTAGTCTGCAGGGCAGAGTCCTTGGTGGCTTCAGAGTCAGCTAGAGTCGGGCACGACCAAAGCAGCAGCATGTCTGCTTCTTACTAGCCCTGGCCACAAGGCTGGATCCTGACCTCAAACTGCACAGCTGTTCGCTGCTTCCCACACGGTTGCCATACCCACTGCTACATCACGGCTCCCTCCACCATGCTCCCTCTCTCCCTCAAAGTGGTCTCCCTGCCTTTAAACCCAGAGAGTCACCACCTTTCACTCCAGGCATTAGCACAGCTATTATCTAGCTCTCAGTGGCCACAGATAATGCAAAGTACCTCAAACGCTGTATTATCTCTTCCCCTTATCCCCTAAACCATGGACTGTGGGGACTTTGGGGATCCCTCCCCCACTCGGCACCATTTCACTTTCAAGACAACCAAGGAAGAGTCAACTGATGAAAGATCTGTGGAGAGAATGGACTTTCCACAACAAACCACTTAAAACTTTAGATT
>PVIW01001112.1:247512-339743 GCA_004026585.1 Noctilio leporinus
AGAAAGAAGGAACTTGTACCCTTTGCAACAACATGGATGGAACTGGAGAATATTATGCTTAGTGAAATAAGCCAGTCAGTGAAGGACAGGTATCATATGTTCTCACCCATTATGGGACAATAATGAGCAAAACTAACAACAAGCAAAACAGAACCAAGTGTATGAATACAAGGAATAGGCCTGCAGTGGTCAGGGGGAATGGGGTTGGGAGGAGGGGGGAGGGGGGAGGCAGAGGCAAAGAAGGGGAGCAGCTTAGACAAGAACCTAGTATAAAGGAACCATGGACATGGACGGCAGGTGGGATTGACTTTTGGGGGAAAGGGTGGGTGGGGAGGGGGACAGAGGGGAGAAAAAAAGGGATGGATGTAATACAACAACAATAAAATTAAAAGAAAAAAAAAAAAAACTTTAGATTAGACACTTGTCTCCACCCACAACTCTTCTGGGCTAAGCCACTTCTCGGACCTTCTTTTTTTAATTTTAATTTAATTTTATTGTTGTTGTATTACATCCATCCCCTTTTTGCTCCCCTCTGTCCCCCTCCCCACTCACCCATTCCCCCCAACATCAATCCCACCTGTTGTCGGACCTTCTACCCCGGCACAGTGCCTGGTACCTCTGGCTCCTCTTCTTTCTTTACTGCAGAGGCGCCCTTAAATTCATCATTCCTCCTGCAGGTATAGACCTGAAGCTCAATGGGTCCCAATTATGAGAAGAGGAGGTAATAAACATGAGTTTGGGGTTAGGTGAATCTGATTAGAATCCCAAATCTGTGACCTCAGAGAAGGTATTTTATCTCTCACCTCAAGTGAGAACCGTGTAACTTAAATAAAGATCTACATTCACAGCATCTATCTTAATCTTCCCACTGTCACCTCTAAGCATCTCCAAAAATCTCAGCTAGACACGTGAATGATTCTTTTACTGACTCAGTTGTCCCAAATGTTAAAGGTAGAAAGTATTCTTTGGAGGATAGCATCATGGCAGCAGCAATAATGCTTGAGAAATTCCAGCAGGAAAGGAAATCTTGGGGGAAAAGCCAGAAATTTCTCAATTCATTTGCTATCCCCTTTCAAAGAATTCTACTTTAAGTGCCAACTGGGAGGTTTCTGGGTTTCATTGCTATTAGGAATGTGGCATTTCTATATATAAGTGCTAATCAGGTTGTGTGGCTTCTTGAAGAATTTCTTGCTGTTACGTTCACCCTGGGCAACTCTGATTTACAGAACTATAAAGCATCTGGAATAGCTGAACCAAGAGATGAAGAATCAAGTGCTTAGAACATAACATTGACAAAATGCTAAATCAGACACACAAATTTAGAGAACAAAATACTTTCCATCCTACTTATTCTTGGACACCATCTGAGACAGAGACCAAAAGCTGACATCACTTCTTCCAACTGGTCCCAGGACAGGTTTGCACTCTTGAACGTCAGCTGACCTCAGTGTGCTTTAGCGCTGCTCTTACTTTACTGAGGCCCAATCCTCTCTAACCCCTTCAGAGACTACTCCAAACCTCACCACTCACCAAAAGTCCCCCATGTCTTCCCTGCTTTCCTCTCCCTCAGGTGATCTCGGAAACTCACTCCACAAACGAAAACAAGCGGCCCGGCCTGGACTGCTTTGCTCTCTTCCCTCTACATTGACAATCACCCCACACCCACCTTATCCTGACTTTTCCCCTCCAACATCCGAAAGGAGATGTCCCTTTTTCTGTTCCAGATACATTCTTTTAAGTATATTTTATTGATTATGCTGTTACAGTTGTCCCAATTTTCCCCCTTTCCCCCTCTACCTGGTACCTCTTTGCTTTCAGCCATCTCCCCTCTTAGTTCATGTCCATGAGTTGTGCATGTAAGGTCTTTGGCTTCTCCCTTTCCTGTACGATTCTTAACCCCCTGCATCTTTCCCCCTTTCTTCCCCTTCCCCAACCCAGCTGATAAACCCTCCAAATGATCTCCATATCTATGATTCTATTCCTGTTCTGCATGTTTGCTTGGTTTGTTTTTGCTTTTATTTTTTAGATTCAGTTTTGATACATCGGTGAGTTTGTTGTCATTTTAATGTTCATAGTTTTGATTTTCTTCTTTTTCTTAAATGTGTCCCTTTAACATTTTGTATAATAAGGGCTTAGTGATGACGAACTTTTTTAGCTTTATCTTGTCTGGAAAGCACTTTATCTGCCCTTCAATTCTAAATGAAAGCTTTGCTGGATAGAGTAATCTTGGTTATAGGTGCTTGCTTTTCATTACTTTGAATATGTCTTGCCAGGCCCTTCTTGCCTGCAAAGTTTCTTTTGAGAAAGCAGCTGATTACAGGAACTCCTTTGTAGGTAACTCTGATTTTCTCTTGCTACTTTTAAGATTCTCTCTTCATCTTTAACCATTAACATTTTAATCATGATGTGTTTTGGTGTGGTCCTCTGTGCTTCCTGGACTTGTATGTCTATTTCCTTCACCAGATTAGGGAAGTTTTCTTTCATTATTTTTTCAAATAAATTTTCAATTTCTTGCTCTTCCTCTTCTTTTTCTGGCACCCCTATGATTTGGATGTTGGTGCATTTAAAGTCATCCCAGAGCTCCCTAAGTCTCTCTCTCTCTCTCTCTCTCTCTCTCTCTCTCTTTTTTTTTTTTTTTTTTTTGCACTCTGATTTCTTCTTTCTGTTCTGCTTGAATGTTTAATTCTCCTTTTAGTTCAAAGCATTGATTTGAATACTGGCTTCCTTCCCTTCACTGTTGACTCCCTGTGTATTTTTCTTTATTTCATTTGGTCTAACCTTAATTTCTTCCTTTATTTTTGATACACTCTATGAGTTTTCTCAGCATTTTGAACTCCCCATCTGATAAAATGGCTATTTCTGTTTCATTTAGTTCCTTTTCTAGGGTTTTGTTCTGTTCTTTCATTTGGACCGTATTTCTTTGCCTCCTCAATTTGGAAGCCTCCCTGTATGTCTTTCTGTGTATTAGATAAAGATGATTTTACCCCCTGTCTTAGCTGTGTGGCCTATGTAGCAAAGGCACCTGTGAATTGTGTGGGGCAGAGCCGTGGGGAATTGCCAGAGAGAGGCCACATGCTTCACCACTTCATGGCTCTGTTTGTGGTGAGGTCTTGGAGAGGGGACAGTGCTGCTGCCTGGCTTCTGGTGATTAGCCCAGCACTCACCCCATTTCCTCTCCACCCACTTCCCATACGCAGTTGGCATCCCTCCAGTTGCTGCCCAGCAGTGTGCACAAGTTCTAAGACTATGAGGGCCCTTTAAGTGGTGAAAATCTGACAGCTTCCTCTGCCACCCTAGCCCCCACTGGTTTTTACAACCAGAGGTAATTGGGCTTAGCTTCCTAGTGCTGGAACCCTGGGCTGTGTGGTCTGGCCTGGGGCTGAGACTGCTGGCTCCCAGAGTATTCCTCCTGATTTTTTTTCACATGAAGGTGGGACCATTCATTCCACCACTGCCACCACTTATCCTAGCCACACCACCTCTCTGCCCCATCTCCACAACCCCATTCCCTCCTGCTTGTCTGGATGAATGTGGCTTCTTTAAGTCCTTTGTTGTTGGACTTGCATGTAGTTTGATTTTCTGATGACTATGGTTTTTATTTGTTTTTGAGGCCTGGCTGTAATTCTTTCTATGGTTGTGTGAGGAGGTGAATTACCTATGTCTCCATCTTGACCAGAAGTCAAAAATCCAGACACACTCTTTTTTATTGTTCTTGGTCCTATTCTCTCCCATCATTGTCCAACTTTTGATGGTTCATATCTTTCCTCTACTGGACCCTTTCTGCACTTCTGAGAAGCATGAACAAGTACCTCTGACTTTAAAGCTCTCTCCCACTCCTCAGTCCCTATCTAGTAGCTACTGCCCTCTCCTCTTTTTTTCAAACTATCTAGAAAGGGTTGTCCACTTTCAATGCATGTAGACTCTATATTTTACTTCTCATTTCAAGGTGCTAAATGCTCTCACCAAAAATACCTGTGAGCTCTCCATTGCACAGCCCAATGACCACTTTTTAGTATTTAACTCTGTAACCCCAAACCTTTTGCTCCTGGCAGCACCACCACTCAACTAGAAAATGCTTATTCATCCTTAAGACAAGGTTGTGTTGCCTCCTCTATGACTCTTTCCAGGCCTCTCTAGCCAAAGGTGATTCTTCCCTCTTGGGGTCCCCGCAGTACTTCATGCTTTCTTTAATTACTAGTAATTCTTCAATTACTATTAATACCAATTCATCCTTTCATTATTATTCTGAATTTAACCCTTTACATTTCTCCCTCTTCTCCTGATCTGCACTGTGTTCAGTACCTGGCATACGGGCCTTCAAAACATGTTCTTTGTATTTAACTGAATTCATTCTAATATACTACTAAGCAGTAAGCAGAAGGAAAGTTTACATGTTTGTTTAAGGAAATTGTGGACTAAGTTAAACCAGAAGCAAGTCTCTTTTTTTTTTTTTTATTTCAGAAGCAAGTCTCTTTTTTCCTGTAAATATTAAACAAAAAGAAAATCCAAGCATGAAACTATTCTCCAAATTGAAACTGAATCTTAATATGTTTTGATTCAAGTTCATAGTAGTGACACTTTTGGGTACATCATATGCACTGTGGTTACACCCTGATTTTGATGATAAGACAAGAGAAGTCTGCCTGGGAAGCCCAGATGATGCAGCTGAAATGATTCCAGACCAACAAGATATGTGGGTTCTATTCTTTCCTCTGTTATTAACTTGCTTGACCAAGACCCTTTCTCAAGTCACCCCACCTGAACAAGGATGAAGTTGAATTAAATAATCCCCAAAGAACCCTAGCCAGGTGGTTCAGTTGGTTGGAGCATCATCCCATGCACCAAAAGTTTGTGGGTTCAGTTCCCAGTCAGGGCACATACCTAGGTCGCAAGTCGGATCCCCAGCGAGGGCGCATACCACAGGCAACCAATAGATGTTTCTTTCTCATATGGATTTTTTTTTCTCTCTCTCTCTTCCTCCCTCTTTCTCTAAAATTCGGTAAACATTCTCATTTGAGGACTTTAACAACTATTGCTGAGGGTACTTCCTGCATTATGTGGCTAAAATCCTATTTTTTAGAAGAGTTTAGATATAAAGTATAGGTAGATGAAGGTCACAGTTTTCAAGAGGCTGAAGAAATGTGAAAATAACCTGTAGCAAGGATATTAAAATTTCAAAGAGGGCCAACCATGGCTAGGATTCAAGGAAAGGCTGAGATGCAGATTTAAATGATCAATGAAGAAGCAAGAGTAATAAGGAGATCAGTAGATCTCCAGGGTGAATCTGGTAAAGGGTAGTATGTGTGGAACCACAGATGAGAAAAGGCAAGAGCCTGGTGAAAAACTGTAAAGGGTGACAACAGAGCAACAGAGGAGCTCAAGGACTATACAGAACCCTTTCCATTCCATGAAACCAGAAAATAGGCAATCTTCACTAGAGAGACGTACAAACAAAGCCTTCCTATCTGAGAATATCCAGTTTTTGGCAAGTGAAGAGAGTTTATTATATGTTCAAAAAACATTCACAAAGTTCCTACTGTATGCAGACACTGTGCTAGGCAATGTGAATAAGATAAATGTGGTTCCAGTCATTTGAGATACTTTCTGTGACAGAACAAACTCTAATCAAAATGAGGTCAAGTGGGCTTTTGAGTAAGACCGGGGCATAGCTTCAGGTGAATAAGGTAGTCAAGGCTTACTCTTCTGGTGACAATTTTCTGTATCCTGGAAAAATTAAGTGGTTTGAATTTGTGCCTAAGGTTGATAAGACTAAAAGAGCTATGAGCTGGCTGCAAAGTTCCAAGCAAATTTGCTTCATGTTAGTGATTTTACAAACTTGCCTTCATACCGTGGCAGCTTGGCTGAACATCCTTTTGCAGGTGGATTGTCACCCCAAGGCTTTTCTCCTGTTTGAGCAGATTTGGTTCCATGTTCCAGCCCCTAACCCCACTTGCCTCATTTCACCCAGAGACTTCTTCATCTACCAAAAACATCTTTCCATATCCAGCATTTTGGTCTCTCTTCCCAGAGCCCCTGAACGAGAGCTTTAGGTTTTCATCGTTCTAACAGCACACACACTTATTGAGAATTTGCAGATTTCACAAGTTCTGTGCTTGGGGCAAATAACGCCAGTGATTGGCTGAGCCCTGGGTCATGCTGGATTTTGCTTTGAGTACCAAAGTCTCAGTAAGAATGGAATTGGACTCATCAAAGTCTCAGAACCAAATTAGCGCTTAAGAAAAATATGATGGTTTATTAGTTAGCTTTTGTGGCAACAATAAAAGGCCCCCTAAACCTTAGTAGTTTGCAACAACAAACATTTAGTTCTTGCCCTCTTCACATGAGGGCTGAGGGGCAGCTCTGCTGGGCTTTCCTGGGCTCCAGCGTGTTTTGTTGAGTTCTACGGAGCCCAGCTTTCTCCTTCTGGGACCCAGGCACAAGGAGCTAGCATATTTGGGGTGTCCTATTCTTATGGTAAGTTGTGGGGCCAAGCCATGCAAGTTTGTGTACAGTTCTGTTTAGACATAATTTATATCACAGCTCACGAGCCATTATCTAAAGGAAGTCACACAGCCAAGTTCAAAGTCAATGAGGCATAAAAGTATATTTTCATCAACATGGAAGTATGGCCAGGGAACAGAGGCAGGGAATGAAAAACAAATTGTGTCAATAAATATTACAACCTAGCACAGAAAATGTAATAAGAGGAGAAAGAAATTTAGAGTAAAACCACTGCAACTCAGATTATCAACCCACTAGTTGACTCTTTGAGCTTAGGCAATATTTTATCTCTCTAAATATCGGTCTCTTCATCTGTAAAATGGGAATAATGGTGGCATCTAAATTAAATCACATGGTTATTTGAGGATCAGTTTACCTGATGTAAGTGAAAATGCAATCAAGAGTACTTTAAATAGTGTTTTGTAGTAAATTATTAATAATGGTGGATAGCTACAAAGCAGAAACTATAATGGAAATATGAGCTCTGTCCTGAAAGTATCAAGCCTTATAATGTTTTAATTCTATTGACATTGGCTCACATATCCAGAGCTTAAAATATAATTAAACAAATAATCTCAGTCAAACGTAAGTTTTCTTATATTCATTTATAAAAGATGCCATTTATATGAGATCCATCGAGACTCACCAAGTTTCCATTTTATTCATGAAGATGCTAAATTTCAGAAAAACTAAGTAATTTGCCTCCATGTGACAGGGATGCTTAAGTTATATTTAGGTAAACCAAGTTTCCTACTTTTCCACAGAACTAGTAAGAACATTTCTAAAACATATATTTAACACAGAAGCGAACCAATGCCTGTGATAAATAAAACTGAAACTCCCCATGCTACCGAGCCCATGAAAATGACTAGCGTACATGTATAAATTTTTCATTGTTTAGAATGAAAAACCTGACACAAAGAAAAGCGAAGAAATGTAGCCCTGACCACACGGCAGTATCTGCAAACTCACGAGATTCAAGTTTGCCGTCAGGTGGTTTGCTCCTAGGCTGGTGGCAAACGCGTGTTCCTTTTCCACGGTGACGCTGGGCCAGTGGGCACAGGGAGAACAGGGCGGAGGCACACGCAGCAGAGATCCCTCGAGCCCCAGCCCTAATTACACAAACATGCAGGCAGAGGACTCACAAATCAAAGGAAATAGCACTTGCCTAGAGATATTTCCTGAGATTTGCAGCCTGCTGTTTATTTCACCAATACGCCACTTTGTAAAATTATAGCCTACCTGAGATTCCTAAATCTGAGTTTAAAAACTGGTGGGAAGGTGGAAACCCGAGTTGCTCGCTGCCTTTCACGGACAGATGGGATCCTGGGTTACACGGCGGCAGACTGGAGACTGCAGCTAAGAAAAAGTTCTAGGAAGCTTCCCCCTGACTTTCCCCTTGATGAGCAAGCAGTGTTGAGGATCCAGGGGGGAGAGTACATTGACTCTGTCGCCTTCGTCAAGAAACTCATGATTTTTTATTGTCTGAACAATTACAGTAACATCCTAACTAGAATCTGAAGCCCTGATCTCAGTCCCCACCTTGTTAAACATTTTATTTATTTATTTTTTAGAGGGAGGGGAAGGAAGAGTGGAAGGGAAGGAGAGACACATCGATCTCCAGAGAAACACCAAATCAATTGCCTCTTGCACGCAGTCCAGGCTGCAGCCCAGGCATGTGCCCTGACCAGGAACCGAACTGGTGACCTTTTGCTTTGTGAGACAATGTCCAACCAACTGAGCCACCAGTCAGGGCCAATCTACCATCTCTTGAGTGATAACCAAAGTGATCTTATTTAAGTGCCGATCTGACCATGTCACACTGCTTAGTAAAAAAAGAAAAAGAAAAAGAAAACCTCCAAGAAATCATAGTGAGATAAAGATGAAATCCCTTGATGCCAAATCTGAAGTTCCTTTGGCTCCATTCTGTGCCCCACCCTCAGCCCTGCAGCTCTGCCATGCCAGGTTATTTCAGGAGATATTCCCATGGGTGCCATTCTCTCTCATGTCCCCATGCCCTCGTTCAAACTGGACTTTTTGCTTGAAATGTCCTTTCCTTTGGTCCATTACGCAAATGCTAAAATGCATAAAAGCTTCAGCTCAAATGTCACCTGGTACAGACATCACCACTCTTCCCTCATCCCCAGCAAAACTAGTTGCTGTATCTGCAACATGATCCTACAGCCCCATGCTGACCTTTTTCCTTTCTTAGATATGTTAGATATGTTAGATATGTTGCCTCTTTTCTTCTCTGTCACCCCAGCTTAGGGAGTATGTCTTATATACCTGTACATCCCAGTTTGGGGGGGGGGGGCATGGAATAGATGTTTAATGCATGTTTGTTGAAAAGAACCCATGGAGCATTTATGAAACTTCCTAAGTACATTGTAATCTGTATTGGAGAGAGCATATATCATATACTGGGTTCTTTTTCTAACCATGTTAAACACCAGGGGAACATACTGCTAGTGTGGTGAAGTGACCTCACCTACTTGCTTCTAAACATTGTCCCATGGACTACATCTAATCTCTGATACGGTTTTTACCAGGCCCTATTCAAAATAAGAACAAAGTAATAGAGTGAGATTTTCTACAATTATTCTCTTCCCTTGTTTGGTATTAAAAGACCTTTGGTTTAACAAAATAAACAGAGCAGTAATAAACGGCAGTTTTGTTTGAATTTTGCTTATTTGTTTATGCCCTTACTTCACAGCCTAAACACAGGCAAGTCACTATTGGTCTGTGTAACAGTCAGGGTCTCAGCAGAATTAAGCCTGGATGGTTCAGATAAAGAAACTTTAATGAAGGGACCACTCACAGAGCTGGGAGAGTTGGAAGAATAAGGTAGTGAGATGCCCAGAAGGGTCAAGGTAGGAAACAGTATCACTGGAGGCTGGTGGCACTCAGAGGTTTAGAGAAAATGCCCCCAGCAGAGGTCACAGCTTTGGAGAGATGTCACTACTCCTGACATGCAGCACTAAAGCAACATCTCTTTTTGACCTCCCCTCGGTCTCCTGCCAAGGACTCCCATTGGCCACACCCAACTAGAAGCCATGAGTAAGGGTCTCCAAATAGTGGGTTCCATGGGGGACAGCCCCCTGGACACAGAGAAGATCATAGGTAGGCATAGAACAGATCAGGGAAAAGAGAGAAATGGTAGGAAAACCTGCATAGTTCCCTCCATTTTTAAACATATCCATGAAAGCCAAATCTTGACCACCACTGATCTGGTGGCCTGAGTACCCAAAGGGAAAACAGAATCCTGAATTCTAGATCAACCCTTTCTGGTTATTAGCTGGATGGCCTTAAGCAAATTCTTAAACCTCTCTGAACTACATTTTTGTCATCTGTAAAATGGGAGTAATAATCCCTATTATACCAGCCTCCAGGGTTGTTGTAAGAGTCAGACAAGGCAATGTGTATGAAAGGGCTATAAACTGTAAGTACTGTGCAGTTTAACTTAAACCATGCTTATATAGTGTTACTGTGTGCCAGGTCCTGTTCGGAAACCTTAACACATAATAACGCCAGCCATCCTTTGTTAGGGCTTTCTCCATGTATAGTTAAGTCATATCTTTTCCTCACAGGGCCAGATGTCTGAAGCATAACTATTACCCTCATTTCCATTCTCCCATCAACATTCTAACAGGGATTAACTTCATTCTTTCTGAAACAAGAATGGTACGCTAACCTATACACCATTCTAAGTGGTGTTAGGATATCTAGTTGTTTTCATTCAAAATAAGACTATTAGATTAATGGATAAGGAAAATATAATATATAATTATATATATGTATATATATATATATGCCAGGCACATAAAGGCAAATATCACATTACCTTACTTATATGTAGAATATTATTTTTAACAGCCTAACTCATAGTAACAGAAAGTAGAATGGTGGTTGCCTGCTAGTGGCTGAGGGACTGAGGGAGGGGGTCATAGGGAGATGCTGTTTAATGGATAGAATTTCAGTTTTGCAAAATGAAAGGAGTTCTGGAGCTGGATGGTGGTGATGGTTGCACAACAATATCAGGCACTGAATACCACTGAGCTGGACACTTAAAATGGTCAAGAATGTAAGTGTTGTGTCATGTGTGTTTCAACACAATAAAAACTAAATTTAAAAAATAAAAATAAATAGACTTAGACTGAAATTAACCTTCTTTTCAAGTATTTCACTACTTGAGAAAAATAACCAGTAGCAGACTGTGGACATTTAGTTTTGCCATTATTGTTACCACTATTGTGTCAGTCAACCAAAATTGAGACTGTGCAGTGGCCTAGGGCTAAACACCATAATTGTTTCCATCAACAACCAATAATCAGTGCATCCCACCATCCATTCTGTGCTTCGCCAGATGGCTGACCATGGCCACCTGCAAATTTGTATGTGGCCATGTGCTAGAAGAGTTATTTGCTCCAAGCCTGTTCTGAACACTCTTCCTTGTGCCTGGAGCCCTCATAAAATATGACCACACATCATCACAGATAGAGGATTTTCAGTAGAGATTGTGGAGCCCGTGACTGGAGGTCAAAAGTCTTCGAGTTCAGCCCTGGCTGGTAGCACAGTGGATAAGGCGCCGGCCTGCGAACCCAAAGGTCGCAGGTTCGATTCCCCAGCCAGGGCACATAACCCTGGTTGCAAACCAGGTCTCCAGTCAGGTCTGTGGCTGGAGGCAGGTGAAACGCAACCATACATTGATGTCTCTCTACCTCTCTGCCTCTCTCCCTTCCCCTCTTTCTAAAAATAATTAAATAAAATATTAAAAAAAAAAAAAAAAGTCTTCGAGTTCGGTTATACATTATTGTTAGAGACTTGTTTTTCATCCTAAAGATGATGCACAAATCCCAAGCAGCAAGCAATTAAGTAGCAGAAAGAAGATAGGCATTGAAGACAGAATGACTAGAATTCAGATACAAGGTCCTCCACTTACTAGGTGTGATTATGTCCTTTACTGTGTCTGAACCTCAATAAAGTAGCAAAATAATTTCTGCCTCATAATACTCTTGCAGAAATAAATTAGATAATGCATATAAAACACCTGGTCCGCTGCCTAGCATATAGCAGATGCTCCCTGAATAAGGACATGATCATGATGAAGAGAGCCTATGATGTCCCTAACCAGAAGGCGTAGCTGTGAATGACGACATCTAAAGTGGAGGAATGTAATAAGCCTTGGCCCTCTCTCTTCGAACAGGAATCAATGTTGATCAATGCTCCTCAGCAGCAGTGGAGAGCTGCTGTTTGCCTGCCCAGTGCTCCTCCCTATTTCTGGGAACAGCACTCCTCTTTTTAATGAAGATGGTAACTCCTTCTTCTTCAACCATCTGTGCTGGGAGGTTGATCACTCAAATTTTCCCACCCCAACCACTGCGCCACCTCAGGCCACAGAGGAGGCCACATGAAGCAGCCAGACTAATCCAAGTCCTTCCCCAGAATTTTCCAAACAGAAACTAAGAAAAGAAAGTCTTTTCCATTGGAGTTAAGAGGATATGGCCTGCAACTTGCCTGTGCCCAGGAGTATATAAAGATAACTTAGACCTGCTTATTACCTGCAAAAAAGTTTAACCTCTACTGTAATATTGAGTTTCTGAAAATGTTTGGTGCCCTGGTTGTCCTAAAAGCCACAGTTATTTGTTTGCTAGTCTCTTTTAGCAGCTTAAGTTTTAGTAGCCTAATTTAGTCCTTAAATTAGGGATCTCATTTCATCTATATTGACCACACATTAAGTGCTCAATGAAGATTTGCTGAAATAAAATTAAGCAGCCCTGACTGGTGTGGCTGAGTTGGTTGGATGCCGTCCCACAAACCAAAAGGTCATTGTTTTGGTTCCCAGTCAGGGCGTGTAAGAATGGCGCCCAACCAATGTTTCTCTCTCACATCAATTTTCTCTTTCTCTATTTCTCCTTCCCTTCCCCTCTCTCTAAAAATAACCAAATAAAATATTTTTTAAAAATTAAAGAAACTGAAACAAAAGAAAAGTATGACACATTAAATATGAAACTCACTCTTACAGACACAGAATGTGTCACACCCCTCATTTAACTGAGTATAAGACATGTGGAAACTACACTGCCCACAAAAACAGATACACCATGGCCCCCAAACAAGGCTTAATGAGCTTATAAGTCAATAGAAAAAGATACTTTTATTTTTCCTCCTCTCCTTCTATGAGTGTCACCTTGCCTAGAAAAGAGAAGGGAGATAAACAGAAGGCTCTGAGTGCTTTTGAAGCTAGGCTATCAACAAAGGATCTTCTAAATCAATTCAGCACCAGGAACAGAACGCAGGCGGTTCTCAGAAGTCTCACAAAGAAGCACACAGAAAGGCTCTCTGAAGGCGGAAGCACGAGATGTTTCCATCCCGAAGATGGAAATTGAGGACAGAGGGGAGGCTGGAGCCTACAGCTTCTCCAGGGGTCAGCAGTGCCTTTGCAGTTCCATGGCCTGTCTCAGCACAGGCAGTTCAAAGAGGGCCAGAACACGCTCTAGGCTGGAAAGTCCAATTTCCCAGGTCCTGCCCCCTGGGCTCCCACCCTTCCCGCCAGCACCAGGCTACGGGCCGTGGCTGCCAAAAGAGAACAAGAAGCATTGAGCAGGACTCCGCTGAGCATCTGCCAGCACCATCTGCAAATCCCACAGACTGAGGAGACAGAGGCAGCCTCAATTCCCATTGAATCCAAAGAGCAGGGATGACAGAGGGAGACTGATGACATCAGCTGGGCCTCCCCTGGGGCCAGTGTCCAAGGGGGCCCAGGGAATCCACTTAGCTTTTCAGATCCAAAAACACGATTTTTGCCCATGTACCCAGAGCTGATCAAGTTCTTGAGAACTCATGTTCCAACCAATCTCAGAAAAGACTGGTGTGTAAAACAAACTGGATTTTCTTTAAAAGAGACTTTATCTTTTGAGAGCAGTTTTAGGTTTACAGCAAAAGTGAGTGGAACAAAATGGCCATTTTTTAATTTATAATTGGGATCAATAAACATGCTTTGAGCTTCTGCTATGGAACACGTACTAGGATAGAAATGTAGCTAGTAGGAATGTACTGTTCCGACACCAACTTGCTTCTAGCGGTTGACAGAAAAATAAACCCAAGGTTGCAAGAAAGGGTAATAAGCATCAGAACTGCAAACTGAAAAAGAAGACACTTAGGAGGCTCCTGGTGGCTAAGTGGGCTCAAATTTTATAAGTCAGAGCCTAGTAGCTATTTCTACATAGGAGCCTCTCATGCAAACTGCACTTCAGGGAGAAGCCTGCCCTGAACTGCCTGCCTGCCCTGTGTTTCTGCCTTCTGAGTCGACCCATGCGAAGGAGTTCTGGAGTCCTCGCTCAACCAAGAGGACTGAGGTTTTCTCCATCCAATCAGGGCTGCACAGCTCAGACCAACCAGAAAGGCTCTATGCTGACCAATCAGGAGAGTGCCTTTTGGACCAATCGAACTTCGACAATTTGGTCTGTACTCATTTGCATGAGAACAGGCCAATCAGGGACCATGGGTGGAGACTTTGGTCCATATAAGCTACCTCCCCTCTGGTTCTGAGAAGCACTTTCCCTTCCACCAGAGACTCACGGCTGAATGTCCCTGGCTGAGCTGAAGCACGGAGAGCAGACTGGTACGGGACTCTAAAGGACAGCAGAGGGCTGACCAGAGCAGAGTAATGCAAATCATCATTGAGGAGCGAAGCAGAGCCAGACAGGGGCCGGCTCCAGGTCCACCTGGCACCAGGACTACCTCACAGCCATGCTGTTTTCACAGTCATGCTGTGCCACAATTGAACTGTTTTGCACTGAATAAAAGTTTCCTTCTTCATATCATCCCAAGTTCGGGATTCCTGTTGGTGTTGAATTGATGCCAAGGACCGTTGACTGACAGAAAATCTAAGGGCAGAATGTTACTGTAACACAGAAGAGAAATCAGGGAAGTCATCTGAGGGATGTGCAAGGAGTGGTTGTAAAGACATTAATTTTTCCTGGACCAGAGTGTTTTGTAAGCTGCTCACACACTGAGAAAACTCCTATGCATTCTTCAAAACCCAACACAGACATGAGGAGGGGAAGGAGGAGGAGTTTGTAGGGCCAAGTGCCAAATCACTAAACTCTGCTTTTCCTCTGAAGATACTCTCTGTGATGGATGCAAAGATTTGATCAAGTCCTGACTCTGGTGCCTGTGAATGTGACTTTCACCAACAAACTCCTCCTTCTTCCCCTCCTCATGCCTGTGTTGGGTTTTGACGAACGCATACGAGCGTTCTAAGTGTGTGAGTGGCTTATGAGACACTCTGGTCCAGGAATAATTGATGTCTTGACAACCATTCCTTGCCCAAGCCCAAGGCCAAAGGGGCCTTTAACAAGAATCCCTGCAGTTACCTTCTCTGAATTAAGAAAGTCCTCCATGTCTATCTCTCAAGTTCTACCCTGGTTTTTCACTTTCTTCCTCCTATTTCTCCTGTTACTATTAAATTCAATGAAAGTTTTGCCATTTCAAGCAGGTAACTCGCTGAATGGATTCCAAATTTTTATTTCAGTTCCTGCCCCAGATGCTGCCTCCCTTGCCACTCCTCTCTGCACTGCCCACTGGAACATTTGGATGTGTCATTTTTCAGGACATTATGCCTGAACTGAGGGCTCTGTGATCCTCGTGGGCTTGGTAGGAAATAAGGAGACTAAACCATCGCAGGCAGTGGGAGCAGATGTACAGTCAAAATCACTTCTATCAAGAGTCCCTTGCTTCACCAAGATCCCCAAACATGTATAATCAAGTGTCTACAGCAGTGGTCCCCCATAGCCCTCCTCCCTGTCTGTAGATGCCACTTGCATTACCACCTGAGCTCTGCCCTGTCTCCTCCTCCCAACCCTGGTCCATGGAAAAACTGTCTCCCGTGAAATGGGTCCTTGCTACCAAAAAGGCTGGGAACCACTGGTCTAGAGGACGTGGACTCTAAGCCCAGAGAATCTAATATCCTAAGATGTAAGTCCTCCAAGTCATACTCAAAGCCTCATGAAATACAATGTTATCCCAAATAAGAAGGTGATGGGAAAGTAGATTCTCAAGAAGCCTAAGGACACACACTGATCTTAACTGGATTTGAACATGTCTCATACTCATTAACTGAACAGATCTAAGGACCATCCCTCAAATTCTTTTCTTATGAAGACAACCAACTCGGCCTCTCTGCACTGACGGGTGTAACTATCTAACTGTCCCTCTCACAAGGGGACCTTCTTACAAACTTTAAAGGCCTCCTACCGTCAAGCCCTACATCTACTCTGACCCTCCAACACAGTTCAAATACGACATTTCACTAACACTCTTCATAGGCTCCTTCCCATTCTTCCTCATTTCCCCCAGCATGAAGTATTTTCTCAAAACCAGCCCGGGCCTCAGCTCAGCCTTCTGCCCATCTATAAGCACAAACTGAGTTGTTCCAGGAATCAGAGTCTCCTCTTCTCTTCTGGACTGTAGGCCCCATCTCTGGGGGGCAGGGGCTACATCCTCAGACTCTGTATGTGTCTGGCAATGGGGGGTGAGTCAGCCTCTCTATTATAAGGAAGTAACAGAATCAACCACAGAGGGTCACTGAGAGCACTACATGAAATGATATGTGGAAAATCCCAGCATGGCTCTTATTATTAATATAAGTATCTCTGCTTCTTAGTTCATCAGTTAAATAGTAATAAGGTAGGTACTTCACTGGGTTATAGCAAGTAAACATGATGCACGTAAGAACCCAGCCTGGTGCCTGACACACACTAGGTTCAGTCTTTGTTTCTTTGTTCCACTAGACACCCCTGAGTACCTACTAAGTGTCAAGGTATAACTTGGTGATGTAATATATTTCTTTGTGGCAACAACATGAAATATCAAACTCCCTTTTTTCCTCTCTAGATTATTTCTCACCAGGATTATTAAGGACTAGATCCAGTGAATGAAGGCTTTGCAGGGGAGGATAGACATAGATAAAAGTACTAGAAGAAATGACATCCTGAAATAACAGCAAGTAGGGGAGGTGAAATTAGAAAGGGAGTGAGTGTATCAGTCTCCTAGCACTGCCATAACACATTATTACAAACTGGATGACTTAAAACAACAGAGCATACTCTCACAGTTCTAAAGGACAAAAGTTCAAAAATCAAGGTGTCAGAGGGCGATGACCCCACTGAAGACACTAGAGGATAATCCTTTCTTGTCACTTCCAGGCTTCTGATGGCTCCCAGGGACCCTTGCCATCCCCTGTCTTACGGGCTGCCTCACTGCAGTCTCTGCCTCTGTCCCCACATGGCCTTCTTTCCGGAGCTTCTTCTCTTCTTCCCAAAAAGACATGAGTCATTTGATTTAGGGCTCATCCTAATCCCATGTAACCTCATCTTCACTCATTACATGTGCAAAGAAAAAAAATCCCAATTTCCAAATAAAGTCACATTCACAGGCACCAGAGTCAGGACTTGAACAAATGTTTGAGGGGCCACATTCCATCCATCACAGAGGGTGTCTTTAGAGGAAAAGCAGAGTTTGGTGATTTGGCACGTGGCCCTGCAAACTCCTCCTTCTTCCCCTCCTCATCTCCCGCCATGGAGAGGATGCTTGGCCTGCTTCTGTGGACATGGGTGCTGCTCAGAGGCTTCAGGGCACATGTACATTGGGAACATGAGGATAGGACCCTCTTCTCCCTGGAATTTCTAGGGACTCTCAGAGGCTCCCTGCTCAGTGTTACCATAGAGGGCGGTAGTGTTCACTTAGGTACACAGAGGCATCAGCAACCTGCCCCAGGAGGGCTGTGTGTCTGAGGAGAAGGACACACACCCCAGAGGAGGCACAGTGCCCCACTGATGAGGGCTGCAGAGAGATACCACAGCCCACCCTCCCTGAGTTTGGGGGGGTTTCAAAGTCAGGGCAAAGAGAACACCACTGGAGAGTCTCCTGCAAAGTCATTTCTTCATTTGTTCACCTACCCATCCACGCACCCACCAGCTATTCATGTACAGCATAGACCCTCTGCAGACAGATTTCCTGAGTTGGCCACATCTTACTGGATGTGTCATTTGAACAAAGCACTTAATTTCTTCATCTCAATGTTCCCCTTCTGTAAAGTGGGAATAATGATAGTGATTATCTCACAGGCTTACTTTTCAGGGGGAAAACAATCCCTGCGTATAGTACCTGGCACAGAGTTAACACCCACACTTTATTAGTGGCTATGATGATCATGATGACAATGGCAACGATGGTGACGATGACACACTGCGGGAAAGCCGCACAAAGGCAGAAGGAATTGCTGCACAAACGAAGCTGCAGATGACGTGCACACAGGCAACGCCATCAACACCAGCCTTGACCAGTCCAAGCAAAGGTTCCTGCTACGGGGCTATTTTAAAAGCTGTTGGCTTTCAACGGGAAGAGGAGATGCTGCTGTGTCCCTTCCAGTTGCCAGTTTACGTGGGTCAGCTGCGCACCTGCAATTATACCTTGAAGGATTGGGGGAGGAGCACCTTTTCAGCACCTGCTTTTTCTTCCCTTACCATTCTTTCCCAGGTTGGTTCCATCAGTCACCTGTCAATGTGTCACTTCCTCTCAACCTTCTCTCTAATGCATTTGCTAAAAAACAATTTCCAAGCCTCCTTGTTACCAGAAGAGACACTGAGAAAGAAAAAGAGAGAGTTCAAAAAGCTATAGACTCTCTTTGATGAGTCAAAGATGCTAGCAGTTTCCTTCATGACACTCTGACTTTGGCTGATGTTGAGGCTTGTTTATAAATTTGTAATATGAGCCCGCAGTCTTTCTCCAAAACCTCCAACAGCAGATCAGAATCAACTTTTGTATTGGTTACGGCCGATTTGTTTTGGTTGTGTGTTCTCAGGAGTTGTAATGAACAACCTTCCCAGGATGGCCAGTGGGAGGAACTGACAGCAAAAAAAAACAAAGGTTGTGAGGGAACCACACCCACCGCTCTGCTTGGGTTATTACCTTCTATTGCTTTTTGAAGCGGCCAGTTCACTCTCTTCTCCGTCCTACACCCTGGGCAAGTACTGTTTCTGCTCATCTCAAGTGGCATTAGAACAGCAGACATGAAAGAAGGGCAGTGGGGAGCAAAGACAGACCTAAAACCTTAAATGAGTTTCAACAATTCTGTTTTTCAAAACCACCAGAATATAAAGATATCGTGTACATGGAAAAACAAATGATTTCAATAGATATGACCCATCCATGTTGATGTCTACACACTGATGACCCATTTGTGTCATACTGGAAACCCCCCCAAGACTTCAGATGCTAAATTATTAAAGTGACAAAACTTCTAGGGATCCACAGCCTCTCCCAGCGCCCAGTAACAAGTAACCGTGTCTCTGATTAAGTGCATCCGCAGGCATCAGGCCTCGAACCTGTGAGCTCTCAGCAGCTCATGCTGCTCAACCAGGCCTTCTAGGTGACAGGCTCTACAACGGCAAGGCCAGGGTCCCCTCCAGCGGTCACTCCGGCCCCTCCCATCAGCTGAGCTCTGATTTGGCCTCTTTCTGTGGAAACAAGAGTATTTCCGCTTGGTCACACCCGGGGGAAGGGGCCTGCAACACAGTCATGCTCAGGGACATGCCAGCCAGACAAATTAACAGGAGTGGAGAGCAAAGGCCAGGGCCACCTGCGCCAGCAACCTGTGACTGGACAGGTTCCTGACATCGGAGCGGAGGGGCCACGACCCAAGGGGCAGGACCGTGCGTGCGCTCTGTCAGCCGGCGGTCTAAGCAAGGCCTCCGCCACCACTCGCTTGGCAGAGCTGCAGGGCCTGTAGGCATCTTCCCCACTGCTGGGAGTAATTGGGCAACAGCCTCCCAGCAGGCTGAATCTCGATGCGTTCCTGGGGAAATTATATACTTTTAACCTCTAAAACAATATAATTTGAAGGTGAATGCATTTTTTGTCACTTGTTACAGAGCCTCTTATTTTCTCTAAAGATCTGGAGTGGGAGGTTATTTTGCTGCCCATACATATATATTTAGAGATACCTACAATGAATTCACCTCCAAATGTTAAGTTTTGGTGCAGTATTAAGAATGCCTCTGAAAGGGGAGCAGTTTAGACAAGAACCTAGTATAAAGGAACCATGGACATGGACAACAGGTGGGATTGACTTTGGGGGGGAATGGGTGGGTGGGAAGGGGGACAGAGGGGAGCAAAAAGGGGATGGATGTAATACAACAACAATAAAATTAAAAAAAAAAAAAAGAATGCCTCTGAAAGGAACATTTCTGTAAGGAACGTTTCTGTACAGGAGTTTATTTCCAATTCATTCAGTTTAGCAACCAAAGTATATTATGTCCACCTGGATCTCCCTACACTATATATTTTTCATGACAACAGGTTCCTCCAAAGCACCTGGAAAAGTTATACTTGTCTTTGACTCACCACCCTCCTTCATTCCTCAAATCAGCTCATTCAGTCACTCCATCACCAAGAGAGTCAAGTATCCTGTGTTGGTTAGGGTTCTCCAGAGAAACAGAACCAACAGTATATATCATATAGTATATCTGAAGAGCTGGTGGTATAAGTTGCCGTCTTATGTAAGGTCCTGGTTTGAGGGCAGAAGACTGACATCTCAGCTCAATCAGGCAAGGACAGAATCCTGCCTTCCTCCACCTTTTGGTTCTATCCAGGCCCTCAACAGCTTGCATGATGCCCACCTGCACTGGAGAGGGCAATCTACCTCAGTCCACAGATTCAAATGCTAATCTTTCTACACCCTCATGGATACCTCCAGAATTAATCATTTTTAAAGATTTTATTTATTCATTTTTAGAGAGGGAAGGGGAGGGAGAAAGAGAAGGAGAGAAACATCAACGTGAGAGAGAAACACATCTGCTGTCTCTTGTACACACCCTAGCCAGGGTCTGAACTTGCAACCCAGGCATGTGCCCTGACCGGAAACTGAACCAGAGACCTTTCATTTTGTGGGATGACATCCAACCAACTGAGACACACCAGTCAGGACTAGAAATAAAGTTTAACTAGCTATTTAGGCATCCATGACCCAATTAAGTTGACACACTTAAAATTAACCTTCACACATTCAACCTGGCCAAGTTCCCATTGAACTGGCTCTCGTGTTCATTCCTACATAGTTGCAATGTCCCTACAGTACAAGGCTCCTCCATCCTTATTCTGGGATCACAATGTCAGCTCCCATGATGCCTTCTGGATTCCAACAGTTCTTCCACATCATGCATTCCTGCACACAGCAGCCAGGATCATTCTCTTTCGATGGTACTCTTGCCAGAGGACTCCTCTGCTCAAAAATCTTGAATGCCTTTTATCCTACCACAACTTTCAGAACCAACTTCTCTCTACATCACCTTCAAGATGATTCTACAAGCCACCTCCACCCTGCCTACTCCACTACATTCTTTATAGCCCCCAGATTGCACTCCCCTCTCCGACCAAACCAATGCCTCTAGGGCCCACAAACACCAAATGTATTCATAGCTTAGACCTCTGTACATTTGTCACCCTGTTTTTTGGAACTCTTTTTCATTTTCTCACTTTGTGACTTAATTCTAACCACTCTCCAAAGTCCACCATTTTAACGAAGACTTTCTTGATTGCATCATGTCCTTTAGCTCTCCACAATGCACGTGGTCTATGTCAAAAGTAAAAAATAAAAAAAGGTACTTTGTTGTAGACTATTCGTAACCAGGTCATTGTTTCATGTTCTTTCACAAAGTGTCCCAATTTTTGAAAATTCCAAGTATTTGGATGTCATTGTTATCTATATCATTTTAGGACATATTCTAGAACAGAGTAACAAATAGGCAGCTTATACAGAGCTGAAAAGAAATGAAAAAATGCCTTATGAAATAATGCTCAACATCACTAGTCATCAGAGAGATGCAAATTAAAACCGCAATAAGATACCACCTCACACCTGTCAGAATGGCAATCATCAGCAAATCAACAAACAACGAGTATTGGCGAGGATGCGGGGCAAAGGGAACCCTCATACACTGTTGGTGGGAATGTAGGCTGGTGCAGCCACTGTGAAAAACAGTATGGGGTTTCCTTAAAAAACTGAAAATGGAACTGCCTTTTGATCCAGCAATTCCACTACTTGGACTATTCCCAAAGAATCCTGAAACACCAATTGATAAGAACCTATGTTCACAGTGGCACTATTTACAATAGCCAAGTGCTGGAAACAGCCTAAGTGCCCATCAGTGGATGATTGGATCAAAAAACTTTGGTACATTTACACAACGGAATTCTAAATAGCAGAAAGAAAGAAGGAACTTGTACTCTTTGCAACAACATGGATGGAACTGGAGAGTATTATGCTTAGTGAAATAAGCCAGTCAGTGAAGGATAAATATCATATGATCTCCCCCATTATGGGACAATAATGAGCAAAACTAACAACAAGCAAAACAGAACCAAGTATATGAATACAATGAATAGGCCTTCAGTGGTCAGGGGGAAAGGGGATGGGGGGAGGTGGGAGGCAGAGGCAAGAAAGGGGAGCAGCTTAGACAAGAACCTGATATAAAGGAACCATGGACATGGACAACAGGTGGGATTGACTTTGGGGGGAATGGGTGGGTGGGGAGGGGGACAGAGGGGAGCAAAAAGGGGATGGATTTAATACAACAACAATAAAATTAAACAACAAAAAAAAAAGAAAGAAATGAAAAGATGCCTGATGCCAACCTGAACTCAGCAAAACAAGTCACACCAGATCGGCTTAATTCCCTTCTTTTCTGGGGTTTTAGAAAAGTAAAATGGGAAAATAGAATAAATGCAATGCTCCTGTATTTTACTGGACTATGTAACAAAGTCTGTCCATACCACTAATTTGAGAGCAATAATAAGCTTGATGAACTTTCTAGATGACTGAATGATAACACCCACAAATACCCATCATTGCACAGGTGTCAACTAGCCAGGACAGCTCTAGCAGTGTGCTCACAGGTCCAGCCCAAGAATATTTCTGTCAGCAGCAGATGATAATGATGGTACTCAAAATATATATATACAACTTGGAGAGAAAAATAATATTGGCCAACCAAAGTTACAAAATTGTCTGAACTACTTTGGAAAAGGTCCAACACTGACAAAGCCTTTGACAGGAACAAATTTAAAGTGTTTCACCTAGGTCCATTCATTCAACGTAACAAGTGGGAATTTCTGTCACTGAAGTTTTTCTGATAAAAACTGTCTTTTCATTCTTAAGCTGTTATACAGAGTATCCAGTATTCCAGGAGAGGGTTGAACTATATGATTTCAGGGAGAAAAAAAATTTTAACAAATAAAACAAAACAAAAAAATTTCCCCAATTTTGAGACTGTAACATGTTATGATTCCATAAATCTTTATCTTTATCTTAACTAGATTATAAATCTATTAGCATGGACATTGTGGTACAATGAAAAGAATGTGGATTTTGGAGTCAAATAGACATGGGTTCCAATTCTAGTTCTTCCACTTACTAGGTAGATAATTTCTAAGTCTGTTTCTTTATCTACAAGCTAATAGTTGAGTAAGGTTGAGAGTTGACTCAGATAATCCTCCATGCAAATAACCTCCCTCATCCAGTACCTGGTACATTGGAAAGGCTGAATAAATATTAGTTATATATCTTTATATCCTACACAACTAACAGGATATTAGGAACATAGCAAGATATCAGCAAGAATTCATTTAGGTTTTGATTTTGAGGGAGAGCTTGGAAAGTTTACTCGCTCATTAGGAAAACTTCAGAGATGAAAAAATAAAGACATAAAAGCATGCCAGGCAGGGGAAAGCAGGAGGGAAGGCACAGGGATGAGAATGAGGTGGACGTGAAATATACTGAGAGTGGCGAGGACTCTGACCTCCAGGATTAGAGACTAGAGGCCAGGGGAGATGGAGAGGACGGGCCAGATGGCATAGAATTTGAAAAGCCTCTCAGCCAAATCATAACAAACAAACAGGTGCCATGTGATGCTAATATGATAACCCAGACTTTAGACCCTCTCCTTGGCATATCTTAAGAACATTAAACTATTGGAATTAAGAATTCTTCTCATCACGTAAGAGCAATGACATGCCAAACAGAAGTCACAAAAGATGCCCCTTCTAGCAGTAACCAAATAATTTCCTTCTCATTTTTCTGGTTTTCTTTCAATAGCCAAGGGTTGCTGATTTGAGCCAGGTTGCTCTGTGGTACCCATGCAGCCTCTTGAGCTGACAGAGGATTGGACGACCTATTTCACCAGGTCTATTCGCCCTTTTCTAACACTAAGGCATTTGACAGCAGTATGAGCAGGTGGAAAACTGATTCCAATTGAAGTTTACTTGCAAGCCTCTAGTAGAGTTATTTTAGAGACTGAAGAAAGGATCATCTGAACATGTGAACTGAATATAATTTATAGATTACATGCGGAGAGTTTATAGATGCTTATCTCTCAGACAGCTGTGAGAATAGACAGAAGTCATATGGGAGGTATGCAGCCCATAGAATAGGAAAAAAATATTTAAAGTGGTTGATGAAGCAATTAATATTTCAGGCTTTCTTGAAGCCTCTGTGAGAGACAGGAAAGAGTAAGATTATAGAGATGTTAGATACCCATGAATGTGCAATATCAGACCCATTAGGGAACAGGGGGATGGGGAAGAAAGAAAATGCTTAATTATGTATTGCAAACTTAAATTCATTGGGCAGTAATGAGCTATTTTTAAATATTAAAGAAGAAAAAGGTGTAGCTTAAACACTATTGTTACCAAGGTTCAGCAGTCAAATTCTAGCACACTCTTAAGTTATGGAAGGGAAACAATGCATAGTCAAGCTTCTTAAAAGAACAGATTTTTAAAATTCATCAGCAAGTATTCAGTAACCCTGCTCTGTGGGGTCAGCAGATCACATCCCTTCACCCACTAAACCCCATCCTCTGTACCTGCATGCACACAAGAACAAAGACACCCAATCCTGTCCTGAAGGAGTTTTACCACCACTTTAGGGGTAGAAACAAACAGACAAAAGTTATACAAATGTCTTAGGAATTCACCTCTCCAGCTCTGACTTGAGGTGTTTCTGGAGTTTTAGAAACAAAGACTCTGTGTAAGCTGGAGAAGTTGAAGGAAGTTTCACAGGGAAAACGCTAGCTAGCTAAGACATCTCAGCTTCTGAAGTAGGTGGCGAAAGACAGGTCTATAGAGAAATGAAGTTGTGTGCTTGGCTGAAGGAAAAGTCATTGAAGGGAAACACAGACATTTTTAAGCACATCCGGCACACACGCACACATGCGTGTGCACACATATACACACACACATCCCGATACACACTTTCTCAGAAGTTACGTTCTGCCTACTGTTTCTGGCTGATAGACAAAGCCCATGCGTCACCTCCCCATCTCCTGAGGTCATAATGATATAGTGATAGGATATAAAAATAATCATTTTCTTGATCAAACCAAATACAAGAAAGGGAGCCAGCTGTGACCAGAGATATTGAGAAAATCCTGAAAAATAGAAAGCTTCTAGGATAAAATCAATAAAGAATAAGAGTTGGGAAAACTACAGCCTAAGCAGCAAGCAATCCAAGTAGTCCTTCCCAAGGTTGTGACAGAGCCTGAATGGGCAGGGAGTTCATC
Organism: Noctilio leporinus; assembly: GCA_004026585.1. Lineage (NCBI taxonomy): Eukaryota > Metazoa > Chordata > Mammalia > Chiroptera > Noctilionidae > Noctilio > Noctilio leporinus. Next base: position 272,628 of record PVIW01001112.1, read on the forward strand.
ATTAGGGTAATAGGAAACTGTCATAGGAATCATCATTCGCCAGACCTGGGCTCTATCCCCAGGCTTACAGAGCCGAGGAGGCTGGCAGCAGTATGTTATGCCCCCAGGATAAAGCATGACAACTTCTCTCTAGGAGTACTGGGGATGTGATTGGGAAAGGGAGCTAGTATGGGAAATCGGGCCTGAAAGAGTTTGAATAAATGACTATCCATCTCCTTGTAGCACTAGGTGGAGAGGAAGTATGGAAGGAGTTAGCCCTATTTAGGTGTAAAATAAAGAGTTGTAACCCTAGAGTAAACTTCTATTACTTTGGAGAGTGTGTGGAGGATTCCTTAACCAACATGTCTCTTCATTCCTCATGGAACCTACAAAAAAATCGTCCCATCTCATCACCTTTATTGCAGCCTGAAATGAAGACCGTCCTACAAAGGGAGAAGCCTACTGAGGAAACAAACTTTAAAACTGCACAGAAAACCCCACATAAGCTCCCCACTATGAATCAAACCACTCCTTCATTTAAATCAGGATTATTGGACAGTTGAGAAAGTCAATTTTCTTTTTTTATTTTTTTAATTCTATTTTATTTTTTAAAGATTTTATTTAATTATTTTTAGAGAGAGGGGAAGAGAGAGAGGCAGAGAGGGAGAGAGATATCAATGTATGTTTGCTTTTCACCTACCTCCAGGCACAGATCTGACTGGAGACCTGTTTTGCAACCTTGTTATGTGCCCCGGCTGGGGAATCGAACCTGCGACCTTTGGGTTCACAGGCTGGTGCCTTATCCACTATGCTACCTACCAGCCAGGGCCAAGAAAGTCAATTTTCATTAAAAAGATGAACCCAATATGACTTCAAAAGAAAAAGACGTAATTAAGAATACAAAAACCAATTTTGTTTTTGGGGTTTTTTTTAAAGATTTTATCTTTTATTTCCACAGAGAGAAGAAAGGAGAGAGGCAGAGAGGGAAAGACACATCAATGTATGGTTGCCTTTCACCTGCCTCCAGCCACAGACCTGGTTATGCAACCTGGCTTGCAACCTGGTTATGTGCCCTGGCTGGGAATCGAACCAGCGACCTTTGGGTTCACAGGCCAGCACCTTATCCACTGTGCTACCAGCCAGGGCAAAAAAACTAATTTTTAATGTTCTAATATGTCTTTAGAGATATTTGAGTGGATGTCAAATATACATAAAAATAAATATAAAACTAATGAATCAATAAACTGCAATTGCTGCCATGCAATAAGAATAATCATAATACAAGGAAAAATATATTGGAAATTAAAAATATGATGACTACATTTTTAAAAATCATTATATGGAATAGAACATTATAATGGATAAGGCTGAAAACTGGAAAAATGGAATAAATTTCCCATTAAAAAGCAAAAATACAAAGAGACAGAATAGGCAACATGAGCACATAGAAAATAGAGCCTGGAAATCAACAAATATCTGAGTCCTAAAAGAAAGATTAGAGCCCATAGAAAGAGGAACATAATCGAATAAAAAATGGGGTGTGAAATCCCAGAGGCAAGTTAAGAGATAGTTTTTTTATAGTGAAAAAACGACCAAGTTAAAAGAAAAATGATTAGGAACTAGCACACATCTAAACAAATTTTGGTGACATTTCAGAACTCAAAAGTAAAGATTAAAAAATGGTAAAAATTATCATGGAGAAATTACCTACAAAGTAACAAGATCAGAATGACAGCAGACCTCTCAATAGTAAATCCTTCAAAGTTCTGAAGGAAATATTTAAAATTAGAAGTCTATGCCCCGCCAAACTATCAGTTAAATGTGAAGTCAAAATAAAGACATTTTCAGACAAGAATTTTAAAATGTTATCTCCTTATATTCCATTATGGAAAAGTCCTAATGAGGGCTCCCAATAAAACAAAAGTGTAACATCAAAAGGAAAATGAGATAAAAAAAATATACCAAGAAAAATAATGGCCAAACATGACCCAGAAGGAAAGACAGCTCCAAAACAATCAAGAGAGAATTTCTCGCCACTGTGGTTTAGGATCTCTTTTGAGTGATAGGATTACATTTTCTTCTCTTTGGTCCAGCTACTCCACTAGGCTGAGTTCTGTAAATACTATTATTCTTTGGTTAACATTTATAATTAACTTGTGGATAATGTACTCCTAAAGAGAATTACAGTGACAGACAGAATGTAAGTATTATAAAATTTGACAATATAAAAATACATACAAAAAAAATAAAAGGAGCAGAGGGGATCTGTAGAAATAAATCTAAGTAAACTATATAACAGGAATTCCATAGACAATGCCTAAATATAAGTCAACAGAGAAAGAATTTGACTATTAGAATTACAGTATCTCAGGAGTCAGAGAAAGAGTAAAGATAGACAATACTGAAATGACCAAATACCTCAAATTTCCATATCAGGATATCAAAATACACTATCAAATGTTGATACACCTGAAACATAAAGTTCTGTTATACAGAATTTCAACTGTCATCACCAAACACCGAAAAGCAGAAAATATTAATTTCAAAGGAATGAAATTGAGATACGAGGGGGAACCAGAAAAGCAGATTTTGCTATTCATTTTAGACTTGGGTAATTTAAATAATTTTTTTTATATTTGTCATATGCAGGTTTTACTTTAGTTGTTAATTCCACCTTTAAATGCTTAAAGAAAAAAATAAGTTATATTCTCCCAGTTTATCAGATGCATGGTGCCCCCAAGGTGAGCTGGATCATTTTCAGTTTAGGAATTGAATATGGCAGCTGAGGCCGAGAACCAGGACTAGGGATCCAAGTTTTAAAGCTCAAAAATTCTATACATAAGGAACACGACAGGGCCTTACCGAGACTAAGAAGGCATGTATGAAAATAAACACAGAAAATCATTCATTCACTTAAGCATTTATTCACTTCTTCATTCCCCATTTATCCATTCATTCAATGGTACATAAAAAATGTAAGTCAGGCTCTGTGCTTTCAAGGAGTTTTTAAATCTACCCGGATGTAAAGTAGTAAGTGAACACGCTACCCCCATGAAAGCACAGAACCATTCTGAGAAGCGAGAGTGTCAGGAGCTCATGAATGGAAGAGAAAATGTACTGGGTCCTGAAGAATGAATAAGCTCCAACTCAGAAGGAATTAGTTCTCACTTCCTTTTACGTGCTTGTACTTTATTTTAAAATTTAATGCCACCCCTTGAGATGCTGAGGAGAGGGACAGTATGTAAACCTTCAAGCCAGGGTTAAGAATCCACAGATCCCAAACAGCGCAGGCAGCTAGTCCACAGGCGAAAACAAGACTTCCTTCAACCGCACAGAGTCCCATCACCGCCCCCCACCCCAGCATTCTTGTGTAAGCTGAGACTGGGTCATGCTCTGAGGAGGATGACCACCCATCTCGGTTGTTCCAGGACCGTCCTGGGTTTAGCACTGAAACCACTGAGCCGCAAGCAACCCATCATTCCAGGCAAACTAGCATAGTCAGTCACCCTTGAGTCAGCCCTCAGCTTCCAACTCTTTCACAGACTTACTTCCTTTGATTTACACAATAAATTTCGCTGAGATTCAAGATGCTGGCATCTCCATTCTCCATATGGCAAAACTGAGGCACCCAGAGTCCAATGACTGTTAAAGGTCACATACACAGAGAAAGGGACAGAGCCAGCATTCAATGCCAGGTCTGCATGCTCTTACCTAGAACCACCTCCACGTTGCCCTGCGTAGATGGTCAGGAGAACGGAGGTAGCCGGGCCTGTATACGAAGGAATTCAGATTCTCCGTGCACAGAGACTGAAAAGGGAACAGTAGGCTTGGAGTTCACTGGTGCCCTGCTCTGACCTAATAAGCCAAGCAGCCCAGTTCTGAGAAGAAAGACGAAACCGCATCCGCATGGGGTATTCAAGATCTCACAGAACTGTTTGCAGGTTTTGATGAAATTGCCACTTAATTAGATAGGTCCTTGATTGTTTCCCTTTTCTCTAAATTGAGACAATTAGCATGGTTTCTTATTTTCTACAGCACATACAGTGTGTCATTCTTGGATACTAATAATAGTAATAATAATAATAAAACACCACTTTAGTAGGTCACTGTGGGTTTCTTAAGAAGTGCTTTGTAAGTCCCTTGTCCAGGGTGTTAAAGATTATTTCTATATTCAGAACAAAAAGGCAACTTCTGAGGCCCCTTGCCAACCCTAGAGATTACAGTTTTCAGACTTAGAAGAAACATATTCATATTCCCAGAAAAATCTTTGCCTATATGTGGGTTTTGTTTTGTTGTTTTTGTTTTTGTTTTAAGTACAGATTCTACCAAAGAGAAAGAAAGCTGGAATAAAATGAGGCAGGAAGAAAAGAAGGGAGTCCCAGATATAATGAAAGAGGCAGATAAAAGAATAAAAGAAAGGAAGGAAAGGAAGAAAGAAAAAGAAGATGCGTGGTGGGAAATTGGAATAGATAAATGTGACACGGCAGCACGGAAAGTCAGGGAGAGCTCAATTAATTAGTTATTGTCCATTTCCTTGAGAGACCTCTAACAAATCTGTCCTTGTCAGTGACAGGAAATCTTTTTGAATTCTTTGTAAAAGGATATTAATGGTGGTAGTAAGCTTCAGCACCCCTACCCAGGGACAGGGAGGTGGTGGGAGTTCCTGTAGGTCACATGGAGCGAGAGCAACCCCTCTCCACCGCACACAAAGAGCACTTCCCCAGCCCACAGATTGTCAACCCTCTCTCCTTGACTGGTACATCAGGAGACTGACATTTAATACCCTAAGGATATAGATGTTTGAAAGCTGGTTATTGTAACAAAGGAAGCCATCCAAACTCTGCAAGACCAAATGGATCAGATAAAGCTGACACAGAGATAAATCTGTTTTACATCCATTCTTGCACAAGTTTTGCTAATCTATGTAGTTATAGCTTTTCCCACTGAAGGAGAGAAAAAAAAAAAAAATAACCCACCACATGTCGGCAAGTCCACATTGCCCTCCTATTTTTAATCTCCAAGGTATAACATTCTAGGCAAAGACCGTTTTTATGCTGACTTCTGCATGAACTCCATTAACATAGGATGGCACAGAAAGAAAATGGGGAAGGAGGATGAGGGAGAGTCAGGAGGGGAGAAAAGAAAGGGAGAGAATTTCTTCTTGAATGACTGTATAAATGCAGACTTCTTTTCCTTAAATGAATGAATTCTGCTCCATCATTGACACAGGATCGCATCTCTCCCAGTCAGTCAGACACCTACTCTTCATTAGCCCGTATTTATACTGCCAGATTGGACTTTCATATGGGAGCCTGAAGCAGGAATGGTACAGATGGCAGGGGAGCTCTCATGAGATTGATAACGATGAAGAAAGATGCCACATTAAGTCAGAAGGTGCCACTGTTAACATCCCTGCTCAGAGGAGAATATTTCTAGCTAACACTCCCCTCCAAGGGCTGTTTTTCTTCTGGCTTCAAATTTATTCCCCTCCCCAAAAGCTCACCGCCCCACCCTCTCCCTACCAAGTGAGTGATGCATTCGCTTTAGTCTCTTTTGTGTGTCAACTGATTTTGCCTCAGATACTTAACCTTTCCTTTCCAAAGGTGGTTGCGATCCTAGCGAGGAAGGGGAACTGGGGAAGGGGAAAGGGAGGGAGAAGGCATTTTAGTCCCTGTTTCCTTCAACAAAGGCACCACTATAAGAAGTTCCATGCATGCAGGAAACCTGAATGGTATTGATTGTCTCCATCCGGGCCCTCACTGCATCTGCTGTCTTTCAGAGACAGACGCTTGTTCATCCAACCAGGGCTCGTCTCCCAAGCCGCGGATGCGGTGGTGAAGTCAACACCGTTGGCACATCTGCAGTGGAGGCCTTTGCTGATCTCGTGGAGAAGGTGAGCCCTCCAACTACCCGCTCTCAGGGGAGGGATTCTGACCCCTTTGTACCTGAAGCTGCTGCCTAAGCCAGTTGGTTCCTCATTCAAGTTCAAGATTTTGCACTGTCAAAGAATAAAAATATTTGCTGCATTTCAGGAAAAAAAAAAAAAAAAATAGGGGGTTGGGGGCACAGCATCTTGCTCCCAATTGTTCATCGCTGCGGCCCTGGTCACTGATTTCATCTAGCCAGAAATGAATCTGTGACATCAAAGCAGGGAATGATTTGCCTGCCATCCCAGCCTCCCTGGATGGGAACCTGACACCAGAGCAGGAAATGAGAGGGGCAGGCGGGAGTTCTCCAGCCTCCGCACAATCTGAGAGGGCAAGCGTTTCCCTTGTTCACAAAGAGTCACCCAGAATCCAAACCAACAGACAAAACGGGATGGACTGGGACAGGCAACCTTTGCGAGTTTGGAATATTTGACAGCTCTCGCCTAACCTAAGTAATATATCATCAGGGTCTATTCTAGAAAATGTAGGCTGGGAAACAAAAGGAGGCCACACCACGGGCCCCGGTGCAGCCATCACCAATTCATGTCGGTGTGTAAGCATTTAATTAGCTTCTTGGGTTTGCAGAACTCCAGTCAATTTAAGACACTCTAGGCAGCTCCTCCTGGACTGCTCCAACCCTCTTATATGCCTGGACCTAGAATGCCTAACACCTGGGAAGGGTATTTGCAGCATCTTAATTGAAGGGAATTCCTATTTTTATGTCTACATGATGTATCATCAGCATTTCCTCCCCCACAAAAATACACAGAGGGGCAACTAGTCCAAATAACTGGTTTAAATCTGTAAATTACAGCACTGCTTCAAGGAACTTTTAAGGTCGTTTTGTGTCTATGGAAAGTTAGATGGTATCATAAAATTTTTAGAGCTAATGTAATCTTTATACAGTGGCTTCATCTCAGCTGATGAGATGTGTTGGAGCACTACCCTCTCCTCCCTTTCTTCTGACTGTCCTTGAGTTCCAAGGGAGAATTACAGCTCCAACAGCACTCATGCCATGACTCCAGCAAAACATCTTCCTCCCTTCAGGGCTTGAGGTCTGAGACCCTAGGTCTTCCCTTCACTCCCCTTCACCGAGAGAAGGAGGAACTGCTATGCAGTGCGGTTCATTTTCTGAGTTGGTTGCATTTCTGCTGTGGAGTCTAATCCTCTCTTACATCTCCTGTGCGTATTTCTTCTCGGAGCTTCAGTCTTTAGTGACCTCCTCATACCATTTCATTAAATGCCCCACGCCTCGGGTAAATTACAGTACTTTGAAGCATTGGAGTTTAGCATATAAAAAAGCAAGAGCCTCTGTCGACTGCCCTGGGATAAGGTGTGATGAAAATCCCATACAAGCTGAACTGTACTTCCTAATCAAATGGGTGTAACAGATGGCTGCTGGAGCAAACCATCACAATGGAAATATCTGCAGTTCTCATGGTAACGGAATCTGCCAGGTCTGAGGGATTTGCTGTTTTTCAGGACATCTGAGCTGCAATCTCTTTCGAGCTGTCTAGCAGTCTCCATCTTGCTCTCTCCCACCCCCTCAGCGTGATGGAGATAGAGTTGAAAGGTGGAGCCCGGTTTTGCATTCCAGCTGTGATTAAAGATGCAGGCACACATCCTGGAAGATAACGTGCTGCATATTCATTATGCTATCTAGAACCTCTTTAGCTACTGAGACAGGACTGTCATGCAATTACCCGATGCCTTCTTCGGGAGTAAAGGCGGGGCTGGGATGGAGATCGGGGAACAACAGAGAGGGAGAACGTGAGGAATTAAGATGCATGAGATGTAGTTTGTAATAAAGATATGGAGCAGTATTAAAACGAGCAGTTGTTTCTATTTCATGGCAACACGTCAAGATGACTTAACATAGCAGGATAAAACATCTGGCCTGGAGGGGAAAAATACATGATGTTGAATTTCCAAATCATAGCCTAGACTATGTGAAAGAAAAACAACAGATAAGCAACTATGTACCTTCCCAATAAGTGAAAGCACGTGGAATATTTCCTTATACTGTGTAATCAGGAAGGAGATCCACCTCATAAGGTGGAGGTTAGTATCTAGGCCCTGAGCTTTCATTATAAACCCAAGGTTTGGGTTTAAACCCTCAGGACAACATTAGAAAGGAGTTTTTATTATTTTTCTTCCTTGTGCTATTCATAACCTTCTGATTTCACAGCCCTGCTCAGAAAGGGGGAAAATAATCAGTCATAATTCTATTTTATTAAAGTCTTTTCCTCCAAATCCCTATCGATTTAAAGAAATAAGGAAAAGTATACTGTCTTCTTTGCTATAGTACCTGCTAGCAAACACACACACACACACACACACACACAGAGTTGATTCACAGCTGCCTGGTCCCTTGGGTATTTGAGCTTGAAGATCAGACAACATATAAGAATTCAGCCATGACTCAAAATGGAAACAAAGAAGACCATTCTTAGCAAGCCCGGCAATGTGAAATGAAAAACTACAGGCTGCAGGCTGGAGCCCCCTAGCACGGCTTGCCCACCCCATTGTCCTTGAGGGCACTACTGTTAAATACATATGACAGCCAAAGAGATGAGGAGAATAGTTTCCAGAAAGCAATGATTGGATCTCCCTTTTCATGAGGTAGAATAGGCAGGACTATGTAAGCCTCTAAGTAGCTCTTGAGAACAGGTCCTGGAAGGCAGCATTGTCTCCCTCTCCTATGGTGCCTGAAGAACACATTATATTATATAACCTTTCTCCAAGCCTGCCCTGCTCTGACTGAGACGCTCTTCCTTTAGAAGCCTGCTAATAATAACTTGTGGATGACAATCTCAGTCTCAACAAGCTGGATTAGTTAGTTTAAAGCAATGAACTGGGGCCATTTGTGCAGATGCTAATCAAAAATAAAAAGGACAAAAATTAGAAAAGGCCCACGTGTGTCCGTCTCTTGTGAGTACAATATAGACGAAAAGCAGAGTGGCTCAGGGCCACATCTGGGAGCTGACCTCGGAGGCACACAAAGGTCGCTGGGGCGGGGGGGTTGTAAAAGGTGGGAAGAGGGTCTGCATCAGGCCAGCAGCAGACGACGGTGGCTCTCCAAAAGCGCGGTCGGCCATCAGGAAACTGAAGCTTCTCTTCTTGGAAATGATCTTTAGTTGTCTCCCATGAGGTCTTTGCTCTTTTAGAAACTTCCTCGCTCCCAACACAAAGCCTGGCACATAGCAGAGGTGCCTATTAAATGTTCGATTGGTGAGCCTTGGCTGGTGGCTCAGCAGATAAGGCACCATCCTGCAAACCCAAAGGGTTTGATTCCCCAGCCAGGGCACATAACCAGGTTGCAAGCCAGGTCTGTAGCTGGAGGCAGGTGAAAGGCAACCATACATTAATATTTTTCTCTCTCTCTCTTTTCCTTCTTCTTCCTCTGTAAACAATAAATAAAGTCTTTTTTAAGAAGTTAAGAATAAAAGTAAAAAATAAATGTTTGATGGGTGGAAGGATGAGGTTAAGGGAACAGATATATCAGGAAAGATTATAAAATATCAAAAACGAACAAATTCCACCAATATGTCTTCTCTTTCCTCTCTGCACCAAGGACATAAAATTGTATTAAACATAATAGTCAGCATCTTTGAAAATATAATCTGTGTCTTTGGAGATCAATAGCCGGATTGATTATTAACATTCAACTATGACTGGCACTTTAAAATATACATGCAAAAAGGAAAGCTACTCAGCTGATGATTCACACTAAAAATGTTGCAGAAAATTTGAGCCCATGAAAAAAATTAAATAATCCGTCATTTCATCAACTTTCCTGATAGGTCTCTTTTTTCTAGACCTTAACTAGGAAACTGACTCAAGAAGGAAGGGATATTTAGTTTTCTTTAAAATATTCTGAGAATAACATAATATATACTCTATCATACAGGGTGGGGCAAAAGTATGTTTCCAGTTGTTGGTATGTAAAATAAAACAATAAATTATAGTGCAACCATAAACTGTTTCACGCACTCAAAACTGTAAACGTACTTTCGTCCACCCTGTATACGTATGTTGGATCTGAGTGTGTAATCAGCGCGAGAGAGAAAAATGAACTGTAAGGGAGAATTCTAGCTCTCACATTCCAGAAAGTGCGACACAAGCATGGGCATGCACACACAGGCACACGCATGCACACACATGCACACCCAGCCTCTACCGGCTTCTTAAATTTTAACTGCCCTTCAGAGTACATGTTGCTGTTCTAGGAAGCTCCAAGTCAAATGTTGACAGGAACGCTAACCTCCTAAAAAGCTCGGAATGTGCAGCCAAGGTGATTCAGTTAGAAGACCTTGAACAGCCCTGCAAGTTAGAGAAGTGAACAGTTTGAGCACTGGAATTTCTTTCACAGTAACGTTGACTTCTAACACCCACCTCAAAGAATATCTTCATACAAGAAGATTATGGTCAACCTCAAAAAGATACAGATATACTTCTAAAATGCTCCTACCATAATTTACAAATATTCGAAATTTTAAAAATGAGTCTGTCATTAAGAGGTCTGTCCCAAAAGTATTGAGCCAATGTCAATATAATTAAAATAGTTTGTATGGCCAATACTTTTGGGACAGACTTTTGTATACATACAGCCCATACTGCCTATCAGCCACAGATATAGATATAAAGATATATATACACACATGTATTATATATATAATATATATATAATTATATGTAATATAATTACATATAATTATATTACATATAATTATCAATATATTATATTATATATGTATAATTATGTGTAACATATTGTATGTATAATACATCTGTGTATATATATATGGTTTTGGGGTTTCTGTTTGTTTTTTTGGTTTACTGCCAATGATTGTCTCATATTCTCACGTTCCTATCACCTAGAGTTGAGGAGTGAGATTTTCTGTGGTGCTATTTCCAGTAAGTTTTAGGACAGGATTGGTTGCAGACCTTGCCTAGTTCCCTGGCGTGTCCAAAGCCCAGGCAAGATAGTCACACCTGTCCTTTCAGAGCAGTTTCTTTCTTGCCAATCTCCTCTACAACAGATCCTAAAAGCCTGAACCGGACTGTTTTGTGGCATTTGAGTTCAGTGAACTTTAACAGGAAACCCACGGCACTTCGCAAGGCCCTGGGAGGAGCTACAAAACGGACTCAGCACCACTTGTCCCCCCAGAGTTGACAATCGAGCTGGGACAGCGAAGACAAGATTACTCATGGTTATAATGGAAGGCAGGACAGCATAATGCCACAAAAGAAGTAAAATCCACTTGTAAGTACTCTGCAGAGTCAGAGGAAGGCTTATGAAAGGCTCGACACAAAATTTAAAACTCGGGAAGGATTTTATATAGATTTTAAGAGGCCAGGAAGTAGATGAAGATATTGCAAATGCAGGAAATAGGAATCAACATAGAAAAGCATTGGGACCAGTTGGGGCACACAGAAGACTTGTTTGTCTCAGAAGCAGAAAGTAGGCGACAATTTTGACTGGTGTCCTATTAGAGGAAGTCGTCTCTGATCCTAGAAACATTTGGGAGCCATTTTTGAGCAAAGTAGCATCACAATTAAACACTGCAGCTTCACTGGGCAAAATACTTTGCTTTGTAAGATTTCCCAGGATGCTTCAAGCCAAGTAACAGTCCTGAGGGTCCATTACCAACAGGAATTCAGGGGGTCACCCAATGTGCATGAAACACCTCACCTTGCATGAGTAAGACTTTCTTCAAGTATGAACCTTTAAAAGTCAAAACAGCAAGTTGTAAAACCTGTCCTATTCTATGTCTTTGGAAATAAAGAAACCTTTCTATTTCAATATTTGGCATCATGACAAGACCTAAGAGGAACCGGAGAGATAATTAATAAGGGCATGAGGGGAAAGTACAATTAAAAAATGGCAAAGACTACTCCATAAATAAGTGTTTCATACTGAGAAAGATTATTACTGCGATCTTCAGCGTCCAACCTGAAGTCAAATCACACTGAATGGATAGATAATTTGAACATTATTAGAGAGAAAAAAAGCCATCATGGTTCCTAGCCTCTAAATTACAGAAGGGGAGAAGGGGAGCAATGGAGAAAAACATGGGACAATTGTAACAGAACAACAAATTAATTAAAAATAAATAAATTACAGGGGAAACAAGATTTTATTCTGACCGCACCTTACAATCAGTTTAAATCAACAAAGTAATCACAGCGTAGTCCCAGTTGGCATAACGCTTCATAATCTCAGGTTTTAATGTTGCCCTGCAGTCTCTAAACCAGAAGAGGAATCTAGAATGAGAATACCTCAAGAAGAGTCTTTTCCAGGGAACTGGGGAAAAAAAAAAAAAAGGTTCCCTAGAAAACAAGGAAGGCAACCTCCCTTTATCCGAGTAAGGGCCTTTGTCCAAAAACAAAAACTAGCTGGGACCAATCTGAGAGCTCACGCCCTACCAAGCTGGAGATGCCGGGACCTCTGGCCATCTCCTGCCTAAAGATGTTTTCCATCTAAAAAGTGGTCCACATGTTTGTCACTTACTGGAGAACTTCTGGCTTCTGCCTTTGGAATGGAATGATTCAAAAACTGCAGGAATGAATCATTTCCTGCAACTTAATTTCATAGCTGAATGCAAAGTATAAGAAGATGAGGTCGCAGGGACACAGATCTAGCTCCAGAACGTGACTGCCCTCCCTGGGCTGCCGAAAGTGGAGATTTAATTGAACAATGTAGCTTTTGCTCTTATTGTAACATGGAAATAACTTATTTTAAAAATGACCAATGATCACGACCAGCTCAGCAGTCACACTGGTCAGAAAAAAATCTGACTTCCAATTAATGCCCAAGATGAAAACAATTGCTTCCATGGATTTCAGGTGGTGATAAATAGCTTTGTTATTTTACCATTATCATTATCATCATCATTATTCGGCCTTATATTTGTCCAGTGATCTTAGAAAGTGACCATGACTAGAAAGGAAATCTACTGCTCATGCTCTATATACCTTCAGTTAAGAAGAACCACTGAATGGATGATTGGATCAAAAAACTTTGGTACATTTATACAATGGAATTCTATATAGCAGAAAGAAAGAAGGAACTTGTACCCTTTGCAACAACATGGATGGAACTGGAGAGTATTATGCTTAGTGAAATAAGCCAGTCAGTGAAGGACAAATATCATATGATCTCACCCATTACGGGACAATAATGAGCAAAATTAACAACAAGCAAAACAGAACCAAGTATATGAATATAAGGAATAGGCCTTCAGTGGTCAGGGGGTACGAGGTTGCGGGGAGGGGGGGGGTAGAGGCAAAGAAGGGGAGCAGCTTAGACAAGAACCTAGTATAAAGGAACCATGGACATAAACAACAAGTGGGATTGACTTTGGGGGGAATGGGTGGGTGGGGAGGGGGACAGAGGGGAGCAAAAAGGGGATGGATGTAATACAACAACAATAAAATTTAAATAAATAAATAAATAAGGAAAAAAAGAACCACCGAAATAAAAATGTCAGGAGCAGCTCCTGACTCTCATTCCTGTTCCTAACACTTGGGTCACCTTCCTTTAATCAGGGGTGATCAAAGTACACCCACAGTCCAAATCTAGCTCATTGTCTGTCTTTACAAATAAAGCTTTATTTGAACAAGGCCATCCTCTTTCATTTATGAACTGTCTATGGCTGTTCTCGCACTACCATGGCAGAATTCAGTAGTTAAATGATAGATCAGTGTAGCCTGCAAAGCTTAAAATTTTGCTAGCTGGCCCCTCACTTCACCAAGCCCTGCTCTGAATCAGCATTATCATTACCATCATCTTCCCTTACAAATACAGAGGGCATGGAGTATCAGGGTTTACCATACATGATCTGGTAACACCTTTCTGACACATAAAGATGGAGGCAATTGCAGTGACACCTCAGACCAGTGTCACTCCCCCATGGGAGATACACACTTGGCACTACCTTGTCATGGGACACTTGGGGTAAGACTGTCACTTATGGATGGATAGTTAGGGCCAGTGGTCCAGGTTTTCATCAAGAATAAGAGGCATTGGGCTTAGCCCAGTGATTTGTGTGATTCATCAGGAAATAATGGGGAGAGTCGTTAAACTTGGCAATTACTGACTAAACCCCTGTGTGTTAATACATGTATAACTGTACATATTCTAATCCATCTGGAGTGGAAATATGTAAATGGAGAAGCATAAAAGTTGAGAAACTTTTGGAATGCTGGAAACTGTAGTAGCAAGATAATATATCGGAAATAATTTAGAATTTAAACTCAAAACTGAGTTCAAATCCACACATATATAGATTCCTCAGCTATGTATCTCTAAGCTTCAGTTTGTTTTAATTTATTAATTTTAGAGAGAGGAGAGGGGAACAAGGCAGAGAGGGAGACAGACATCAATGTATGGTTGCCTTTCACCTGCCTCCAGCTACAGACCTGGCTGGAGACATGGCTTGCAACCTGGTTATGTGCCCTGGCTGGGGAATCGAACCAGCAACCTTTGGGTTCGCAGGCCAGTGCCTTGTCCACTGTGCCAACAGCCAGGGCTTAAGCTTCAATTTTTTAATTTGAAAATTGGAAAAGTTAACAGATAACGCTTACTTTTCTTGGCTTTTGTAAGAACTTAATGACATAATTCCTGAGTAATGCCTGGCATGATGCAGTAAATGCTAAAAAATGGCAAAGGTAATGACCATTACTGTGTCTGGCTTCAAATAAAAGGATAAGAAGATCCTTCTTAAGAAAGGCTGATTGAAATATCCTCAGTAAAGAGGGCTAATACTCCCACAATGATTTAACTGTGTATATTCTATCTGCCTTTAACATGTTTAAAAATGTTATAGTTTGTATTTTCCAATTGTTTATACTCAGAGCTTTTTCAAACAAATTCAACCTCTCGATATAAAGTATGGTATAAGGGTCAGGCATTTGCCCATTTTACAGATGAGGAAAGTAAAGTTACATCTAGAGTCTCATAGTATGACTGAAGCTGAGGCCCTATCTCTCCTCCTCATGGCCCAGAGCACTAAGTACTACCCAGGACTTTATGTAATGGCCTTTTAAAAGTCAGCGCTAACATCTGGAGAAGGCAGTGGTCCCAACTGAAAAGCCACAGTGGAAGGAATGAGAGCTACAGCAGAAGATACTGACGAAGAAGGCAAGACACTCAAGAAAGCAAGAATCTAACAGGAGGATGATGTGCCAGAATTCAGACAAATCCAGGATGCCTTTAAAGGGGCCATGTCTCCTGTTCTGTATTGCTTACTATCTGAGGCTAAGCCAGAGAGATGTACATAGTGAGATCTTTGTCTCATTTCAGGAAGGATACAGGATAAAGATTCTGTGCCAGTAATCTTCCTTGGATTAATGGTTTCTCTTTTATCTGCTGTATTTCTGCTCAGATGTCTTTTCTCTGAATGAGTCAGAGGAATGCAAATGCTGGGTGCAGTCTGCCTGAAATATTTAAATCTAGTTTTGCAATGTTTTGCAGGTTTGGAAGGGGAAATTATACACACACATACACACACACACACACATACTTATACACATACAATGAAGGAATGGCAGATGAGAATTACAGATATATCAGCCAGCATTACAAAAACGTGGTATTTCAATTTGACAACAAACTCATTTTTCTTTTTCCATTTCTTTGTTTCTCCAGATCAACATTTAAAGGCTTGATGGGAGTGGAAGGAATCTGCAACATTCTTTTGTGAGACTCGGAATCTCATCAAGAATGCATCTGAATACATGGAAAACTGATTTTATTTTGGCTCCTAAATGACAAGCCTTCATTATGCATTGAGCACGTCCCTGGAGAAAGCATTCTCTCTACACACTGATAGAGAAGGTGGGACAGGTTGGGCGGTTGGGCGTGATTTGTGTGCGTTTTCCTGAGCCCTCCTTTTACTGATACACTCTGGACTCTTTTATTTTCATGTTCAGCCATAGACTTGCAGGCAGTGTCTCACTAGTGTAACTAAGAGAGCTTCCTCTTCAAGGAAATCTGAATGGCATTAATATTCAAATCCTCTGGCTTGGTCTGCAGTGGTCTGATGGAGCTTGCACGGAGCTCCTGTGCTGCAGGGGAACAAGTCTTGGGAAATACAGCTGAGCAAACTGGGATTTAGCTTCTGCCCCCATGTGCAGCCCTTACCACGAAACCCTTATATTGAAAGGTCTCCTCCAAAGGCTTTTATTGCTGCAAGAAAGAGTTCCTACCACGTAAACCCAAGGACAGAGGGAGGCTTTCTTATTTTCCTTTCCACCTCATGTGAAAGAATAATCTCATGCCTTCAGGACAAAGCCTTCTTTAAACAACAAAGTGAAATGCTTTTAACGTCCATGAACATCTCGCAGCATCAATGAGATTGCTATTCACAGACGGAAAGGGGAGAAAAAAATGTTGGGCATGAACAATTGGTCAATGCGGCATTACTCTCGAAAAGTGGAAAGCCAGAATTTGAAATGTGAAACATCTCCCACTCCTATTAAATGAGGATTGATGAGTTCCCAGGGATGTTCAACTTCCTTTGACTTCACTTAAATGATTTATAACCCTTCTCCACATCATGGTTTCTGAATTTTCTCCAAGCATGCATCTGAACTAAAGGCTGTGGAAGGTTTGGCACAACAGCATGAAATCATACCTCTTTTTCTCGAAACCTTATTGTAAATTGCTTGGTGGAATTTAATTCTGCCTTCACGAATCACCTGGGCCCTATACTAGGCACTGGGGCACAGAGATGAGTAAGATGTCATCCTTGCCCTCAGAAAGCTCACATCTAGCAGAGAAGAGCCAATACCTAAAATGTAACATAGAAAGTACATGAGTGAGAGCAAAGATAAGAGACCAGCCAGGAGGGCAGGTATCAACTGACAATAAAGATTTTTTTTTAAGTGCCATTTGAGTTGAAACTTAAAGATAGTAAACCACTGGAGAGGTAAACGAAAGGAAAGGAGGCCTAGAGTGCAACTGCCTCCATCTTTACGTGTCAGAAAGGTATTATCAGAAAGGCGCAATCTCTAGACAAACGAATAAATATACCCTGAAATACACCTACACCATGATCACAAAATATGTTGACTTGGCCAGGTCAGATTTGTTGGGTTTCTGTTATCCATTGCTGCCTATTGATTAAGAATTGATTTACATCACCCAAGGGCCTGCTTCAGAAGGTTATGTGTTATGAGAAAGGTCGGACTTCAGCCTCTCCAAGTGAGATTTCAGTGGCCCCAGCCTTTGCCTGGCAGTCAACTTGCAACTCACTCCCTCTCCAGAAAACCACGAAAAGGATAAAATTCTCTGAGGTCTCTAGCAACTGCAGCCATGACTACAGGTCTGTAGATTATCAACTGGAGGTATGAGTTTCTTCCTGTCAAAATAACATACCATATGTTTGCACCGCTAGCTAGCATATCTATAATTTTCATCTACCTCTCATTCATCATATGTGTATAAAAGAGGATGGTGGTGGTGGTGGTGGTGTGTGAGTGCGTGTGTGTGAGTGTGTGTGTGTAATTTCTCCCTCCAAACCTGCACAGAAGCAAGAGGATAGGGAGCTCAGGCCACAGGAAGGGGAAGCCATTTCTCAAAGAGGATCAACCCAAGTTTCTCCCTAGCGTAGGGATATAACCTGGCTGGTACAAAAATGCAAACCACACTGTGAAACAACAAGCCTTTCCTATTCCCCTGCATGGACTCCACGTGCTTCTGTTGTCCTCTCTGTGTTCTCCAGAACTGAACTGTGATCAAGGTATACATTCTAGAGTTAATATATATGCATACATACGTAACATATTAGAGATCTCTAATGTGTGTATGTCAGAATATATAGAATATGCTGTATATATTAGAATACCAATGTCAGTAGCTACAACTTACCCACTGAGTCTTCTTAGTGAACTGAATGTGGTTCACCAAAAAAGCCTTTACGTTCTTGACACCAAAATTCAAACCATCATTTATGGCACAAGGAGAATTTTTGTA
Organism: Noctilio leporinus; assembly: GCA_004026585.1. NCBI lineage: Eukaryota > Metazoa > Chordata > Mammalia > Chiroptera > Noctilionidae > Noctilio > Noctilio leporinus. Next base: position 290,514 of record PVIW01001112.1, read on the forward strand.
ATATCTACAGGCGCATCCCAGCCCACCAAATTAACCTTCTCTAACCAGAAGAGCATATTGCTGACAAGGGTTTTTCAAATGCTCATTTAAATAAGATGGAAGCTAATTTACGCTCTTAAATGATATTGAGGCACTGGGTGGCACAATATGAAAAATGACTAAGTCTACTCATGCATCAGACAGGATAATTCTGGCAAAGTTGGTGCTGACAGCATTAAAAAACAATGATGGAAGAGCCTGGCCTTGTTGTTGTCATTTTAATTGTCACTGCGAGTGACAAAAAATGCACTAACTTCTCTAGCATACTTATCGCTCAGCTTTGAAACACCTTAACTGGGCCTATGTCACTTGAGCCTTGAGCGTGTAATAAAAAAATAAAAAGGAAAAGAATTGTGTATGAACATGTGAGAGAAAGGAGAGGGAAGAGGGCAAGGAAGAGAAAAGGGGACGGAATGAAGGGAGACAAAGAAAGGCAGAAAGAGACAAGTGAGTTGATGGAATCAGAGAGAGAAGTTGAGACAAAGACGGAGAGAGAAAAAATGATAGGCAAAAAGGATTATTTTGGGTGGCTCTTCCTGAGTATCACACAAAGACTGCTGTTAGTAATCTCATGGAAGAGGCTGGTCTTTGCAAATCAAAAAGCCTGCAATGTTTCCAAGATCCACTCTGAGTTTTCAGGCAAGACAGACCAGAATTTCTTGTTAAAAGCTTAAGGGCTCAATTTATGCTAAGCATTCAAGGAAATGTCTCATCCAAACAGGATATCGTTTTTCATTTTAAAGAAGCAAACCGATCTCAGAGCATAAATGTTATTATTCATAGTTGCAAAGGAAAATGGCATTTACTTTCTCTTCCTTCGTAGGAAAGGAAGGTGGAGGCTCTCTCTTTAGGGAGGCCAGAAGAGGACTCAGAAATCCTGTTCCTGCTCCTGAAAGGAGCATGTTTATTTCTCTCAACCCCAGAAGGTGGGTCCACAAGCCCCCTTCAGGGCACTGATTGCTTTCATGGGTCAGTGTACAGTATGTGCATGTTGCTTTTCAACATATGTTTGCCGGAAGAATCAAAGCTAATTTCAGTGTGTAAAAGCCAGCAGATTCTATTAGTGATTATGACTTCACTTCCAAGTGATAAGGCTGCTGGATGGAGGTTCTCAGAACTGAATGTCCAAATGGGAATTTATGATGAAGAACTTCAGTTTTATCAACCATGGGCTTCAACACACATACAAAAGAAGAAATACCTATTTTTTTCCTTAGCAGAAAATTTTAAGTAAACCTAGCAAACCAGTTGTGCATTCTTTTCTCAACCCCATTGATTCTTTTTTTTTTCCCCTCTTCAAAACATGGTTGAGTTGGGGAGGAGGTCACTGGGATCATCATTTCTGGTTTTCAGACTGATGGATCTGAAAGAATACACATGAACTGCCTCTTCTGCCCATTACCACAGGAAAGCGCCAGAAGCAATTCAAATGGGACTAGACTACAGCTCAATTCTCTTTGTCTTTATAACATATATACCTGGTAGTATTCTAAATTATCTTGGTCCCAAACCCCATTTCACATCTTTTTGGAAAGCAAGTCCAACTGCAAATTTGAAAAGGATATGGTCAATGACACTTAATGGTTGTCATAACACACATTCACTAAATACACATAAATAGGCTACTCACACGTCCCAAAAATTTCTACCAAAATAGAAAGCTTGTTATAAAACTTCAGTGTTTCCACCTATAAAACTGGGTGGTCTCCATTTAGTAATAGTTGATTTTTTTTTTTTTTCACAAGATAGATTTACATTGCTCTGTATATGAAGGGTTAATGGCTGGGCCTACCAGTTTCATTTTTTAAAAAGTCAGGATTCAGGCCAGTATAACATGATCTCAGGCAGAGTCAAAATACCCTTCCCCGCTCCAGGTCTAGGAAAAGGAAAAGAGTCACTAAGTGATATTGGAACCCCTCCTGGTTTGATTGGGCCACAAGCTGCTCTGCAGCTATTGTCTGCTGGGTGTTCAGGCACAAGTTGCTACGGTCAATGGGAGAAAATACAAAGACACAGAGTGAAGCAAAAGGTATCAAATGTCTGCGAGTGCCTACTGTGTGCCAGCAGAGTTGATGATCTCTCCCAGTCTTCATAGTTACCCCATGAGATAGCTATTCTTTTTTTTTTTTTTTTTAAAGATTTTATTTATTATTTTCAGAGAGAGGGGAAGGGAGAGAGGCAGAGAGGGAGAGAAATATCAATGTATGGTTGCCTTTCACCTGCCTCCAGCTACAGGCCTGGCTGGAGACCTGGCTTGCAACCTGGTTATGTGCCCTGGCTGGGAAATCAAACCAGCAGCCTTTGGGTTTGCAGGCTGGTGCCTTATCCATTGTGCACCAACCAGGGGTGACTTCAATTTTTAAATATATTTTTAAATTATAATTTTTTTAAAAAAAGAGGTACATTCAAGTGTTATACACTCAAGGTTAACCTTTTGGAGACTACCAGGATATGAGCTCATTTTCTTAGTGCCTGCCTTGATAATAGAACATGTTTACAATAATCTAACATTTAAAATACATGTGTACTACCAAAATACTGCTTTTGTCAATTTCACATATTGAATTTTGCATAGAATGTGCGTAGGCTAAAAAGTCCGGTTTGGAAATCACTCTCCTAGGGCATGCGTTCTCAATGTGAATGGGAGAGGACGGGCAATGGAACTCCCAAAGGGGTGAAATTTGGTTCTTAGATACTATAATGGGTCATTCCCCCTTCCCAAAGATCATAGTACATAAAAGGTACCCAATGTTTACGTGGTGTTAAAATTTTGTGAGGAGGAGGGGATTAGGAACAAAAAGTCTGACAGGCTCTTTATGGGGAAGACAATGAAAAAACGGCGGAGAAACACTTATCTAGGGCATAAAGAATTTCAGAGTTTTAAACTGGGAAGAGGGATAGCGTGGTTCTTATCCACCCTGAGAAGCACACCTAACTCAAACTATAACCCTGTGGGGAGTTCTCCTTAGAGATTAAGCCTGGGAGGATTTTCTATCTGTAAAAGGCTGGTAGCAGCTCCAATCTCTTTGCTTTGCTTCTGAGAGAAGACTGGGCAACCCGAGCCAGCGCTGTCATTTTACAGAAGGGAGCGTGGAGGTCCAAAGAAGCAAAGGGTTTGTCAAGGACATAGAACTACGTGTGACAGTCAGAGCTCAGACCCTGAGCAGGACCCGACATGGGCAAAAGTGCTCAAAAGTGTTTTATCCCACAAACTTTTATGCATGACACATGGACAGGAACTAAGGGGGACACTGCTGGAGGAAACGGGGGTACTAAGTGGAGGGAGGCAAAAGGGAGGAAATTGAGGCAACTTTACTAGAAAAATCAATAAAATGTGTATTTTTAAAAAGTGTTTTGTCCAATGAATGAGTGAAGGGACAAACTGACTTCAATTAAGAGATATCCTTAGAAACATCAAATATAAAAATGTTTTAAACCAACTGTATGCAATGGCAAATTTCACACCACCCAATGTCCAAAAAAGAGAGAGAGAGAGAGAGAGAGAGAAATTCATGACCTAAATTTTCCCTGTGGTTGGAGACCTCTAGGAGCCACTACCCACCTTGTAGTCCTACTGCAACGGGACAGCGTCAGGGGACAATGCAACTGAGTTCTTCCTCTAGCTGACCCAACAGCACATCTCTTTTCTGTTGTTGTTGATTTTTCTTTCTTTAGAGCTCTTACAATACTCCTAGTACAGTACCATCTGCGGAAGCGGGATGAGCAGGTAGCTTTAAAATGATGATAGCTCTGGGAAATGATAATCACTGGGTCATAGAAAGCCGCACTGCAGTGTATAAATAAGATAAGTAAAAGTGCTGAGGCCTGCATGTTTGCTTTAATAAACTGTGTTTTCCCTTTTTGTGGAGAATGCCTTTCTCGAACGCCTGGGGAGAGAAGCTGAACTATAGACCAGAAACCTGCAGACGGTTCCAGAATCTGGCAAGGAGGGTGGGATCAGAGGGGAGAGGATGAAATATTACTTACTGAGACACAAAAGGAAAAGAGTTGGACTGGAGCCTTTGTGTTGAATTGCTGAAGCGATGGAATGAGATCAGAACTTCCAGGTCTAATTCCAAAGCTCCCTCTGGTAGAGGCAATGTGCTGCAGAGAAAAGAGCAAAGGCTTGGGTTACAGCACAGCACTCCACCAACGATGTGACCTCGGGAAACCCAATCTCTCTGAATCTTAATTTTCTCAGATGTGAAAGGGGGAGACTATCTTACAGGGATATCATAAGGTTTCCATTAAACAATGTAGGTAAAGCACCAACCATAATACCCAATATATCCTTGGTGTTTAATAAATGGTAGTAATAATGATAAGGATACAGATGATGATGATGATGATGATGATAATGATCCACAGACCTTCTCCAGAAACTAGCTACGTATACACACTGAGTCCTGAAAATCCTATCTTAGAAGTCTCCATGCCCTTTGACCTACGCCATTGAAAATTACAATTCACAAAGGAAGGACCCCTTTGCAAAATACTTCCGTGAACAAGAGCCACGTCTTAGAAAACAGAGGCAGCTTCTGCGTTTGTGCAAATGTATCGTTTTACTTGGACTTTTTGCAAATGCACAGCATTTTCTCCGGCATTCTCTCATTTTTATCCCCATCCCAGCAATGTGCGGTGGCCAAGGCAGATAGGAGATGCCTGTTTGACATATGAGAAAAGCTAAGGTCTCAGGTTTTAGGCATTTCATTACTAGCCCAATGTCACAGAGCAGTGTGCCCAGAGCAAAAGCCTTGGTGCCTGCTCCTATCCTGAAGGTGCACAATGCTGACTCCTTAGAAATGTCCACCTGGAAAGAAACACGGAACTTATGCAGGTCAATACAATTGTGCCCTCTCTGCATCCTAATCTACCCTCCACCTGATCCCTTCCCTCTGAGTCAGCACAGCGTTCTCTTTAGTTTTCTACTTACCTCTGTGCCCTACAGTCCTGACCCAAAGTAGAGAAAATCCAGGAGGGACTAAAGAAAGAATCTCTCCCGGTGGGAACCAATCAAGTGAGATGGCGATCAAACCAGAGACATAAATGGCATCATGTGATGCTAGTGCAGTTGCCAGGGAAGCAAGGCTGAGAAAGCTCTTGGGAGGCTTTTCTGGACCCCAGGGGACAGAAGAGAGCTGACCACGATCTGTGAGATGCTAACCCTGCTGGGGCTCTCTCTTCCCCACCACTCTGAGCATGTACATAAATGAGGTGCCCTCCTCCTTGGGACAGTCCTGGGAGGAAGATGGGGCAGCATCCCTCCTTTAACTGGACAAAACTGAAGAATCACAAATCAGGCAACATATTAAAAACACACACACAACTTACTGATTGGTAAGCCAGGCCTTAAACACGGATTTTCTCAGCTCCAGTCCCATCTTCTTTGCCTGTACCAGTTACTGCCTTTATCAATTAGAAATGTTTTAGTGGCAAACAGCAGAAAATCCAATTCAAATCTTCTTCTGAAAAAAAGAAAGAAAGAAGTTGTTTTCTTTTCTCTGTCATTCCTCATGTCCTCACATGACTGTCTTCCATGGGAAAGAGAGCATTTATGCCTCTGCAGGTGCAGGGCAGGTGGTGAGCTTCACTCTGATTGGACTAGCTTAAATCATGTGCCCACCCATGAACCAATCATAATGGACAGAGGGGACACTTTGGTTAGTGTAGGCTAGTTTGGTTAGTTACATCCCACCACTGGAGTCAGGGCGAATGACCCTACAGTCAACATGACTGGTTATGGTGGAAAGCTACTTTCTCGAAGGAAATTCAAGGTCCTCTTATCAGGAAGGAGCAGTAATAGAAACTGGGCAGGAATCCCACAATGCCATCCAATCTTTTATTCTACAATTATTCTACAATACTCTGAATTCCTATTGTGATTTTATTGCACTGCCAGACAGGAGGTAAATTTTTAATAAGGAAAGACCATTGTCTCCCCCAAGCAGAATTCAGTCAAGTACACATGGACCCAATGGTAAATAGTAGGTGACTTCACTGCTGAAGGTATCTTCAACCACTTCCCCATGATAGCTCAAACTCACCCCAATTGCTCCTCCGTTCAGAGTGTAGATACAGCAATGTAGTGAGGTCCAATTCTTTTCTATTTGCAAGTTAACTAGAACCCTAGAATTGTGTCTTATACAGTAGGATAGGCAGGACAGTGCAGCAGTTAAGGATGCAGGCTCTAGAGTCAGACTACTTCAATTTGAATCTTGAGTCAGCCACTCACTCCCTAGCTGTGTGACCTTGCTCAAATTGTTTGATCTATCTGTGCTTCGGATTCTTTCATCTAAAAAGGGCAGGGGGTGGGGGGGAGTTATATTCACCTAGGGATACTTTGAAAGCCTAATTGGCTAATGTTTTCTACAAAGGACCAGAAGGTAAATATTTCAGGTGTTATGTTCCATGCAGTTGCTGTAGCAACTACCCATTCTCCTATTTGCCTGATACCTGGTAAGAGTTCGATATGGTAGCTGTTGTTATAAATTCATGGCAGATAGCATATTATTTTATTTATTATTCTTTTTCACATACTGCCCCTCTCTCTCAATGGACTCTCTACGCACTCTTTCTTGACTATGCAAATTATAATTTATTATTTCATGTATATACATGTTAGCTGTTTGTCTTTATTGACTTTAATGACATAGAAAATCAAGACAACTCCCCATTCCTACGATTAGATTACACTTCCCATGTTTAAATTGTCCTGTCCATATGACTTGAAGAGGAAACACCACTCAGCAAAAATACCGGCATGTTATACACAATCCAGTGCTGGGATGATTCATAGCAAGTAAAGAAAAGTAACGGTTATATTTGCTATAAATAAGCTCTCAGACTCATTAGCGAATGCTCACTCACAGACATTTGCTCCCATTGAAATGACTTCCTTATGTTACGAGCTACCCCTCAGGTTTTCTCTTCTACGACCTCACCCTATGTCTAGAAATCACTGCTCAGATTTCATGGTGCTCAGTCATGCTGAGATGTCTCAAGAGACACAAAATCAACACTGGAGTTAAACGTTAATTCTTCCTGCTGGGTTAATAATAAGGTAAAACCAGTTTGAAGTGAGGGGAAATCAGTGTGTCTGGAGTTCACAGTGAGTTAGTGAGGAAGGAGGAAAAATCAGGAATTACAGAGTTGGAACATAACTGCCAAGAACTCCACCTTCTGCTGGGTGGGAAAGGGGAGGTGACAAGGAAACACATTCAGGAACCTCAACTTAGAATCAGCAAGGAATTCCCAAACTCAGAGTCAGAGCCCCATCTGTGAGGAGGTTCTTGGCTAATCCAAATGAATAACACTGCCATTTACTGATAACAGAAACAACAGCCTTAAGCTTGCTAAATTGGAAAATGTCTCCCTCCTTTGCACTTCTGCAGGCAGCCTAACTCAACTTTATTTCATACCAAGGCATCTTCTCCTTCATTCAGCATCTTCTCCAAATATGTATGGCAAGAAAAACTCTGTATCTCATCTGTTCTTTTTGTTAGGGTCACTACAACCCCTAATCAATATACACCAATCAATATGCATGTTACCCAGAATGCCAAGTGGCAACTCTGGGAAAAACAAGAAGGAAAAGCTGATAACCTCTGCTTCTTGGCACAAAAACACAGTGAGGTATATGTGCTCACCACGGCCCATGATTTTATTAGAAAAAGAATCAGTGGAGATGGGGCTATGCTACATATTTGGGCAAAACTATATCAACATCACCCAGAATAAAGATGTTCCCATCCATTATACTGCCCTGTACAGATCTGGCTAGATCTAGTACTCAAAGGCACTCAACATGTTTAGTCCCAAATATACCAAAGCCAAAATTAAGTCTGTGCAGGGTGTAACGCCTGAGCCGTTGGTCATGCTGCTGGTGCCACCCGCAGCCTATTAATCTGGGAGGTGGGCACTCAATTAGCCAAATGAACCTTAGCCCTATCTTTACTTTTTCTCCAAGGAGAACTCCTGGCATCACCCAAACACATACAGAATCTCCCATCCATCCTTTTCCCCAAGGCTAGGGCCGAGAATATCAGTGCAAGGAGCTAAGAAATCACACAAGTCCCAATAGCACACAGGAAAATGCGTGGGCGTTTAACACGCATTCTGTTTAGACAGAGTCAGGTCTGACTTGCGGTATTGCCCTGACTAACGTGGGACTCTGGACAAGTTACCATGCTGCTTCTGCCCCTGTCAAGTAGTAATAATGATATCCACCTCCCAGCATTGCTATAAGAATTACAGAAATGCATGTTAAGTATTTAACATATATTAAGGACTAAATAGTTATTTTCTCTGGAAATACAAATTGTGGGGCCTGAAGTATTTCTCTAGCCTTGTGCTCTGCTCCTCCCTATGTTGGTACATCTTTTGCTCATCTCAGGAATCACAGGAAAGAGAGAAGGAGGAAGACGAGAGAAGAAGACAAAAGAAGAAGAGAGAAAAAATCAGTAGCAGCAGCTAATATACAAGGGCCCTCCAGAAGGTATCCAACCATGTAATACATTAAAATAGAGACATTTATTAAAGAAGATAAAAGGTACAAGAAACATCATACATAGGACAATAATGCCTCAGTCCCCTTCAAAGTAAGCACCTTGGGACCTCACACAGTTTTCCCAATCACCAGTTGCCCATGGCTGCAGCCTTCTGAATCCTCCGAATAGTTTCCATGGAGGAATGTTTAAGCTTAATGCAAAATCTGATACAAGTTTGTTGCTCTACTCTCTCAGTCATTCGGAATGGGACAGCCACACACTACACATGATCACTCAGTGGCATCTACATTTATTGAAGAAGATGCAGGATACAAGAAACATCATACAAAGGACAATGATGCCTCAATCCCCTTCAAATTAGACACCTTGGGACCTCACACAGTTCTCCCAATCACCATCAGCCACCCCTGTCGTATTTTTCTGAATCTCATAGATGATCTGAAATCTCTTCCCTCTCAAAGGTGATTTTAGTTTGGGGAAAAGCCAGAAGTTGCCCCCAGTGACTAGCACAGTGAAGTTGTCATTATTCACACATGCACATTGCAGTCCACTCTCCTTGGCTGCCAGGTTACATCGGCATCATCCGAACTGTTTTCATTATATTAACAATGCCCAGACTTTTCCCAGACAGACCTCATATATAGTGTTTACAGGCATTATTCTAAAGTTTTCATACACATTAACTCACTTAGTACTCATAGGAACCTATAAGGTTGGTATCATAATTCTTCCCACTGTAGAGATAAGAAAACTGAGGCAGAATTGAGCGTATGTGATTTGCCCAAGGCTATACAGGCAGTAAGTACCAGAGCCAGAGTGCAAGTCCACCAAGAGTGTGCATTAGTGACTGCTATGGGGCCCAAAGACACAAATGGAACTTAAAGACATCAAAGACCTTTAAAGAGTAGGCATTCCTCTTCTTCCTGAAAGCACCAGGTCGTAACTTTGATTATAAAGCAGCTAATCCATGCACTTCAGGATGCTCTCCTACCATGAAGAATGCAGAAAAGATTGTGCTGGTTTATCAATTACTACGTAAGCTTGTGGCCACTGTGTATCATCAGACCAACTGGTTCCATATCATTTGGGAAAGTGAGGATGCTTGGGAGTTTATTGGTTCCTGCCTTTCCTCCCATGTCCTCTTTTGCCTTGAGCATCAATCAGACATATTGTGGAGTGTTTTTGTTGCTTAAGAATATTGCAAGAGTTGTATGAAAGAGACAGATCAAGATATTGTCATTTTCTAATCCTGGAGGGTGAAAACATAGGCAGACATCCAGCCAAAAATGAAGAGGGAGACCTGGTCCAGATGTCAGATTCTCCAGGTTCACTCCCAGAGAGTAGGAAGAGGAGGAGGAGGAGGAGGAAGAGAAGTAGAAATAGGAGTAGTAGTAGTTGCTGTTGTTACAGGTGTGGGAGGTTAAAGGCTTGTGTGTTCATCAACCCCCAGTTTGAAAAATCCCACAAAATGAAATAAATTCTAAGGTGCACAAGCCACAATAAAAATGCTAGCTTTTGTGCTAAGTCAATGTACAAATAAATGATCCAAAAAGGACAAAGAGATTGAGAATAGGAAACTCCAGAGGTGGCACAAAATAAACATTCCACTGCTGGGGACGATCAGGGGAACCTTATAGCAGTTGACCATTCAAGTTCAACTCTTCCTCCTCACAAATAAGAACAGAATGAAGGAAAAGGTGTTAGCTAGAGTGTGGGAAAAGGCCAGGTGGGAATTCCCCAAGGGAGAGCAGAGGGAGTGGAGGGGATTCTGATAAATGAGAGAAGAACCACAATCAGATCAGATATTGTTCTCTTAACGCTCCACGCCCCAGTGCCCGCTGGAGTCTTCAAAAAATTCGAAATGGACCCTCGGGACTTCAGCAAGTCAGAGCCAAGTACCTGAGATTCTGGTGTATCTCCAAATTCTTCTCAGCACTATAACACAGCTCCAAGTTAAAGGTGTAGGTAATGGTTTTAAGACATCTCAACAGCTTCAATGTGACCAAGAGCTTTGAGAGCCACAGTGAGCAAATCAGCCACCTACCAGTTTAGCTTCCAGGCAATTCAAAGCCAATTGTTAAGGACAGCATAAGAAAGAAGGCATATTTATGTGAATTAAGGGGGTAACCACTTTCTTCCTCTCCATCTCTCCCTTGCTCTGGGGAAAGCACTGTTGTGAACAGCTCTATGAAGAAGCCCATGTGGCAAGAAATGGAAGCCTCTTGCCAAGAGGGTCCCGCCAACAGTGAGTGGGTTAAGAAAAAGATTTCCCAGCCCCAGTCAACTCCTTAGCATTGCTGCGTGACAGCCTGATTGCAACCTCATGAGAGGCTCTAGGCCCAGAACCATCCATCTAAGTAGCTCCCAAATTCCTGACCCTCTGACTCAGGGTGAAAAAATAAATGTTTCTGGGTTTTGAGTTACCGCATATTCAGGTAACTTGTTATTCAACAGCAGATAACTACCACGAATACTTGCTTAAGTCACATAACTGAGGTGCAGTGGCGCAGCTGCTCTCCCAAGCCTATGCTGCTGCCATCGCAGGCTGCCAAGGCTATGGTAGTTCTGCACTCTGTGACTAATGACTTCTGTTATGGTTTTTGAAAGAAACAGAAATTCAATCAAGCCCGCTCAAGTAAAGTGGGGATTAATGAAGGAAGCACGAAACAAAATCACAGACCTCCAAGGATAGGAAACAAATTACAGAGTTTTGCTTTTAACAAGAAGGAGCGAGTGTTTAACAACTTATCCTCCCATAAATAACATTAGTAAGGGCTACAAGAAAAACCTCTGAGAGCTCCAGAAATTAAAAGAAAAAAAAAAAAAGCATGGATATTTGGAAGACAGTCAAAAATCGTAGCACAGTGTGAATTTCAGTTTTTTCAGGTATGCCCTAAAGGCAGCCAGAATTGTGGCCAAGGTAGAATGGCTGAAATTCCATGGAAAAAATCTGCTACTATTCTGGCTGGAGGTACTAAGTGAAAATTGCCCAGGGAAGCTGCATAACCAAAAAGTGAAGGGAGAAAAGAGCCAGGAAAAACACACCAAGTTTTGTGCTTAAACTCAGCCCAACTTTCTGCTGGACCTCTGAACCATGTATGAGGGAGTCAAATGGAATACAGCTAGCAGTTTAGGTTTAAAGAACTGAATTTAGGTCTGAAATTTCACTCACCCTAGGCATTATTTTTTTCAGTTTAAAATCAAAGTGAGTTAGTTGTTGCTAAAACAAAATATCAACACTCTTTAAAGCAATATAACAAAATCCAGAGGCTCTACAATATAGCCTACACAATATCCAGGATATAATGTAAAATTACTCAACATAGAAAAAATGTGAGTCAGTCTCAAGGAGAAGTGCAAACATTTGATGCCAGTCTCAAGATGGTACATACATTGGAATTATGAAGAAAGGTTTTAAAACAGCTATTGTGAGAATACACAGTGAGGTTAAGGAAAACACACTCATAGTAAATTATGAAAACTTAAACAGAGAAATAGAAAATATTAAAATAAAGCAAATACAATTTTAAAACTGAAAGACAGAACTTATAAAATTAAAAACTCAATGGATGGATTTATCGGCAAAACAAAGATGATGAAAGGAAAAAGTCAGTAAATTTGAACATGGACCAATAGCTATCATCCAGTTTGAATAGGAAATTTTTTTTCATGGAAAGAAAAATGAACAGAGCCTTAGCAACCTGTAATATAACTTTGAAATACCTCACTGAGAAAGAGCCTGGCACAAAAATATTTTGGAGGAAAAATTCAGAACTCATGATAAAGTCTGAAAGATATGAATTTACAGATTGAGGAAGCTTTAAAATCCTCAAACAATAGTAATTTGAAGAAACCCATGTCTCAGCACACTATATTCAAAGCAGTCAGAGAAAATGGTCAGGACAATTATAATACATAATCAATAAAACATAATTAAAAATAAAAAGAATGAAAAAGAAAAGAGACATAGGAGAACAACGAGAGAAATTATAGGCTCTTCATCAGAAACTGTGAAAGCTAGGAGACAGTGGAACAAACATCTTTAAAGTATTAACAGAGTGATGGCCAATCCAGATTTCCATATCCAGCAAAATAGCCTTTAAGAATAAAAATTAACTGAATACATTTTTAGATGATTTTTTTAAGATAGGGAATTTGTCACCACAATACCTGCGCTAAAAACATGTCAGAATAAGTAAGTAAATAGGTAAGTAAATAAGTAAGTATCAGACTAAAAATATTAGAGGGAATTTTGAATTTTCAAGAACAAATGAAAGCCCTGGCTGGTGACTCACTGGATAGGTGCTGGCCTGCAAACCCAAAGGTTGCTGGTTCGATTCCCAGCCAGGGCACATAACCAGGTTGAAAGCCAGGTCTCCAGCCAGGTCCTTAGCCAGAGGCAGGTGAAAGGCAACCATACATTGATGTTTCTCTCCCTCTCTGTCTCTCTCCCTTCCCCTCTCTGTAAAAATAATAAATAAAATCTTTTTTAAATTAAAAAATAAAAAATATAATGAAAAAAATTTTAAACAAATGCAAAGTATCACATGTAAATGATAAATACATGAGAAAATATTAAATACCTTTTATTTTAATTTCTGAAGAATACATAAGGCTATTCACAACAAAAGAAATAATTCATCTTCTGGGATTTATAACCTATGTAGGTAAACACATGACAATAATAATTTAAAGTATGTGAAGATGGAGAGCAAATGGAACTATACATTACAATATTTCTTCTCTATTACTTTTTTTAAAGATTTCATTTATTATTTTCAGAGAGAGGGGAAGAGGGAGAGGGAGAGAGGGAGAGAGACATCAATGTATGGTTGCCTTTCACCTGCCTCCAGCTACAGACCTGGCTGGAGACCTGGTTTGCAACCTGGTTATGTGCCCTGGCTGGGAATCAACCCAGTGGCCTTCAGGTTTACAAGCTGGCGCCTTATCCACTGCGCCACCAGCCAGGCATCTCTTCTCTATTATTTGGCACTACATAGACTATTAAAGCTAAGAATGTATAGTACAGAAAAAATTTTTAATACAAAAGAGTATAACTTTAAACCAATAAAAGCACTAAAATGGACATAAAATATTAAAATAGTCCAAAGGAAAATAACAGAAGGGAAAAGGGGGAAGAAATGAGAAGGGTTAAAACACACACAAAGAATAAATCAGTAGGTCAAAATCTAATCATATCAATAATTATATTAAATATTAATGGGATGAACACTCCAAGTAAAAGGCACAAACCATCAGAATGGATTAAAAAGTCAAGAAACAAGTACACCCTGGCTGGTAGCACAGCGGATAAGGCACCGGCCTGCAAACCCAAAGGTCGCAAGTTCTATTCCCCAGCCAGGGCACATAACCAGGTTGCAAACCAGGTCTCCAGTCAGGTCTGTGGCTGGAGGCAGGTGAAAGGCAACATACATTGATGTCTGTCTCCCTCTCTGCCTCTCTCTCTTCCCCTCTTTCTAAAAAAAATAAATAAAATCTTAAAAAAAAAAAAAGAAAGAAAGAAACAATTAAACCCTATCCATAAGAGACACATTCTAAATATAAATTAAAAGTTTGAAAGTAAATGGGCTAAAAAAGATATACCTTGTAAAAAGTAAGTGTAGTAAGTCTGAATGGTTGTAATAATATCAGATAAAATAGATCTTGAAAATATTACCAACAAATGAAGATTTCATAAAAAATAGAAGGGTCAATTCACTAGAAAGGTATAGGCATCATAAATATGTATGTGCCTAATAATACAGCCTTAAAACACATGAGTTAAAAATTGTCAAAATGAAAGGAAGAAATAGATGATGGTACAATCAGAGTGAAAGAATTTAATACCCCTCTTCAGCAAATAATGGAAAAGCTAAACAAAAACCAATAGATACCAATAGATACCCAGAATAAAATAACTGGACATATCATTCATTTCTACCTAGTTCATATTTCTAAAACTTTGCACCAAGCAATAGCACAATATACATTATCTTTAAGGACACCTGGTAAATATACCAAAATAGACCATACATTAGACCGTAATGCAAGTTTCAATACTTTCAAAAGATTAAAGTCATACAATGCATGTTCTTTGACTACTAAAAAATTAAATGAAAAACCGATATAGCTAGGATAGTCCTAAATGTTTAAAAAATAGACAACATATGAATGTATATGTCTTTTCAATTTAGTATTTCGTGTTATTTTGGATAAATACCCAGGAGTGGAACTGCAGGGTCCTTCGTCGCCACTTGTTATATAGCCTTTGTTTTAAAATCTATTTTGTCTGGTATTAAGTATTGCTACCTCAGCTTTTGTTTGTTTCCATTTTCATGAAATATAATTTTTCATCGATTTACTTTCAGTCTGTGGGTATCTCTGGATCTGAAGGGAATCTCTTATAAACAGCATATGCAGCCCCTATATATCTTTGGATTGGAGCATTTAATCCATTTGCATTTAAACAAATTGTTGATAAACATGTATTTATTATTCATATCTTTTATCTTTTTTTTAAATTCTTAAAGAATACCCTTTAGCATTTCTTGTAATATTGCTTTGCTAGTGAGGAATTCCATTAGTTTTGTTTGTTTGGTTGGTTCAGTTTGGTTTTGGTTTGAGAATCTCTGTCCTTTTATTTTATTTTTTATTATTTTTAAAAATTAACTTACTGAACTTAAGTAATAGTTTTGTTGGGTCATCCATATGTTCAATGCAACATCATTTACAATAGCCAAGATATGGAGGCAACCTAAATGTCCGTAACTAAAGAGAAAAAGAAGTGGTGCATATACACAAACTATAACTCAACCATAAGAAAAATGAAACCTGGTGGGGAGGGGGACAGAGGGGAGCAAAAAGGGGATGGATGTAATACAACAACAATAAAATTTAAAAAAAAAAAGAAAAGAAAAATGAAACCTTGCCATCTATAACAACATGGCTGGGCCTAGAAGGTTCTGCGCTGAATGAAATAAATCAGACAGAGGAAGACAAATATCATATGATTCAATTCTTTGTGGAATACAAAAAACAAAATAAACAAATAAGCAGAACAGAAACAGACTCATAGATACAGAGAACATTTTGATGGTTGTCACATGGAATGAGGGTTGGAGGATGAATAAAAAAAGGTGAAGAGATTGAAAAGTACAAATTGGTAGCTACAAAATAGTCATGGGGATGTAAAGTATAGCATTGTAATAATATTGTAATAACTGTAAATGGTGTCAGATGGATACTAGATTTACTGGGGTGATTGCTTAGTAAGTTATATAATGTCTAATCATGGTGTTGTACACTTGAAACTAATATAATATGGTACATTAGCCATAATTGAAAATAAGTTATTTAATGTAAAAAAAGTGGACAACAAATTTCTCAATCCCTGGGTCAAAGAAGAAATCATAAAAGAGTTAGAACATATTTGAAACAGAAGGATAATTAAAATACAACACATAAATATTTGTAGGATGCAGCTAAACCAGTACTTAGAAGAAAATTATGATTTTAAATACATTAGAGATCAAAAGAACATGATTTATGATTAATAACCTCCAGAATTTAAAAAGAGAGAAGTAACCTGTAGCAAGTAGAAGACAGGAAATAAAAATTAAAGCAAAAATCCAATAAAACAAAAAACCAACAATAAATAGAATTAATCAAGCCAAACAGTTGGTACTCTGATAAAAATCAACAAAATTCCCAAGCCCCTAGCTGGGCTGAGTTGGAAGTGGAGGTAGGATGGGGAGGAGGTGACAGATGATAAATATCTGGGCTAAAATATAGATACTACAGATAATAAAAGAAAAAACCATGATTGCGTTTCTGTAAAAGTGGGCAACTTAATTGAAATAAATATATTCCTTTAAAGCTAACATAACACAATCAAGAAGAAATAACTAATAACCTAGTAACTATCAAAAACATGAAATTCCTTGTTAAAAATCCTTTTTATTATATACATTGTTTTAAAAAGAAAACAGCCCTGACTGGTGGCACAGTGGATATGGCACAGGCCTGCAAACCCAAAGGTTGCTGGTTTGATCCCCAGCTAGTACACATAACCAGCTTGTAAGCCAGGTCCTTAGTGGAGGCAGGTGAAAAGCAACCATACAATGATGTCTCTCTCCCTCTCTGTCTCTCTTCCTTCCCCTCTCTCTAAAAAGAATAAATAAAATCTTTGAAAAAAAAAAAAAAAGAAAGAAAGAAAGAAAACAAAGAGAAAAAAACCCCTCTAGGCTCAGTTGTTTCTACTGGTAAATTCTACCAAAACGGATAAGGAAAAATTTCTACCAAAGTCCTCCAGAAAAAAGAAGACAATATCAACATTATCCTTCCTAATACTAAACTATATGAGATATTACAATAAAAGAAAAATATAGACCTAGATCATTCATAAACATAGATGCAAAAACTTATTAAATGTTTAGCAAATTAAATCATGAATGCGTCATGAACAAGTGAAGTTTATGCCTGTAATACAAGGTTGCTTTAACATTAAAAAAAATGAAATACACCATATTAAGAGAATAAAGGAAAAATTAATTGTATGCCAAAAAAAGTGCTTGACAAAATTCTACACATACCCATGGTGTAAAGGAAAAAAATAAACCAAAAAAACATTCTCAGAGACAAACTATAAAAAGACAAAACCTTCCTCTATGTGTTAAAGGACATCTAGGAAAAAACTTATAAAAGTTAATATCATACTTACTGATAAAATAATGCATGTTTTCCTCTTCAGATCAGAAGAAAGCAAGGATATATGCTGTCACCAATACTGTTCAACACAGGGTGAGTATTCAACTTATTTCAATTGCTAGCATCAATAAGTTAAAATTGAAGTTATTGAGAAAAAGAAATAAAGATCAGAAAGAAAAGATTAAAGCTGTCTCTATTTGCAGACATGATTATTTATATAAAAAGTTCTCAAGATAATATAAAACAACCACTAGACATAACCAGTGCATCTAGTAAGATCTCAGAATACAAAATTAAGTATTTTTAAATTAAGGTTAAAGATATAGCAGTAGCAAATATTTGGCAGACAAAAATTTTTTTAAAGTTTTATTTGTAATAGCACCAAAATACCATAACATCCTTAGGAATACAACCCTGACTGGTATGGTTCAGTGGACAGGGCATCACCCCACAAACTGAAAGGTTTTCAGTTCAATTCCTGCTCAGGGTACATACCTGGGTTGTGGTCCAGGTGGAAGCATGTGAGAGACAACAGACTGATATTTCTCCCAATTTTTTATAAAGATTTTATTATTTTTAGAGAGAGGGGAAGGGAGAGAGGCAGAGAGGGAGACAGAGATCAATGTATGGGTTGCCTTTCACCTGCCTCCAGCTAAGGACCTAGCTGGAGACCTGGCTTGCAAGCTGGTTATGTGTCCTGGCTGGGAATCAAACCAGTGACCTTTGGGTTCACAGGTGGGCACTATATCCACCAGCCAGGGCCCTGAGCTACCAGTCAGGGCCTCAATTTTTTTATTATTTTTTAAGGGAATGCTTTTAACAAAACCTATATAAGACTCCTACACCAAAAAGTACAGAAAATTGCTGAGAAAAATCAATTAAATGTCTAAATGAATACAGAGATACACATCCCATGTTCATGGATGAGGCAACTCAATATAGTGAAGATGTCTATCCCCCAATTTATCTGTGGTTTCAACATAATACCAATAAAAATTCCAGCAAATCTTTTTAATAGAAAATTACAAGTTGATTATAAAATTAATATATAGAGAAATCAACTTAGATTATAAAAAGCTTTTTTGAAAAAGGACAAACGGCATACTTACACTATACTATTTGATTTCAAGACTTACTCTGAAGACACAGTAATCAAAACAGTATTGGCAAAAGGATAAACCTATAGATCAATTTGTACAGATCAGGAAATCAGGACCAAGACTCATACACAAATGGTCAATTAATTTTCAACAAAGATACTAAGGTAATTTAATGGATAAAGAAATCTTTTCACTAAATGGTGCTGAAACAACTGGATATGCATAAGTGACCAAATGAACATTGACCCAAACCTTACTCTATAAACAAAAATCAATCAAAATTATCCATAGATCTAAATGTGATAGAAACAATAGAGAAACAAAGTAGAAAACCTTTGCAACCCTGGGATGAGGAATATTCTCTCAGATAGGACCCAGAAACTATAAGCTATTAAAACAAATTGGTAAATTGGATCTCATTAAAACTTAAAACTTTGTCTCAGCAAAATATAGCTTTGAAAATATAAAGAGATAAGCAACAAAATGGGAGAGAATATTTGCAATCTGAAAAGGGCTGGTATTTGAAATACAGAAAAAATAAAATAAAAGCTAAAAACTCAATAAAAAGAAGAAAAATCACAAAGTTAAATTGGGGACAAAGGACCTGAATAGACATTCACAAAAGCATATAAGCAAATGGCCAAAACACACATAGGAAAAAAAAAATACTCAAATGGCAAGCAATCCGAGAAACCCAAATTAACACCAGGAGTGCGCAGTTTCCAGAGGCAGTCGTGCCGGAGATGGCAGCTGAGGCCCCAGTGACAGCAGCGAATGCTCACTAACCGATTCTGTAGTGCGACTCTGACCAGGCTCCAGCCGTGTGACCTCCTGGTCCAGCTCTCCAGCACACACCTGCCATCCCAGCACTTCCATAAACTACCCAGTATCTTTTCAACAAAGTTTTTTCTACTTAAATTAGCCAGTCAGGTGCGGAGAAGGGTTCTATTAAACTAAGAAAACTTTCTGAAAAATATTTACATAGAAGACCAAAGAAGTGTAGAAAGCATCGATTTTAGTTTTCCATTGGAATCAAGAAATTAAGGACACCGTTACGCAAATAAAAGCTGAGAATATGGGTGGCAAGTGCAGTAAAAGAACAGGTAAACAAAATGCAGGCAGAGGCAAACATAAGGTTGCTAAAATAAGGGGAGAAAAATTAAAAATGAAGTAACTGTACCAAAATCTACATTAGAAGCTGAAAATATATTGGTACACACTGTGGAAAACCAAATTTACAGCATAAACACAAACTCCAAAATGACAAGGACAGGGATGAGAAGGAGATAAAAGATGAGAAGAGGGTAGGAAACAGAAATCAAATCTGTAGATAATTGAGAGTCCTAAAAATAAGAGCAAAACAAACAGAGCAGAAACAAAAATCAAAAAGACAAGGAAGAAAACCTTGCAGCATTAAAAAATAATTTATAGAATGAACAAAAAAAATGACTATCAGTCAACACTGATAAAATAGACCAACATCGGAAAAAGAACAATTGTCAGGCAATAGGGGGTAGGGTGTTAATAAAATCCTAGTCAATAGCTTATGTAGATTTTTACTGAAATTCGTCAAAACAACTCTGAAGTTTATCCAAAATATGAAACTGGTAGAAACAATTGTTGGGAAAATATTGTTCTCCAAAAACTGTGGAGAGGGGAAGAAAGTGATGATGTAGCACCTACCAAAAGTAAATCAAACATGGTAAAGTGTGACCATGGGGTTACAATAATCAAATCAGTATGATAGTTTTAAAAATCAAAAATAGAATAGAAATTCCAGAAGGAGAAACTCTAGCATGTTTTTTTAAAAAACAAATGATAAAAATAGCATCACAACTTAATTGTAAAACAAAGAATTAGTCACAAAATTGGCCAGATTTGTGAAAAAGAAAAATCCAGTTACAGCTTTATATCATGGCTTATAAAGAAATCAAATTAAGATGAGTAAAAAAAAAAAAAATTAAAAAATGAACTCAAAAATATTTGAGAAAATATATTGAATAAATGTTTGCCTCAGGGTTGAAGAAAACTTACGATTTTTATTATAAAAACAATACAGGAAGTCTCCAAGGGAAATGTGATAAAATGCCCAAATAATAAGTAAAATCTTACACATGTATATTTTTTAAAGCAGAAATGAGATTAAAAGGCAAATGTAAAGCAAGAGAAATATTTACTACCCTTTATAAATAACAGCTCTTTTAAATAAATATAAAACCACTCATCCAACAGAAACATAAATAAAAGGCACACATAATTAACAAAATTAGAAAACAAAGTCATTAATAAACATATCAGGACATATTTACTATCACAAGGAACCAAAGAAATACAAATTTAAAACAGTGAAACATTATGTTCTTAATCATTAATTTGGCCATATTATTTTCTTCCTCACAGTTACTGCAATCTATGGTTACTTGTTTATTTATCATCCATCTCTGCTTACTAAACTGTAAACTCCATGAGGGTGTTGGTCTGTCCTTTTACAACTGCATCCTTAGCACAGAGCCCCATGCCTGGCATACAGGAGTGCTCTGTAAATGTTTATTTAGTAAGTAAATGAACAGAGATATTTTTTTCTCATTATTTATATTTAACAAACACTTTGTATAGCACTAAATGCCTGGCATAGTTCTAAGTGCTGCACAAATATCAACACTTCATTCTCTCAGCAACTTATTCAAGTCTCTTCATCGCTAGTTCACAGACTGAAAAACTAAGGTTCAGATTCATGAGACAACTAAACCAAGGTCATTCAGCTGGCAAATAACAGAATCAGGTTTTAAGCCAAGGCATTCTGATTCCAGTCTCTGTGCTCTTTAAGCACTATACTTTCAATCAATATAATACAATGTATCATTTGTATGATGAGCCTTTTCAGCAACTACATCTGTGATGTGTGGTGATTTCAACAAAACCTTACAGACCATAAATAATGTGTGCAAACCAGTAATTTTAGTAAATTTTAATGTATTTATAGTTACCTCTACTTCATTACTTCATTTTTAATAAACTTATTTTAGAACAGCTTTAGATCAACAGAACACTTGTAATACTATACCACACACTGTTACTATGGCAAATTTCATACAATTGATGAACTAGTGTTGATACGTTATCATTGACTAAAGTTCATACTTGATTCACATTCTCTTAGTTTTATCAAATGACCTTTTTCTGTCCTAGAATCCCATCTAGGGCCATAGCACTTTACATGTAATCATCTTGTCTCCTTAGGCTCCTGTTGGCTATCACAGTATTTCAGGCTTTCCTTATTTTTGATGATTTTTTTAAAGATTTTATTTCATTATTTTTAGAAAGAGGGGAAGGGAGAGAGGCAGAGAGGAAGAGAGACATCAATGTATGGTTGCCTTTCACCTGCCTCCAGCCACAGACCTGGCTGGAGATCTGTCTTGCAACCTGGTTATGTGCCCTGACTGGGGAATCAAACCTGCGACCTTTGGGTTCACAGGCCAGCGCCTTATTCACTGCGCTACCAGCCAGGGCCTATTTTTGATGATTTTGATAGTTTTGAGAAGTACTGGTCAATTTCTTTGTGAAATGTCCTATCAAAATTTGCCTAATGAATGATTATACTGAGTTTATGGATTTAAAATAACAGATTCACTGCTAATTATTACACTCAATATTGACAAAGATGCATTAAGATAAGAATTCTCATATTCTAAGAGTAAAAATTGTTACATCTCAGGAAACAATTTCTAGTAACATGCTGATCTTTAACACAACCAAGTGATTTCTTTTCTAAGACTCCTTAAAAGACCATCAAAGATGAAGGCAGGAACTGAGCTAGTTATCACACACTGACCCACACATATTGTAGAAAGAATTGAATGACAACATCTATACACATGTAAGACAATAACTTGGAAAAAAATCTAAAGGAAATTCTTCAAGAGCCTATAATGTTTCTCTCTGGGTAGCATAGTGTCTTTTTTACTTTCTACATTCTTTAAGTCTCCTACAATAAACACACACTGCGTTCATTATCAGAGAATATTAACACGAATTTTTTTTAAGAAAGTCACATAAGCACATATTTTAGCTCTGACCACCCTCTGCAGGCCAGGGCTCATGATGGTGCTGAAACTTTTTGCAGCTACCTCCTGCATTCAGGACGCTCGGACTCTATCTCGGCAGGTCCAGGGATCTAGATGTCAACCCTCTCCACCACACGGAGGCCAGGAGTCTTCCTACCTACCAGCTTCTGTTTCAGAGTTGGCACTAGGACTGCTTCCTCTTCATGTCTGCAGCCTGGCTCATGGATTCCTTGTGTCATTCTTTCTTAATCACCAATAAAATTAAGGGGTTAAGAGCCTCATCCTAACAATTTTCCCACTCATTGTTTGCCCAGTACTGCTCCAACCTTAGATTCCACTATTTTCTTTCATTCTTTTTTTAAGATTTTATTTATTATTTTAGAGAGAGGGGAATGGAGGAAGGCAGAGAGGGAGAGAAACATCAGCATATGGTTGCCTTTCACTTGCCTCCAGCTATGGACCTGGCTGGAAACCTGGTTATGTGCCCTGGCTGGGAATTGAACCAGTGACCTTTGGGTTCACAGGCCAGTGCCTTACTCACTGTGCCAGCAGCCAGGGCTTACTATTTTCTTTCTGATTATGTTTGTCTATCAAGTTTTAGGGACCAAGTGATATCTGATTCATCTTTGTTTCCAGCTCTTGCACTTAGTAAGTCCTCATTAAATTGATGCTGAATTAGTGTTTAAATATTTGTCCATTGCAATCAGACTAATTTTTTTCAGTATTGTCCTGAACATACCTCACTCATTTCTGCCTCTACACCTGTTCTGGTACCATTCCCCCTGCCTGGCCCAGCTCCGTGGCCTTCTCTTCCCCATCACATCTTTGCCAGTCCTTCTGATTCCAGATAGTTCTGTGCCCCTCCATCCTTTCTCCTTAAGTCGGCCTCTGCTTCATCTAATTTCCTAAGACTCCATTTGTATACAACATCAAGACTCTATTTCTATCCTAACATCAAGTCACCTGAGTCTGAACAAGCATCAACAAGCAGAAAGTCTCCAGAATTTGATATAAGACAGAGACATAGAATTGCAAGCCAATACTGCTACTACCATCCAGGAGACCATAGTCAAGTTGTTTATGTTCTTTGAGCATTTGTTTACCACCTGTAAAATGGGTTAGCTCAAAAGGATTATACATCGATTTTAAAAATATATATTCAACAGAAGGCAAAAATAATCTGGATTATTATCATCATTACTAAATCCTTTCTCCCCCAAAGAGTTCATAGTTTCTTGACACCACAGCACTCCTTTATATCTTCCAAAAACTCTCACCCAATATTTCCCACACAGAACACTGACATGGAAGTCAGAAAGCACACCCCATTACTACATGACAAGTCACTAGACTTCTCTGAGTTTCCTGGTCAGGTAAATAATGGTCATATTATCATATCTCCCCTACTTACGTGACACCATTGTTAGAGACAACAAGTAGATGATGATGCACAAATATTTCATAACCTAAAAGTGACTTTTAGCTTTAGTTATCACCAAATATCCTCAATATAAATGTATTGACTTGGATTCCCCTTACTCAGCCTCTTTTCAAATTATGCTTAACCCATTTAATGCACTAGTCTTCCCATGAGGCACAAAGGAAAGCTCCCTCACTGAACTATACCCAGCGTCAGGCACTTAGCTTCCTTCTTTTTCACGGGCACCATGGTTCTCGCAACTGATCAGGTTCTCCTCTGTGCTCTGGTTACTAGAAGCCCAGATCCAAACACACAACCTCCAGCAACTATTGTACAGGACCTCTGAGCATGCATGCTTATACTAATTATGCTATGGACTTCACTTTTTTCCTACTTTGATCTTCCCTATACCTTCCATTTTCTCTTGTACCTTGTTCCATGTAACTCCAAAAGCCACCCCCAATTCCTTCTAAAATGAGCAAGGACAAGAATCCGCGATCAAAGCTCCATTTATTCATTGAAAATAACACCCTGTTTTCTTACTGCAGGGTGCAGCCATTCCATAGCAATGGCGACAATCTATGTGGCCATTCATCAGCGCAGGGCTCATAGGAGTGGTGTGGTAGTCTGCTCACAAAAACTGATGCAATGCTTCTCCTATGTGACTTTGCCTCAACTCCCATCGAAAGGAAGAATCTCTTTCCCTACCCCTTAAATTGGGTTTTGTGACCTGTTTGAGTAAATCAAAGGGAGAACGTTATAAAACTTCTGAGACTGAAGAGAACTTAAGAAGCTTCCCTCTCTTAGAATCCCATCAGCCACCAAGTACGCATGCCCAGGTTACCCTGCTGGATGATAAAAGTCATGCAACCCAGTTGCCCACATCTCCCTAGCCAACAGCCACCTGACTAACCCAAAGTGAGCCACCTAGCTAGCTAACAGGAAGTTGGTGCCAGACTGAGGCTATGAAAGACCAGGAGAACCACGGAGCTCAGCCTACCCTGGCTGCCGGTCCACAGCATCATAACCTAAATCTCTGTTGTTTAAAATCACTACATTTTGGGAAAGTACATAAGCAGCTAAAGCCAACTGACACCGTGGCTAAGAACATTCACAGGGCTGGCAAGTAATAATTCAGCCACAGTAAAAGAACTATTTGAGAGTTATGAATACATAGATATGAAATGTAATCAGAATCTCTTTCAGGACCAACATCTTGGAGTCCATGACTCCATCACGTGTAAGAGCAAATCAAAGCAACCTATTCTCATGAAAAATGGAGTTCACTTGGAGGAGGTGAAAACAATCACTATCACCAACCAATATGCTTCCAGCGCTCGCTGAGTGCAAGGGGTTAACCGCAACCTTCAGGGCTCTTTACTGTTCCCATTCCCCAGACCTTTCCATACTTCTGCATAAAGGACAGCCCTGCCTTCACAATTCACAACACTAAACAGTCAGACATGCCAGATCTCAGGCAGAAACCTACTGCTAAAGGATGGTTCGCAGGACTAGAAACTCCAAAGCTGCCTACATTTAACAAGACCCAGAGATGAGAGACAGGAGGCAGAAACAGAAGAGAAGCATAACAGTGCAAAAGGAACAGCCCTTGGACTCAGACCTGAATCTCAGCTCCTTCCTTTAGAAGGCTTTCTACTGGGTCTGGAGTTAGGAAACCCAGGTTCACTTTTGGAGTTTCTACTTATTTGCTGGACTTCAGCATCACC
The DNA here is from genome assembly GCA_004026585.1 of Noctilio leporinus. Taxonomy (NCBI): domain Eukaryota; kingdom Metazoa; phylum Chordata; class Mammalia; order Chiroptera; family Noctilionidae; genus Noctilio; species Noctilio leporinus. Next base: position 316,077 of record PVIW01001112.1, read on the forward strand.
ACTTGAAAAATGAGGAGCTTTATAATTTGCAGTTTGGGCTTTATAATTTGCAGTCTTGAAAGTTTGTCATTTTGAGACTAAAGATTTATTAAGGCTTTTTTTTTTTTTTTTTTTTTTTTTTGAGCAAGTTACTTCACCTGTTTTCCCTTCAGTATCCTAACCTTTAAGATGAGTTTAGTAAAACCTACTCCACAATGTTGACCTGCATATAAAGCACATTATTGACATATAGGAGACACTTAATAAACATCAGGCAGTTGGGAAAATGTTTGACTCTGCCGTTCAGACCGTATGTTTTCTGCTAGAATTCTGACAGCTTTTTATTGAGGATTCTTGAATTTTCCACTGCTCTAATGAGTCCTTTTTACCGACAGCATCTAAAATTCAGGAATCTTATATTTTTTCTATCATATAGAAGCCACAAAATATATATAATGAAGAGAAAGAGCATACCTTAGGAAACCTCTAATCTCAAAATTACTCATTTTCAAGAACAAACCTTATGTTGCACATGATGAAAATGAGGCTCAATGAATAAGTGCAAGTGCCGGAAGTGAACCCAGGTTTCCCGACTCCAAGTCCCAAATTCCCCTTCTCTTCCACAACTCAGAACATATATACACTCTCCTACAGAAAACATTCCCAAGTCATTTCTCATCCATCCTTTTGGCCAGAAATCCAGATTAGCTTCTGTCACTGCCATATCATCAGGCCAGCTTCACTCAAGACCCACTTATTGTCTGCAAATGTTGCTATAATTAAATCCAAGTGGTCGCTGTGAGCTATCATCGCGTACCCTCTCCAGCCATTAGTCAGATTTCCAGGGCTGCAGCTCTTTCTAAAGAGGTCACCCGCTCTTCTCTTTCCCTTTGGCTATCCCAGCAGGGTTTTTCTTTCCATTTCTTGGGCAAGGAACTTCTACACCCGACTCATTTTCAGGCAATGGGCCAACCTTCCCATTTATCCCAGTGACCTTCCAACAGCCAGAAAGTCTCTCTCATCACCGCTGAGCTGGAGGGGCGGGGGCAGCCAGGGGAAGACAGTGAAGCAGCCTCTCTGACTGCAGCCCACGGGGCTGTTTCTAATAGAGCAAAGAACTGCTGTTGTCAACATCCCCGTCGGCATCAGAACCAGAAGCCCCCTGTGTTCACTCTTGCAACTCACCATACTTCTCTCTGGATGTTTATGAGAATCCTTCCAGTTGGGGAAAGAAAACTAAAATCTCTGAGTTGGATGGGGTCATCAGGGTCCTCTGGCCCAAAGTCCCCACCTTACAAACAAGAAAGGAACCTGGGGCGGCAGGAGGGAAAGTGACCGGCCCACAATCACTTAGTGAGTGAAAGACAGAACGCGTCTAGACTTGGGTCTCCCACCTGAACCGCAGTTCAAGAAGCAGCGTCATTCTTTACTCTTAGGATCCCAGAAGACGAATAAGTAACCGGATTGAAATACGTTTGGAAGCTGCCCTCTGAGGAACCAGCTCGCCACCATTACCAGGCAGCTTGATCGCTTGGGGTGGACCTTGCTTCCCAGTTCCAGGGATTGGGCAGCAGCCCAGGAGTGGGGAATTAGAATACACCTGCTTCGGGCCATTGCTATTGGTTAAAGGATAATTATGCGACCGAAATAGGGCTGAGGAGAATCACCCGTAGGATTTTTGCTGGAGTTTTTAGAAAAGAATCTACTCTGTGTTCTCTGGGATTGTATACATTGTAAGGACAACAAAAGCCTTGAGTTGCTAAAGGCCATCTTTACCAGTAGTTCAAAAAAGGCTTCCTTAGAATGAATGGAACAGAGTAGTAGTATTTGAGCACCTGAATTCAACTGCCTATGAAGATCTAGACTTTTTGAATGACCTGTCAATAAATGTTACCTTTTCTTAAAGATCATCTGAGTTGTGTTGTCATTTGTAACCAAATTTTCTCAATTACTTGCAATTATAAATGAAATTTTAAGACTCCCTTGATACAACGTAGCTTTTAACATGATCACAAACAACATGAGTACCCCTTCCTCTACCCACTTACACACCTATACCCAATGGACCCCCTAAATGGAATTGCTCCCTGAGTCTTCCTTAATACTAATCACATTAATAATAAATTATTATTGGGCACTACTTCTTGCATTATCTCTGACTATAATGCCATTAAATTCTTTAAAATCCCCATCAGGAAATATATATATATTTCATTAACATATATGTATATATGAAACAAGAAGGCTTTTAGGACTCTGGTCTACCTAATGAAAAATGGCCCAAATGTGGGAAAGTAAGCATCCAGTGTATCATTGCATTGCTTTGGTACACACCCACCTCCAAGCCAAAGGGTAGTATTAATGATATGCATTCAGACAGGACAACCCATTTAAAACAAAGCCTGCTAAAGTCATGACAGCATGTTTTCTTTGCTATAAACAGCTGCTCAGGAGAAAACATTATTATTAAAGCCACCTCAGTAGTCACATCAGCTTGGCCCTTTACAAAATACCTACCTTCTAGGTGACAGAAAATATTCTTAGAGAAGTAAATAAAGATGCTTCAAGATCACTAAATGGAGCCCTGGCTGGTGGTTCAATGGATAAGGTGCCCACCTGTGAACCCGAAGGTCACTGGTTTGATTCCCCAGCCAGGGCACATAGGCAGGTTGCAAGCTATGTCTCCAGCCAACTCTGTGGCTGAAGGCAGGTGAGAGGCAACCATACAATGATGTTTCTTGCCCTCTCTGTCTCTCTCTCTTCCCCTCTCTCTAAAAAATAATAAAGTTATTTTTTTAATGAAAAAAAAAAACACTAAATGTTTACCATATGTTGTGGTGTGGAAGGTGAAACTGCAACCAAGCAAAATAATAATTAATATAATAATTAGAATTGCTGGCATAGATATAAAATTGTGTATTGAAAAGACAAAGTACCCAATGCCAGCATTCCACTTTGTAATGAAAAACCTACTCAGAGCTATGATTTATGGACACTAAGAAATCAGAAACTTGACTATCAAAGAAAGTCAGACAAAAAAGCTCTGCTTTCTGTGATCAACATGACCATTTCTCTGAGTGCAGTGTGGTAATGAATGCCATAAACCGATGGATTATTTTTCCAGTTTTGCATTAGAGCCAAATTATGCTAGTTGGATAGGCTAGATGGACAGAAAGACTGACAGGCAAACAGATAGATAATGTTCTTAGTTCATTTCAGACCCAGATGATGCTCACCTTTTTGCCATCACTTCTATGGGCAAATTGGACATGTAATAGCTTCTACGAAAAAAAGTGGGTGTGTGTGTGTGTGTGTGTGTGTGTGTTTATGGTGCATGTGATAAAGTGGCAAAATTTCAGTAAAATAAACAACATACCACAAAAGTGTTATATTTTGAAATAGATTTATTCTTATATATAAATACATAAACATGGTCATTATTTTTTTAATTGTTCAAAAAAGTCTCCATTTGCTGCAATAATAGACTTGATTCAACTTTGGAATCTTAAGCACTCTAACTTTTCTTTATCCATGAACATCATGTTTTCAAATCTTAGCTTTAACACCCTCTTTACTGGAATGAGGTTGTTTATTAACTTCTCACACATCCTCCATATAATAGTCTAAAGGATTTGCATGTGGTGAACTAGGCAGCTAGATTTCCTTGGACCAGATTCCAGAACATTGACACTGAGACAGTCTTGCACCTTTTTGGTGTTATGTGATGGTGCACCATCTTGTTGGAGGATAAAATGACATCCATTTTGTGACTTGCTTCATCCACGGTACCATTACTTCTCTCAAAATGTCAAGGTAAACATCAGCAGTCACCATCAAGCCTTATGGAAACAAATGCAGGGTCATGATATCTCCTTCATTGCTGACAACACCTAACACCATCACTGTAGCAGGAAATTTCCTGTAGCAGGAAAGTCCCTAATGGGACTTCATTAAGATTCTCACAGAGCCACCTGTTGTTTCTTCTGTTGACTATCTGGTCCTGCTGAGAATTCTTTTCTTCAGAGAAGAAAATTAGAGGGTTTTTTCCTTTGGGATTTTTCAATTTTGTTAACAGTGTCCTTGCTTTTTCAAAGCATCTTTGCTTTGTCTGCTGTGTCCTAAACTAGTCTCTTCTAGGAACGTACTATCAATATCTGATATCTTCAGCAATAATCTTATGAACTGTTGCATCCGACATCTGCAGTTCTCTTGCTATGGAGCACATTGACTTACCTGGATCTTTAGTGATGATCTCCTGGATTCTGTGTACAATATCTGGACTTCTTCGATCCTTGCTTATATGTTTTCCTTGCTGGTGTGACAACATCACAATCAGCATCATACACCTTCTTCACATTGTAAACTGTATGTAAAGGGATGTTACTGATGTCCACAATTTCCTTACCAGTTGGCCCTGCATGCAGTCTAGAAATTATGGTTGCTCTAACACTGTATTCCTTTGACATGATGGTTGCTCTCAGAGTTTAATACTTTATATCTGAAACAATGATGTTAAATCATAACCTTAGAAACACAGGTTTTCGAAATTAATAAGAAGCACATGAAATAAGGAGATGAAACGTTATTGCCAATTGATCGCGTGCACCCTATACCTACATTCATCCTTAAGACAGTAAGACAAATAGTAGCCTTAGCCTCATAATGCATTGCAGAAGTTTTTTTTTTTATATAAAGATTTTATCTTTTATTATTCCCAGAGAGAGGGGCAGGGAGAGAGGCAAAGAGGGAGAGAAACATCAATGTATGGTTGTCTTTCATCTGCCTCCAGCCACAGACCTGGCTAGAGACTTGGCTTGCAACCTGGTTATGTGCCCTGGCAGGAGAATCGAACCAGTGACCTTTGGGTTCGCAGGCCGGCACCTGATCCACTATGCCACCAGCCAGGGCCAGAAGATTTTTAATATCAGGATGTAGATGCATGCTGGAGGAAAGCCAAGGGTTAAAGAAAGGAATACAAATGTATTTCAGAAGTCTGAGTGGAGGATCCATACACCTATGTTTTCGCTCACTCTGCTCTGTTCAACTTCAGACACAGAACTGTCATTCACCCTTTAAAGAAACATTTATTAAGTTCCTACTGTGTCCCACTACTGGGCTGAGTGGGTATACAACATGACCAAACCAGATAGATACAGTCCCTGTTGTCTTTGTGATGTTTACATCTAAAGGAGAAAACAGATATTAATAAATAAGTAAATATTAATGAGCATTGTCCCAATTATCTGTTACTGGAAAAGAAGCTACTCCAAAGTGTAATGACTTAAAACACCCACCACTGTATTATATCTCACAATAGTGAGGGTCAGGAATTCAGGCAGAGTTCAGCTAGGCAGTTCTATTCCACGTGGTGTCAATGGAGGGTCCAAAGCAGTTCACTAACATGTCTTATGCCTTGACAGGGACTCTCTGGTACGGTAGTGCCAGGGTGATCAGGTTTCTTGTTCAATGGCTCAAGGCACCCACAAAGCAGTCCAAGAGACAGGAAGCAGACTAAGGTCTGCGCCGGGAAACGCTCACATCATAATTTCTGCCACAGCCGTCACAGAGCCTGCCAGGACTCAATAGGAGGCCATGTGAATCCCACCTCTTCCTCATGGAAGAAGTTGCAGCTGTACTTAATCCACCACAAATGCATAATCCACAATTACGAAAACACGTGAAGGATAAGAACAGGGTGCCAGGGGGAGGATGGGGTGGGGGCATCTGATTTACACGGGGTGAGCAGGCAGCCAGCCCCTCTCTCTCGCTCTGAAGGATAGGTAAGTAGTCATGAGCCTCAAAGTGCAGCCCATCTTCAACATGAACACATCCCATCTTCAAAATTATCCCCCACCCCACTAAAAAAAAAAAAAAAAAAAAAAACACCTGCCTTCATTAGGGGAAAGACATTTCCCAGAAAGAGACCCATCTCTATTAGTAGAAAAACACTTCAGCAAGGTGTTTTGTGTTCTACTAAACCCCTGGAAGACAGACACATGCTTCAGAACTACTGAATTCCTTCTATTCTCTGAGGAGTAAAATAAATTACGTCCCTGAGAATTTATTTAATGATATGGAACGGCAAATTTCACTCTAAAATCAAATATAACATCTGTAACGGTACAAAAAAATAATAAGCAATTAAACAGAAAACTTTGTTGCTAAACAGGAATATCTGGAAAGAATATTTGTCATCTCATACAGAACATTAGCTGTTTCAAGACTGCATTCACTTTCTGTAATGACAGGAGATATTTTTACTTAAAATGCCCAGGTAGATATGTTTACCATAAAAATCATATAGCTGATATATGTAACCGGCCATCTATATATTGTATAAATTTCTAACTGTAAGTGTAATACAATCTGTGCACTCAGCTGCCCTTCACACAGTGAGCACCTACTTTGTGCCCTGTTATTCCACAATTGCAATATAAAAATTCTGCAGATAATTGCTCACGTGATTGAGCCTGTCCTCTCCTCCCCTTTTGCATACTGCCCCTGACCTAGTTCAAGACTGCTTCAGCCTCCCCTGGACTATTCCTGCAACTTTCCTCCAGTTTGTTCTCTGGTACATTCTCAAATGGCCCCTCAGAGGGATCTTTCTAAAATTGTCACCACAGGCTAACATCTGAGCTCCAAAGTCTAATACATAAGCTGTCCATAGTTGGCTTAGAATTGATCCCTCCAGCCTCTTTTCCTATCGCCCTGGACACCCTGCACATCCTGTGGTTCTGTAGTTCGGCCCCGATTAGTCACCCTAGTTTTTGTTGGTTCATCTTTCAAGCCTCATTTCCAAATCTGCCTCCTCTGGGGAGCTCACTTTCCCCCAATTCCCACAGGGTCCTGGTCTCAGCCCTGTCACAGCATGAATCACAGCTTATTAAAGTGTCCACTAATTTTTCTGTCCCTAACCTCCACTGTCAGCCTGATCTCCAGGGGTGGAGCTGTGGTTCCCTCACGTTTTTATTTCTAGTGACCAGCAGGGACTGGCCCAATGTCTCCAGTCCATAAACATTGTTGAATATCTCATTTTTTAGGCACCAGGTAACCTTCTAGAATGTTGATTTGCTGGCTTGAGACAATTTTAGTTTTCTTGAAATGCCCAAAAGCCATGAAGCCCAAAGAGATGTAAAGGAAAATGGATTTTTTCAAACACGCACTTTAATAGGTTTTTTTACTTTCCTATGAAGCAGAGAATTCTTCTCTACAGTAATTTCTTTGTCTCTGTGTGGACATCTGATGCAATTTGCCTAATTTTATTTTTTAAGCTACAAAGCTTAGTTGCTGAAATCTATTTGCCAAATCTAATTCCAGCACACTTGATCCACCACATTTTGCTTGTCACGCGGTCCCTGAAAATGGCTCCTTCTGCCAAGTTTGGGGTCCCCTGTGACACAGGAAACTGACCAATGAGATGAGAGAGGTGTACCAGCCACAAAGTGAGCACTCTGCACTTTCAATTCTAACACAGGACTTCAAGTGAGATACTTAATGTCTCTGTGCACCCCAGCTTCCTCGTATGAAAAGTGGGGACAGCATGAAAACAGTGACTGCCTCACAGCATTTGGTGAAGCAATAAATGTAAAGCACCCACCTGCTCTCTTCCGCCGGCCCTGGAGAAACATGGCAGGAGAAAGCCGGTTCCCACGAGCAGGGGGCACAGGACAGACAGGCCACTGGGCCCCACCATGCTGCCCAGTGCGGCCCACATGCAGGAACTCACTCTCTCTGGACTGTAGGGGCCTTTGCAGGCCAGGTTCCTGGTGAGGAACTCAAGATCCTGAAGTGGTAAGAAACCACAGGCCCTATGCTATTAAATAGTGGCTTCCCTGTGCATGTTCCACTGAAACATTACAAAAAATGAATAGGTTTCTCTCCCGTTGTCTCTTTTTCTTTTAATTTAATCTTTATTGTATTTTTCCCGTTACCATTCAGTCCCCTTATACTCCCCTCTCCCCAGCAATCACTGCACTGTTGTCCATGACCACGAGCCAAAAAATAAATACATGATTTCACTCATATGTGGAATCTAATGAACAACCTGAACTAACAAAAAGGAGAAAGGACTCCCCTCATCTCTAGTGCCGCGCTGCCTGGAGGGATCCCTTTCCCCAGACGTTGTCACCTGACACACTCCTTCATGCGAGAGTCACCAAACAGAGGGGAAACCTTGGGTCCACCTCAATAAATTGCCAGCTGCATCTCGAGGTAATGACTTAGCTAAACTAAGTTGCTTCTGTTAAGACTGCTTCAGGGGACAGTAGCAGAGAACATGGAAACAATCAGAGGTCAGGACTCAGAGGGAACATATGGCCAATGAAAGTCCGAGCTAGGAGTACAGACCAGAGCTCCTAGAGCCAACCCCAATACTTATGCCCGACAGGACCCTGAAAAGATGATGGATTACTGCAGAGACTATCATTTGGGGTGGAGCAGGGTCTTAAGAGCAGAAGGACCACCCAAGTATGGGTTAATTTCTGCATCAAAGGTTTGTTGAGGGTCTACCATGTGTTGGGCATTGAGGTGACAGCAACAGATGTTGACAGGGTTCCCGCTCAAATGTGACTTACAGTCTGAGCAGGGTGAGGGGCAGGGCCAGGTAACAAGTAAACAAACGCAATAATTATAGTTGGTGACAAGCCCCATGAAGGAAGTAAGCAAGGTGCTGTGTTGACAAATCACACAGTAGAGGGGGCTTCTCTAAACAAGGGGGTGGAGGAAGGTCTCACAGAGGAACTAGCCTTTAAACCAAGACCCGAAGGGCACGACTCCAGCCATATGAGAAACCAGGAGAAGAATATTCTAAGGAGAGAAAAAGGAGTGAGCATCACAAAAGAGCTTCTTTTCTAGAAATAAGTCAAATGTCTCCAGGGGAAGTGGAGCTGGGAGAGCAAAGCAGAAAGGGTAGGACATGAGGTGAGAGAGGAAGGCCCCAGTCAGGTCACACGGGGTCTTACAAGCCAAGGTGGGAAATTTACATTTTATTTTGGGTACCACAGGAAACCTGCGGAGCGTTTGAAGCAGAGGACAGGCAGATCGTATGTTCTTAGAAGACGGTTCTGTCTGCTCTGCATAACGATGACAGGCAGGCGAGTACCGGGCAAGCCGCATGTCTGGAAACTGTGGAGGGTGGTCGGGCAGAGACAATGGTGCCCTGGCTCCAGGGATGAGATCAGTGACCACAGAAAGAAAGACCTGAGTCCGTGACCAGTTTAGAAGTAGAACTGATAGGGTTAGTCAATGGATTTGATTTAACTGGAAGGAAGAATCAGCTATTTTACCTGGGTTTGTTGCTTGAGAAACTGGCTGGCCATGTTGGAGCTTAGAGTGATTCTAAAGACTCACAATGATCCCGCGGTGATAAGTAACAAACCCTGGTTCAGTCCAGCTAATCAAAGTCTAAGCAAGTTGGCAGAATTCTCCAGGCCCTGATTTTCTTATGTATTAAACTGGCATAATAAGACCCACATTGGTCCAAGTGACTTAATGAATACAGTGCCTGGCACATACTGGCCCTCAATACATATTGGTTTCACTGTTTCTAAAACAGCAAATCTTATTTGGGATGAGATACAGTCCTCTGAAAATTTTTTTTTTTTACTTTAGTCCACTTTAGGGCTTCTCAATATTCTAAATGAGTATTTTCTCTTACAACTTAGTAGGGTGCATCCTGATTTTACCATTAGGGAAAACTATAAAGCCTTTGAGATTTATTTTCCTTTCATTTCTTTGCAGTTGTTTTTGACTTTCAAAGTCAATCTCGGTTTGGTTTTATTTGATTTAGTCTAGAGACAGTCTTAAAATTCTTAGTTATTGCTTCATCAGTATGTCAACTTGATTAAGTAAAGTCGGGGGCAACCGCAGATTTCTTAACCACCCCCTGTGATAAGTTTCCATTCTGGGTCCTCCCAACTGTATTTTAAAGCTGCTCAGTCAACAGAAAAAGATAATAATATGCCTCCTTTGTGAGTTTCTGGGAGGCACCACTTGGGAAGACAGAGCGGAACTCAAGAAGGTAGGTACTAAAACTCACATGCACCTAGCACATTGGGAAGTTCGGCATCTTTTCTACACTGAACTGTGGAAGGGCAGGAAGCAGTTCTGCGGCTCCAGGGGAGACTCTAGATGGTAGGCAAGAGCCCTGCCTCCCATCCTGTCACAAATGCCTTCAACGTTGAGACATAGAGATTGAGTATTTACAGGGAGAATAATTATTTTTATGCTGTAACCTAAGGTTTTCCCCCACACATGTAAACATGTGTGTAGAACCTGCATAAATGCCTATATAAAATCTTTGCCCTGGGATTTCTGTTGGCTTCTTTGCTGGAAGAGACAAATTTATATAAAAAGAGAGAGTAATCACTGTAACTTCTGGCCTACCACCTTCATTGGAGAATCACACATATACCTTTGGGAGAAAAAAATATGTTTCCCCCAGAAGACAAGTAATTTGGAGGTTATCATAAGGGTTTGTTTCAGCTCTTGTTAGATATCAATTTTTTTATTCAAGTTTCCTAAATAAAAGCAGAAAATGCATATATAACTCCTTAGGAAGTATACAGTGCCATATGAAGGAGTACCCGGAACACCTATTTATATCCTTGCTCTACGACTTAGTATTCCTATGAAAAAGATGAACAATACTCAACTGCTGATAACCGAAGAGCTTGCTATTCTAAGAGAAGGTGGCACTATGATATGTTTCTAAGGCTAAATATCTCTTCTCACAGTGACTGTCATTTAAATTCCTGCCTAGCAAAAGGATTTTTGTGGAAGGTTAATGCCTCCTCTAACATTTATCCTAGACGGTGGAGCTTTTCACATGATTTTCTGGGCTTTATTCCTGTCGTGTTATAGAACCTTATCTTCCCTCTAATAGCTTTCCAGTAAAGAGCCAGTACATATTAAGGCAGTTGTAATTTCTCAGTTCAAGCCCCGGTTTAATGAAATTTCAAATCTCTAGTAAAGGGAGGCTTGGGTTAAGCCATGAAGAAAACAGGGTGGGCCAAAGCAAGGGGTTGCAGCCCTGGTTGAGAATGGGCTATGGAAGGTGACAGACATGGGGCTCCGGACAGCGGAGGCCACTGAGAGCGGCAAGGAGGAGCGTCAATCAGGCCAGTGGACTAAGTGAAGCAGCCTTCCACTTGAGAAAGCTTTTTCAAATACCCCCCAATTGCATTTGAATTCATTTGCTTTTCCACCATTTCCCTAATTCCCTTTCGGTATCTTGATATTTACTAGAAACCTTGGCACTTCAGTAAGGCCCTCCTTTTCCAGTTACCAACCCACCTTTTGTTCCTCATCCATCAGGTGTTCAACAACATGGCCAATGGCTGCGGTAGGCTGTATTTTTTTTTTTTTTAACGGCCACAGCAATGTTGCAGGTCCCACTTGCCCTTCCTGAACCTTGCCACTTCCCAGTAACAGTAAGAAGCAGAGTCTATTTCACCTCCCCTTGTTCTTGGACAGGACTTTGTGACCATCTTGTTCAATTAAATGTATGAAGTGCATTACACACGCCACCTAGGACAAGGCAATGATAAGTAATATCACTCTTGTCTGGTTCTAGCCTTTAGATTGCAGCCATCATGCTGTGAGAACCCTGAAACCAGTCCATGCAGAAGACGGCATGGAGAGGCCACATGGAGAGGTCTCAGGTATCCAGCTGACAGCCAACTTCACTGGCAGATCTGTGAGGAAATGAGAACTAATGATTCATGAACCCGAGGATTCTCAAGAATATGGGGAAAAGGAAACCTCAGAAAAGGCTAGTTTTCCAGCCATTAGACTAACACCAGATTCCATCCCATGGTAAACTGGGTGTTAAAAGCTTTATTTATAGTCCTAGACTATCAAAACCCCATTTGGGTTACATTTATGTTCTCCTCCTAGTCCCATATGATTCTGCTACTCATTTGATGTATATGCTGAATCATCACTAAACCCCCTAAACCACAAGCATTATAGTCTACATCTTCCGTATAACAAAACTGAGGCTTTGCGATCTCAAGTTTTGCTCAAAGTGTAGCAAATGACAGAATGTGAATTCAATTCAGACCTGTCTCATTCTAAATCGCACAGTCTTTAGTTTTCAGGAACCAAAGAATTCTAACCAATAAAGCATATGTGTTATAATTTGCTTATATTGATTAAATATATACTTAAACTTGTGTATGTGTATTACTTTGCAAAGGTTGTATGATGCTAAAATAAATAATGCCATAAATAGAAAGCTAGGAAGAGGTTCCCATTTTATTTATTGTATTTTAAAGATCTGTATTTTTTTTAAGGATATTTAAAAAGATTTTATTAATTATTTTCAGAGAGAAGGGCAGGGAGGGAGGCAGAAAGGGAGAGAAACATCCATGTATGGTTGCCTTTCACCTGCCTCCAGCTACAGACCTGGCTAGAGACCTGGCTTGCAACCTAGTTATGTGCCCTGACTGGGGACTCAAACCAGCGACCTTTGGGTTCGCAGGCCAGTGCCTTATCCACTGTGCCACCAGCCAAGGTGAGGTTCCCACCTTTGACCCTCAGTTACTTCTTCTATACAAGTGATACCTGCCTTCAAGGACAACATGGGAGTGATGGGTCCACTTCTCTTGGTTCTAAGCCTGCCACCCTCATTTCTTTACTAGACTCTATGACCCTTGGATATAGGGTCTTACCAAGATAAAATAATGATTCAAAAGTCATATAGTAGAAAGTTTTATCTTACATAATTCAGTCTTTATTTGTGAAGACAACAGAGATCACTTTTAAACTAGGCATGAGGTAATCAGATTTGCATTTTTGAAGGATCCCTGTGGGGTCCTCTCACACACGCTGGTGGAAGTGTAAATTGATACAACCCTCTTCGAAAGCAATTTGGCAAAGTATACTAAGAGCTCTAAAATGTTTGACACAGTAATATCACTTTTGTGACTACTCTGAGGAAATAATCCTAAAACCAGTAAAAGCTTTATGCACAAAGCATCCACTGTAGCATTATTCATAAAGGCAGAAAAGTGGCAATGACCTCACTACCCAACAACAGGGGGTTGGTCACACAAGGTTTGGTACATTCACTGGGTGGCACATTACTTAGCCATCTCAAGTATATTCCTGACAAGTTACCAATCCCATCAGAAAAATGATAATTTACTAACGTAGACATTAGCAACACATTTGCGGTAGTTTGTAAAAACAGTCACGAGCTCTGCTTATACTCATGTCCTTACCACATGACGTTGCAGATCCTCTTGTCAAGAGATGGAATCCATTTCTCCACCCCTTGAATGTAAAGCAAACCTGTGTCTGGCTTTGGCCAATTAAATGTTAGTAAATGAGATGCAAACAGAAGCTTGAGAAGCACTTAGGCATTGGCACTTGTCTGGCTGTGCTTGGAAGCCTTCCATCACCCTGTGAAGAAGCCCAGGGATAACCTGCCGGATGGTGCGAGACTCAGGGACCCAATCCCTGTTGTGGCCCCACATGTCAGCCAGCCAATCCCCAAAGCAGAGCCGTCTGGGTAGCTAACTGGCAGCATAACACAGATGTATGACTGAGGCCAGCCAAGGCTAGAAAAAGAACCACACGGCCGAACCCAGCCCAAATTCACTCCTCCAGAGAATTATGAACTATCAATAGTTGTTGTTTTAAGCTCTAACTTTTGAGGTCATTTGTTACACATCAAAAATTCATTGATACAATACTGATAAATTTTGAAGCTAGGTGTCAGGTACATACAGGGGGGTTCATTATATTTAACATTATCTCTGCTTCTGTGTATTTTTCACATTTTCCATAGTAAAAACTATTCAATACATATATGCATGAATTTGAGCTAAATAAAAAATAAATATTAAGTAAAGCATCTAACTATAAAAATATACATGCATATGGTTTGATTCCAACGATACAAAAGAAATTTTCTATAGAAAAATACTAGAAAAAAATATACCATTGGTTGCCTCTGGATACTGAGACTATGGATTTTGTTTTAACTTGTATGTACTTTTCAAAATATCTACAATATGTCTGAGTTGCTTTATTCTGAAAATAAATATTTATAATTTTATTTACTTTATCTCAATTATACCCCTCCCAATAAATTTTCTTCCATAGAATATGTAAAGAATTGTTTGGAGGGGTAAGAAGCTAAAGGCAGAGGGACAAATTCAGAGAATTAGAATAATCTGGGAGAAAAGTAATAAGGGTCCAAAATTGAGGTAACAACAACAGGGAAGAAAGGGGGGAACAAGATAAAGGTGGAGGTTGGTAATTGAGAGAGAATCTATGAAGTTGGGCATTGCCTTGTACAAAAGGACAGTTACCCGGAGACTATGGACATGTCTGTGGGACCCACTAACCCAGCCTAAAAATGCACTCAAACTTGGATGTAATTGTGTAATATAACTCTCAATAGAGAAAAACCAAAGGTTTCATCAGATTCTCAAATGGTGGATGTGATCCCAAGCACTGAAGGCTCATTAAGCTTTGTCTCCCTGTGGAGAGGGAAGAATTCATGGTCTTTTAACCCAACTCAACTCTGACCAGTCATAAGACAACCTGAAGAGGACACTGAAATGATCAGACCACAGTATGGAACTTTGATCTCCAAAGCGTGACCCAAGTGTATGGTGACCCAGGTAATGTCAACCCTCCTGAACCATGCACTTTCTCAGTGTCTCTTAGAAGCTGATTTCTACTGGGTTCCACTTTGGAGAAAGTCAGATCTGTGGAACATCATTACTTCAGGGCGTCAGGGCCTAGCTGGGAACTCGGGTTTCCAGGAGGCCCATGCAAAACCAGTTCTTCCAAACCTTTGGCTCAGACAGAGCCTAGCCCAGCCCAGCCCCTGCCCACCTTCCACCTCCACTCTCTCCCCACTTATTTCCCTTCATGCTGGCCTACTTCAAGCGCCCAGAAACCTGTGCTTCTCCCACCAGAGGAACTTTGCATATATGCTCCCCCTCATCCTAGCCCACTCCCCTTCAACTAGTGAACTTACCCTTCAGATCTTAACCCTAGTCCAGGCCAAGGAGATCCTCCTGACAGACCCTCTCAGAGCACTTGGCATGACTGAAATGTTTCTTTTTATCATTATTGGATTAGCACCTGCCTCTTCCACCAATAATAACTAATAAATGCCAACATCATTTGTATGGTCAGTATGTGCCAGGTGCTATGGGAATCCTTTGATACGTACTCGTTTATTTTAGTAGCACAGCAATCCCAAGAGAAAAATGAGGCACAGAATGGTAACAATCGGACTGCGGCTCGCTAGCTGGTAAGGGGCAGTGTTAGCTGGGATAGAGCTCCAGGCCACCTGCTGGATCCCCACGCTCCACACAAGGTCTAGCACTGAACTAGTGTTGTTCGCTGTAATAGGTGACCCCAGTGTTGTTCACTAAACTGACTTGTCTGGCTTTGAGCTGCTTTAACATAGGAAAGATCCAGACCTGGGAACAACCTTACCAGTCTCCATCACTAAACTCAACAGAGAAGGAATGGGAGAACCAGAGAGGGAGTGTGGTGCCCCTGAAGTTACACAGAACCAAGAATAGAAACCTGGTCTCCCAACCCAGCTCAGTGCTCTTTCCACTTCATTAAATGAAATTTTAAATGTTAAGTGTAAAATACCTAATAAATATTTTTTAACCAGTAAAGAGGTATTACAGCTGGTGGAGGAGAAGGTGAGGGGGAGGAGGGGAAAGGGACTCATGGGTAAGGATAACAGTGTGGTGACTGCTGGGGGTGCAAGGGGACTAAATGATAATGGAAGAAAAACAATAAATATTCAATCAAAAGAAAAGGGCATTACATTCCCTTTCCCTGGCATAACTTTACTGCATAATAAGAAAGGTAAGGAAAGAAAACTATTTCTTTAGTAATTTGTATTTAAAGAAAAATACAAGGATTATAGAAAATTGCTGTTCTATAACATAAATTGCTTCTTAAAAAATGATTTTCTTTTTTTTCAATTTACTAGTGTTGAGCACTTTTCTTTTTCTTTTTTTAAAGATTTTATTTATTTTTTTTAGAGAGAAGGGAAGGAAGAGAGGCAGAGAGGGAAAGAGACATCATTGTACGGTTGCCTTTCACCTGCCTCCAGCTACAGACCTGGCTGGAGACCTGGCTTGCAACCTGGTCAGGGGAATTGAACCAGCGACCTTTGGGTTCGCAGGCCACCACCTTATCCATTGTGCTACCAGCCAGGGCTGAGCACTTTTCTTAACACAAAATAACCTGAACTTAGTTAGTTTACGTCTTAAAATTACAATTATTTCAAGGTGGTCATATGCCATCAATTTCTATTGTTAGTCCTATAGCTACCACACTTGCACCGATCGTGATTTGTGCTGGGCTCTCCATAATGGGGGGGGTCTCTGCAGGCCTGCAATGCTGCGGCCTGGCCATCAGAAAGACCCTCATCATGGCTGAGGAGGCACCTCAGCTGCCACTTTCGTTTGAATAGGAGAGGTTGTGGGGTTGAGAAAAAGGACAGGTAGGCTTTGGATTGTTCCTAGAGCCTCATTTCTGTTCTTGTAAAGACTCAATTTGTACAACAAGTTCAGCTGATTTTAATTCCTCAAAGACATGGATTCAAGCTGATACCAAGATGCCCACCCCGCTATCCAACGACACCATCCTCAACCTATGCCTCCGGCAAGGTCTTCAACTAAGATGGAACTCAAAAGCTTCCTACTGTCCAGATTTAGGGCTGTGCATCTTTGGAATGTTTCAGTGAATCCTTCCACATTGACTTCAGAATGTTTTCCTTTGCCCCTGCATACACAGTTTCATTGTAGTTTAGGAGAGAAAGCCTAAAAAATGGCTTTTATCAGGCTCTGAATATCAGCTTCCAAGTAAGCCAACTTCTGACCATAGCGATACCTATCAACCATAAAAACAAAGGTGGGGAAAATACTCTCTCCAAATATCTTGTCAGGTTTCAGCCTAGACAAAGAGTAAAGATTCTGGGTAGTGTTGAACAACCGTATGAACACAGCAGGGATCCCAAAGAGGGTACAAATGATACTACCCTCCCAGGATCCAGCGCCACTCCTGAAGGCCACCAAAAGGGAGGAAGAGACATCTCCCCTGGGAGCTGGGAGCAGTCATGGGGGCCCTCCCTGCACACGGAGTGCAGCCCACACTGCTGTCCAGCCATGTGTTTGGGGCTCCAACCTCACAGTTGCAAAACCAAGTTGTCAGGACACAAAATTAGACAAACAAGAGGCACACGCTGCTCCTGGGAGAGAAAGGATTGATAACCAATGTTCTCTCCGGCCAACCTGAGTTTTAAAAAATTAAAAGGCGTGACATGAAATTTTACCTTCCTCTCTAGACCAGGCACCACGAAGAGATTTCTGTGAGCTGACCCTGGCAAGAGTTGTTGTGAGTTGTCATCATTTGCTGGCTTCTGCCAGTTTTCTCAGCGTGCTGTCCCCAGGCTCCGGGGCGAGTGGGGTGTGCCAATAGGTCTCCTCCTGGTAACCAGAAACTGTGGAGGAAGACATGTATAGTCCATCTTTTTTTATTATTTAATGTTATTTTTGAGAAAGGGGAAGTGAGAGAGGCAGAGGAGAGAGACATCAATGTATGGTTGCCTTTCACCTGCCTCCAGCTACGGACCTGGCTGGAGACCTGGCTTGCAACCTGGTTATGTGCCCTGACTAGGAATCAAACCAGCGACCTTTGGGTTTGCAGGCTGGTGCCTTATCCACTGTGCCACCAGCCAGGGCTAGTCCATCATTTTACCTCTACCCTTTATAGTGAGTACAGGGTGGCTCCTATGTGGATAAGCTTGCCTAGGTTAGAAGTTCTCCATTAAGGCCACTATAATTCAAGATTATCTTTGGTGAGGTAAACCTACTTTTGCAGCCTCAGAACAAAATTTTATTCACCTGAGGCCTCACACTGCCCCCTACCCCGCAATCCAGCTTAAGTAGGACCCAGTTTAACCCATCCTCAGTCCAGTTCCTAAGTCAGACCCAGTTTGCTTCTTAAGTCGGACCCAGTACCACTCTAGAAAAGAAACGCTCAACGTCTGAAAGCTTGAAACGCAAATGCTGCAGGGAGCTAGTGCTGAGAAGGCCTTACCCACAACCTCCACAGGCTGCAAGCGGGCAGGGAGCTCCAGGGCCGAGCAGGGACCAGCACCTGGTGCCTGTTGCTTCCCTTCCCTGTTCTGACATCGGTATTAAAAAATAAAAACAGAGCCCTGCCCTGACTGGTGGCTCAGTGGAAAGGTGCTGGCCTGCAAACCCAAAGGTTGCTGGTTTGATTCCCAGTCAGGGCACATATCCAGGTTGCAAGCCAGGTCTCCAGCCAGGTCTATAGCTGGAGGCAGGTGAAAAGCAACCATACACTGATGTTTCTCTCCTACTCTGTCTCTCTCCTTTCCCCTCTCTCTAAAAGTAATAAAATCTTTAAAAAAAAAAAAACAGAGCCCTGGCTGATGGGACAGTGTATAAGGCGCCAGCCTGAGAACCCAAAGGTCGCTGGTTCGATTCCCAGCCAGGGCACATAACCAGGTTGCAAGCCATGTCTCCCACCAAGTCCCCAGCTGGAGGCAGGGGAAAGGCAACCACACATTGATGTCCCTCTCCCTCTCTGCCTCTCTCTCTTCTTCTTTCTCTCTAAAAGTAATAAACAAAATCTTTTTTATTAAAAATAAATAATTAAAAAATAAGAAATAAAGATGAAGTATATTAAAAATGTTAAGAGCTTATTTAAGCAAAAATAAAATCCACGCAGGCAGCACCACACAGGTGGTCTGGAGCATCCCACTAACAGGAGCTCAGGGAGACTTTTACAGGGAAGACATGGAAGCAGAGTTAAGAAATTATTGATCCGCTACAGCTTAAAACCTTGTTGCCTATTTGTGATTGGTTGTCCTTAGGGTCTTGATTTCGTAACCTTGAGGCACTTACAGGCTTAGCTTTTGGTTTGCTGACAGAGGCCTCCACGGGCATTACAGCACCTGGGTCTGTCTCGTGGCCTCTTTGTAAAATTAAACTGTTAAGGAGACAAACTGACCTCCACTTACAAGATGAGGACACTAAAGGCCAAACTGGGACAGTCCTTTGCCTGAGGTAGCTCAGCAAGCCCCAGGTTGCCAGATTCCAAGCCAGAAGTCACTCCATGAGAAATACAACACCACAGTGTCAACAGCATGGTCACCTTTCAAAGCTGGGAGGGAGGCTAACGCAGGGGGACACGGTGATGCCAGTGAGCTAGAGAATCCAGGTCAGACGCCCAGTTAGAGCTGAGGGCAGTGGTGTCACAGGACCCCATGAGCACTGTGCAAACTTCCATCCTTGAGTCGGCCACAGCCTTCAGCCTTATCCACCAGCAGTGACACCGAAGTGCCACCCTGGTTTCTTTTAACGCTCGGGGGTTTTTAATGTGTTCTTCCTGAAAGGGGTTGTGGAAAACATTTATTATGTGCTCTTTCGAAAGCCTCCCCCTGCACCCAGAGCATATGTCTTCATGGTTAGATGTCACCAATAAAGCCCACTGTCTCCTAATAAAACAAAGCAACAACTATAAGTTTTCTACAAAATGTCTGGTAAGTAATAAAAGCCACATGTTTTGAGAGGGCCATTGGTAAGCGGGAACGAGTCTAGAGGAATTTACCAAACTCAGACAACCTGAGACATACTGAGCATGGAAGAGGAAGAAAGGAAAACTGGGACACCGGTAAAGGAACAGGGAGTCTGCCCCAAATATTCAAAGGGCTGTCATGTCTTAGAGGAGTAAAATATATTCCAAGTGTCTTCTAAAACAGAAAAATAACCATCAGGACTGCCAATGATGGGACAAGCCAGGCAGGAGGGTGCAGGGATTAGGAACACAGGCTCTTCAATCCTTTCTCTGCAATATACAGCCTCAGTTTCCCCATCCTGTGGCAACAAAAGCAACAATCTCATAAGGTGGTTGTGAGCATTAACTAAGACCATAAATCTTAAGGTCTTATCTCACAAGGCATGGTGCATAGTAAGTCCTCCATATAGTGTCATCTGTTGTCCCTGCTGTTGGGAGGAAGTTCTTTGTCCTTGAAGGTATTCAAGCTGCAAATGATGATCATTGAGCCATGAGGCTGTGTGTTGGGAAAGAGATTCTTGCATTAAACAAAGGGTCGGATTAGGTGACCTTAACTTGCCTTCCATTCTTGGCTTTCAAATTCTTTGTTCCATTGAACCGGAGGGGAGGTTCGGAGGTTCATGTGAAGTCCTTTATTGGACTACCCTTGCAGGCTCCAGCTTCGGGGGGTTGTATTTCCACCTTTGTATTCGCAAATCCTTGCTGGGAAGCAGAATCTGGAGAGGGAGTCTTGGAGCTGCACAGCCCAGAAAGGAAAGCTGCTTTTGCTTGGGGCTGCATTCCTAGAATTCCCAAGATTCCAGTCCCTTTCCTCCTCACATTGTAAACATTAGGTTCTCGTGGGGAGGACAGAAAGGTCACTTTCCAAACCGCATTTGCTCCCAGGCTCTGATCTGAATAATTCAACTGGTCCTCGGTGAGGGCACACGCTGGGCTGATCTCAAGCCCTTTTGACGGCAAGGGTGCTGATTCGGGCTCACAACAGGTCATTGTTGGAGCGGGAGGATGGCATCCTCGCTTCTTGGTGAGCAGAACCAGGTATGGGAACCTAAAACAAATCCCCTGACTCGTTGCCACTAAACCAATGGCAGCCCAGCGCCTTCCCAGATTCCCCTGGAGGCAGGACCAAGCCCTTGAGGAACAGGCAGCCTTTTCTGGGGATTGCTACAAACTCCACTTTCCTGCTACCGCCTTTACAGCCGCAATATAAAGTGACTCCCACAACACAGTGGAGATAAGCTCTTTAAAGAAAATATAAAAGCATTAGCTTGGCAATTCACCCAAACCTCATCATGCACTATAGACATTTCTGAAGTTTAACAAAGAAAAGCACATCATTAAAGAATACTGCTCTATCACCATTCTTATGCAAATCCTTCCAGATAGTTGGGTGGAAAATTCCATCTAACGCGCAGCAAGAAATAAATGTTGCCGGGTGGAAATTTCAGCTATACTGAGTGCATCTATCACTTGTATAATCCAAACTACTGTATGTGCACTGACTACAGAATTAGTATTGATCCATTCACCATGTAAACACCAAGTACTTTATATTATTACTTGAAATAGCATGCTATCACAATTTCTATTTCTTCCCTCTATCTTAAATAGAAGTATTGCGCATTAGCCCTTCCCTTCATGTACCTTTTTGCACAGCTATCTAACTGCAGTGTTCAGTGGGGTGCTGGGTTTCCTGCAGACATCTGCAGTATTCGCATTAAAGCACTTTATTTTCAAGTCATCTCTGATGGGAGACAATACAACTTTCCTTCACCCAGAAACCTGTTTCCAGAGCCTCTCTTAGAAACAGACATCTCTCTCTCTCTCTCTCTCTCTCTCACACACACACACACACACACACACACACACACCATCCTTTGTTTGCTGAGACCTCCATCATCAGTGTGTACCTCCAGCTCCCCACCCCACAAACGACAAGGCCATCAGGTCTCTGGGGCTCTGAGGTAGAGGAAAAAATATTTGCCAGGGCTGGAAATGGTATTGAATTTTAGAATGACTTGCGATGGAAGCTCAAGACTTGACTCTGTGTTTCATTGTTCAGATGTCTGGATGCATGAAGAAAAATTACTTTGGAGAATCAGCTCTGATGTCTGGAAGGGTATGAAAGCATAGCAAGGGGCGAGCCTTCCCCTGTCTTTCCTTTCCTGCATTCCACAGCATAACAGCATGAGGAAATTTGGACTGGGTTCCAAATCCTGACGGGTCAATTTCCGCTCAAATAGCTTGGCGCGCCGTGTGTCATGATTCATGTT
Source organism: Noctilio leporinus (assembly GCA_004026585.1). NCBI lineage: Eukaryota > Metazoa > Chordata > Mammalia > Chiroptera > Noctilionidae > Noctilio > Noctilio leporinus. The sequence continues at coordinate 337,925 of PVIW01001112.1, forward strand.
CTTCGGTGCTTGTGGCATTCCCCAGGCACTGCATGCATCCCAACCGGGCGCACGGCGCTCCTTTTACCCCTGGCCACGCTCCGACCGGTGCCCACTGCGTGCAACTTAACGAGATTTCCAGCACCTCCGCAGCCCCGCAGCAGCCCCGGTCCGAACACGTGCAATCTCATTTCTGTCCGTGGGAATCAATATGTTGCCACCTTAACCTGCCACAGAGCAACCTGCATGAACATACGTAATGCCCCTTCAGCACAATCCACGTTGCTCATCACCACGGTTCTCTACAGCCAACATGTGGAACCTACGCATTTTCATCTGAAAAAGAATAGCCAAGCTGTGGCTTTGTCTAATGGACAGGAAATATCTGAGACCAGCTGAGCACTACTGAGCCATCATCCTCCTGTCTGCACCCCTTTCAAGAAATCTAAAATAATTCATTAATTCCATTAAATTCTTAATATTTGGGAGCTCTGCCGCCAAACAAGATGCAAATCCAAACCGAAGAAATTCTGAAATTGGAGAGTGTGTGTTGAATGTTCAAAGAAGAGAGAATAAGAATGTTATAGAGAAACTGGACACCTAGTTCTGCCTCTAACAAATCTCCTATTTTATTTCTTGATACTAACTATTCAGTCCCTTGAGCACTCAGTTTTGTTCACAGCAACAAAGTCCTATTTACCTCCTTATGAAGTGCCTCTTCTGCAAGTGGAGCCAGGTCTAAGATATGCACAATGCACTCTTCTTCCTGGGTAGAGTCCCTTGAAATGGACTGTACAACCCCAAAGTAGTGGGTCGGGTTGTTCGGATAGTAACCCTATTTGGGGAAAATAAACTTAATAAATTGGTTAATTGATTAAAATAAAAGTAGCAGAAGAGGGAAGACCCCCAAACTCTTTCTATGAGGCCAATATTATTCTAATCCCAAAACCAGGGCAAGATACAACTAAGAAAGAAAGCTACAGGCCAATATCTCTGATGAACGTAGATACTAAAATTCTCAACAAAGTATTGGCCTACCGGATTCGGCAGTATATTACAAAGATCATACACCATGATCAAGTGGGCTTCATCCCAGGGATGCAAGGATGGTACAACATTAGTAAATCAATATATGTAATACACCACATCAAAAAATTGAAAGATAAAAACCATATAATCATATCAATAGATGCTGAAAAAGCATTTGATAAAGTGCAGCAACCATTTATGATAAAAACCCTCAGCAAAATGGGAATAGACGGAGCATACCTCACCATCATAAAGGCCATCTATGAGAACCCTGAAGCCAACATCATACTTAATGGACAAAAACTGAAAGCTTTCCCCCTAAGATCAGGAATGAGACAAGGCTGTCCACTTTCTCCACTTCTATTCAACATTGTCTTGGAAGTTCTAGCTATAGCCATCAGAGAAGAAAAAGGAATCAAAGGTATCCAAATTAGAAAGGAGGAAGTCAAACTGTCATTATTTGCAGATGATATGATAGTGTACATACAAAATCAGATTGGCTCCACCAAAAATTTACTCAACCTAATAAGCAAATTTAGCAAAATAGCTGGGTATAAAGTCAATATCCAGAAATCAAAAGCATTTTTGTATACCAATAATGAAACAACAGACATAGAAGCGAAAAAACAAATCCCATTTACCATAGCAACAAGAAAAATAAAGTACCTAGGAATCAACTTAACTAAGGAGGTCAAAGACCTGTACTCAGAAAACTACAGAACAATGAAGAAAGAAATCAAGGAAGACACAAATAAATGGAAGCATATACCATGTTCATGGATGGGAAGAATTAACATCATTAAAATGTCCA